>CM067173.1:52931959-52992466 GCA_034093135.1 Erigeron breviscapus | reverse complement strand
GCTTGGGAAAATTTGATGCAAAAGCTGATGAAGGGTACTTTGATGAGTCAATTCATGTTACCTTTGATGAATCCAATTCTGCAATCTTTAAAAATTCCATTCCTGTACCACCCTCAGAAAGTCCAATAAGTTTTGGTGATTCTGATCCGATTGCTGAAACTGATCAGTCACCTGAACCTGCTTCTGAACATCTCCATTCAGAACCAGTAGTAAACAAGCCTAGCAACATTCCATTTTATCCTCCAGTCAGTTTCAAACTACCTTCTGAACTGACTATTGGATCAGATGTACATGCTGCTTCTCCTCTGATATCAGGCTCCACTGAGCAACCTCAATATGAAGAATTTCATGATGCAAGTCATGATCTGCAGGAAGAAGGAGAAGCTGAAAATGCATTTTATGAAGCTCCTCCTGAAGGTACTCAGAGAAGTTCTTGCACTGATATCAGTGTTCATCCTGGTCAATACTCTAAATGGACAAAAGCACATCCAATCGAGCAAATTATTGGAGAGTCCAGTAAAGGGGTTCAGACCAGAAGAGCCACAAGCGATCAATGCTTAAACGTCAGCTTCTTATCTCTAATTGAACCCAAGAAGATTGACGAGGCTATGCAAGACCCAAGCTGGGTTGAAGCCATGCAAGATGAGCTCAACCAGTTTAAAAGAAACGATGTATGGGAACTCGTTCCTTGTCCCAGTAACCTGAAGAAGGAACCAATTGGGACAAGATGGGTCTTCAGAAACAAGATGGATGAGGATGGTCATATCATCAGAAACAAAGCAAGACTTGTTGCAAAAGGATATGCACAAGAAGAGGGAATAGATTTTGATGAAACTTTTGCACTAGTTGCTAGACTTGAAGCTATCAGAATATTCTTAGCTTTTGCAGCTCATCATCAGTTTAAAGTCTATCAAATGGATGTCAAAAGTGCATTCCTGAATGGAGAACTAGAAGAAGTCGTTTATGTGTATCAACCACCAGGGTTCATTAATGAAGAAAAACCACATTGGGTGTACAGACTGAACAAAGCCTTATATGGTCTGAGAGAAGCACCCAGAGCCTGGTATGATACTCTTACTAAACATCTTCTTAAAAATGGTTTTAAATGTGGTGCAATTGATAACACTTTGTTCATATTGCATGATAAAAGTGATATCCTTTTAGTACAAATTATGTTGATGATATTGTGTTTGGTTCTACAAATGAGAAGATGTGTGAAAATTTTTCTAAAATCATGTCTTCTGAGTATGAAATGAGTATGATGGGTGAACTGACATATTTTCTGGGACTTCAAGTTAAACAAACTGAAGATGGTATTTTCATAAACCAGGAAAAATATGTCAGAGATTTATTAAAGAAATATCAATTTGATTCAGTCTCATCAAAAGATACTCCTATTTCTGCTCCATTAACTTTGGATTCTGATCCACATGGAAAACCAGTGGACCATACAAAATATCGTGGTATGGTAGGTTCACTGATGTATTTAACTGCAAGTAGACCAGACATAATGTTTGCAACATGCCTTTGTGCTAGATTTCAGTCTGATCCCAGAGAAGCACATGCAAATGCTATTAAAAGGATCTTCAGATACCTTAAAGGTATCCCCAGATTGGGTCTTTGGTATCCCAAAGGCTCCAGTCTAGATCTAATGGGTTATTCAGATTCTGATCATGCAGGTTGTAAGATAGACAGGAAAAGTACCACAGGAGGGTGTCATTTCCTTGGTGGCAAATTAGTAAGCTGGACCAGTAAGAAGCAGACTGCAGTATCACTATCCACTGCAGAAGCTGAGTACATTTCTGCAGCAAGTTGTTGTGCTCAGATTCTATGGATGAAAAACCAGCTGACTAATTATGGTGTTACTTACACAAAGACTCCAATCTTTTGTGATAACACTAGTGCCATTGCCATATCTCACAATCCTGTGATGCACTCGAAAACCAAGCACATCGATCTCAGGTATCATTTCATTCGTGATCATATTCTGAAAGGAGATATTGAATTGCACTTTATTCCCACTGATAAGCAACTCGCTGATGTTTTTACAAAACCTTTAGATGTCAAAACCTTTAAACATCTGGTCAGTGAGTTGGGTATGTTAAATCCTTAGACTGGTAATCTTGTTATGAACGCCTCAGTGACACTGATCTGGTTCACCAGTCTGAGCGATCCATGTAATTTTTGCTCGCCTAGCTATCGAACGCCTTTGTGATACTATCTTGGCACTTATTAATTCATGGATCATCACTTCAGGGGAATGTTAAATATTTTTCAAACTTTAAAATAAACCTTCATTTTTGAGGGGGAACCTTTTACTCAGAAAAACGTATTTAACTGAAGCACTTCAGAAAATCAAAAATATTTTAGTTGAATTTTATTAACTGAGATGGTTCAGATCTCTTTGGAACTGACCATGCTCAGAATTTGTTTTGACATAACTGAAATACTACAATCCTTTCAAGATATTTTTGATACTTGGTAAATTGTGTGTACACGTGACCTACTACATACTATGTTTTAACTTACGTTGGTCATGCTTATGTGTCACACAAGTTGCGCCGTAAAAGGGAAAGAAATGAGTACTTTTTCTGAAAAAGTGTTGCAGGGTGGGGTCACACAAACGTCTCTGCATTTAATGCGGACTTGACCCCAGAAATTGTTTTCGGATCTCAAACCCAATCAAAATCGATTTCAAATATAAAATATTTTATGTGTCTCGGGTTTTGAAATTCAAAAATTATTTTTAAATTGTTTTTAGTTGGAAAATCACTTTGTATTCCATCTTAAATTCAAATTCCTTTTCACTCTTTCATTTACTTCGTTTTTCATTTACTTCCCAATCATCAATCTCTCTCATATTTACTCTCAAATTCCTTAACTCTTCATATTCTTTTCACTTTCAACTTTCAATTCGTAAAAATGTCTAAATCATCATCTTCTTCACAACACAAATCGCTCATCAACTTCGAATATACTCCATCGGATGATGTGAAAACATCTGCCACATGGCCAAAGAATTTCACTCCTTCTCAAATCCGATTTAACATGAGCAATTTCTTGGCTCAATTAAATGTGAAATCCAAAACACTAATGGGAAGAATTAATAATTTTTGGGAGCAATCCCCTTTCCATTATGCTCTGACCACTAATCCTCAGGCATTGTATCATCGATACTTGCTTGAATTCTGGTATACTGCTGTGGTGAGCAAAGATGATCAATCCATCTCCTTCACTCTCAATGAGGGCACCAAGCAATGTGTCATCACTCTTGAGGGGTTCAGAAATTCCCTTCATCTGAACTACCTCAAACCTTCCCAGGTATTTGCTAAACGACTCAAAGGAGTCAATTTCAGGGAGGTTTTAGTCGCCACCGGTCATGGCGATATGGAGGATGCTGATGGTAATCTGAAGACCTCCGGACACATTTTTATGTCTGGATTTGGAAATTGCTGGAGGTTCTTCTGGACCCAGATTGTGGAAAGTCTTGGTGGCAACCATGGAGGGTTGGACCAACTTTCATTACCCCAAGTTGAGATGGGGTATTATATTTGGAATGGGATACAAGCAGACTTTGCTGAGATTCTCTTTTCTCAGCTAATTACGAAACTAAAAGGAAAGAGAAGTCTGCATATTGCCTTTCCAAGATTTCTGAGCTTATGTTTCATGGATATTCTTGGTGAAGCTTATAATCAAGCTGGACCTGAAGCTTCAGTACCTGAATACAGCAGAGATTTCTCTAAGGCATCCACTGCTGAAAATGAGCCTGAACTATCCACTGCTATGCTTCAGGTATTTAATAAAACTGTTTCAGCCACACTAGCTGGTTCAGAAAGGTCACTAAGTGGGCTACAAAAGAATGTGGGACCCGTTAGTCGATCTAAAGATAAGTTTCTGAATATCATTCGTGTTCCAGTATCTGAATCTACTGTCCCTGGCGATGATACTACGGTTGAGCCAATCATTGAATCTGGTAACGATGCACCTGCTTCTGCAGATATTGAACCAGAAACTGGTGCGGGTACTAGTGACCCAAACCAGAGCATATCTGACCAGATTGTAAAAGTGAATGCTTTCTGGGATGACGATGAGCTACCTCAGGAGAATCTCGATTCTCTTGCTGATTTTGAGTTTGACGAGGGATTATTGGAGGCAAATCAATCTGATTCTGAGCCAGCCACCATCCTCGCAAACGCCCCTCATCCTCCACCAGAATTCCAAATTCAACCAGAACAACAAGAACAAGATATTAATCCTTATGTTCCACCACCTCCATCTCATCAACATCCAATTTTTCCACCGAGCACTAATCCTGCCTATGTTACAGCCGGTACTTTTAATCCTTCACTTCAATTTCTTCACCCCCAAATTCACCAACTCCCACCGCCTATTAAGTATGATGCCCAAATAGAAATGGACTTGGATTCTGAAACAGAATCTGAGAGTCCAACTGATTTACAACTGAACAATGTTCTGAAAGAGCTTGGTAATCTACCATTTGTTGCTCCTGCTTCTGCACAACCTCCACCACCCTTAAATGTAGAAGCACAGTTAGAGAAGACTCAAACCAAAGTCCAAAGCCTTATTCTTAGGGTGGAGGATTTAACCAAGTCTCTAACTGCCAATACTAGTTCTGTGGCTGAAATGAAAGGAGCTCAGATGTTTCTTGGAACTGAATTAACCAAGGTTGCTGGAAACGAAGACTAGTAGTTGGGAAGCTGAATGAGCTGGTGATGACTTGCAACAAGGTGAGCTCTGCAATTAGAGAAGCCTTCAAGCTAACAAAAAGAGATGTGCAAGCTTCGGTGGTTGCAAACTTGACATCTTGTGTTCAGTTGTTGAAGCAAGATTTTATGGCTGTTGGAAGAGAAGTACATGAGTTGGTTCAGAAGCCAAGTATAAATGAGAAAGAACTTGGGGCTTCTATAAGTGTTGGTATTTTGGATAATCTGAAGTCTGAGCTAACTCAGAATCTAGTTACTCAGATTTCAGAATCCGTTTCTAAGAAGGTTGGTGAGAAGGTTAGAGTGATGATTGCTGAACTAACCAAAGACACATATGACAAAGTGGACAAGGCTGTGAATGAAGTTAAAGATTCGGTGTCCAAACTTGAAAGTTCAGTTCAGAATCAGTCTAAACAGTTAGATGAAATTCTAACTCTTCTGAAGAAGGAAAGTGTTGTTGCTCCTCCACCCCCTGCTTCATTTACTGAAGAAGATAGAAAGCAGTTGAAAGAAATAATGAATAAAGAGTCGCTGAACCTGAACTCCAATTTCAGATTAAGGTCTCAGTTTGCTCAGCTTTCTAAGGGTATTTCTGAATGCCTACAACAACAGAGTTGGGAACCACTGAAGGGCATGCAAATGGCCATTGAAGAATTCGCTAAGTTGCCTTCAGAGGTCCCCAAAGGGGGAAAAGGTGTGCCTATTGGTCTGCTTGCAAGTACACAAGAAATCATTGAAGCAACCAAGAAGCAAACTGAGGTGCCATCTGGTAGTGCCTCAGTTCAGGGGGAACAAGTTCAGAGATCTGAAACTGAACCTGCTAAGAAAGATAAAGGCAAGGCCCAAGCAGTGGAAGAACCAAAGAAAAGTTCTAAGGGTTCTGGGATTATTGTTGGTGAGAATGTGGATGAACATGGTTATCCCTTGCACGATCTTGATGCTGATAGTAAGAAATTGGAGGCTTTGTAGAAGCAGGTCTCAAATCAATTCATTATGTGGAGGGAAACAAAGAAAGAGAAAGGGAACAACATCTGAAGATGGGGACCCTTGATCATATAGATGCTGCAGCTCTTGGTTTATCACTGGAAAGATATTTGAAAATCAAAAATGATCCAAGAGTGCAAAAGTCTGTTGTTGATTTGCTCGAGTATGAATGTGGGATGAATTACTCACCTCTGGAACAAAAGCTAGAGAGTCTAACCTTCAAGTTGTCTATTGAAGACTTAAAGAGAAATAGAGAAAAGGAAATGGAAATTAAAAGGAAGGAAATTCTGGCCGAAGTTCTGAAGGTTGAAAAAGAGTTGTTCAGACCAACCACAAAGCCCAAAGTAACTGGAACAAGGTCTGCAAGAAAGAATTCTCGTGATATTGTCTTTACTTCCCTTAAACCATCTGATGATGCTGCTGAACTTGAAAGAAAACATGAGAAGGATCAGTATGATCATTACATGAATCATCGATCGCATCAGGCCAAAATCATTGATATAGAAGTTACAAAGGCTGATGGATTGAAGTTGCTTGATTTGATTGTAAAAAGAGAAGGTAGGGCTGCTGAAGAATATAATCAAGTTTCAGTTCACGAGTTTGGGATTTCAGAGCATAGGGAGATGATCCAGATTCTGAAGGAGAAGCCAAAGTCTGCTCTAATTGGCGCATGGTTATCAAGAATACAACAAAAGATGCAAGCCAAGGTAGAGATTGAAAGAAGATTGTTTGGAAAGAAGGATCATTCTCCACTGAAAAGGAAACCTACTGAAGCACCTTCTGGTTCAAGGCCTGCCAAGAAGTAGTTCCTTTTTCAGTTTATCATGTACTTGTAATATATTTACATTTGTAACAAACATTTCAGTTTGTATATATATGTTGCAAATTGTAACCAATAAGTAGATGGTAAGTTTAAGTTAGAAAAAACCACAAGTAAAATTCTGAGACATCAATGATCTATAAGATGTACTTAGAAAATTTTTACAACTTAAACAAAACTTGCATTTCAGACTTACAAACATGTATAGATAGAAGTCTGAGATGCATGCACTATTTCAGAACAAATAGGGGGAATTTGTTAGGTCGGAAATCGACCAAGTATAATTTGTTCAGAAATAGCTTGAAGTTCAGTGAAAACGTTTGTACAGAATTCTGAGCCGTATCAGAATTACTTCACTGAAGCTTCACTTCAGTTCAGATCAAGATAAATCTGAAGCATTCATTCTGAAGTCAAAGACTGAAGTATGAAGAAGAGAATCATCTCAGAAGCGAGCAAAGAGTGATTCTACCAGATCGAAGACTGAAGCATCTCAGTATAAAGTATTTACAACACTTTACACTGATTACGAGGAAGACTTTTTACTTTACATACCTTTACCCAGTTAATAGATTTATCTATTAATAAAAGGTACAAGGTAAAAGTATAGGTTTGGAACGTAGTACTATAAGTCACATCAACTGACTTATATACTCTTCCTAGTACAAGCATGTAAGGAATTAAGTTTAATTCCTTAAATGCTCACAACCACTTTTATACGATCTTGTCCATGTCATCATGAACTTGGTCTATAAATACAAAGTCTTCTCACAACTTGCAAAGTGCTTGGAACTTTAGCATTGCAACTTGTGAGATATACTCTAAGTAAACTTACGAGTATTTCCAAGTTATTTAGATCACTTGTTTTCGGGATTGTTTAGATACTTACACTTGGGTGTTTATCTTTGTTCCGCAACAATCCTTGTATTTGTTTATATATCAATAAATCAAATACATTAGAAAGGAAACAACGTGTCTCAATGCTACATACTTGATTATACTTATATATATCTTTATATAGTTTCTGCCATTTAGTTCGTGCATTTTACCTTAAGTCAATTGTTTCTTGTTATCCATATCTGGATCGTAAACTGAACTTGTCCATCAAGATCAGTTGTACTTGCCAGTCGGGTTTAGTTAATCATCTATATTTGGGACTAACACTTGATGCTAGACTCAAAAACATGATTATCAGCACCCTTCCCTCTGATATCATGAAACTCGTCATCAAATATCCCTCTTCTAAACAAGTCTGGGATAGACTATGTAGCATGTATGAAGGTTCTGCCGATACAATTGCTACCAAAAAGATTGACCTTAAAAGGGCTTATGAAAAATTCCTCTATCTTCCTAATGAACGTCTTGACAGCACTTATACCCGATTTAAAGGGTTGCTGAATGATATGACGAATGTTGGTATCACTCATGATGACTTTGAAGTGTGCCACAAATTCATTGACAGTCTTCCCATGAAGTGGCAAGGATTTAGACAAATCCTTAGAACCACAAAGCAGCTACAAGGTCTTGACCTTGAATCTCTCTTTGGTATGCTTCAATTTGAAGAGAGAGCTCTTGCTCAAAACCTAAGAGCTGCTGCTGAAGCACAACTAAGTGTTGGTCCCTCCTCTTCTACTTCTACTTCTTCTAGTTATTCTGTCACTGATCCCCTGGCCCTTGTCTCTGCTGAGCCCATTAATCTTAATATTGGTGCCAGCTCTTCTAATCTTCCATCTCCTATTCAATCTCTTGTTAATGATCTCGATGCTGATGAGAAACAAGAGATGTTCAACGACTTCATGGACTTTGCCCTGGTCGCTGGAAAAAGGTACTCCAGAAAATGGAACAACCGTAAGTCGGTTGCTCCATATAAGCCTCCTGCTGATAAATCTCAAGAGGAGTGCTGGAGATGTGGTAGGAAAGGTCACTACCAGAAGGAGTGCAGAGTTGCTATTCCAACTCCTGCTGCTCCCAAAACTAACTCCTCTAAACCTGCTGATGAGTACAGGAACAAATACTATCAGCTCAAAGCAAAGGTGGCTGAAATGGAATAGGCCAAGACACCAGCAAAAGGGCTGGTGGCTGAAGAACATGACTGGGCTGAATCAGATGATTCAGACAGTGAAGAATATGTAGATGCCATGTGCCTTATGGCACTTGCTGATGGCGATGTACTGAAGAAAGACCAAGTTTCTTCCAGTCAGTGGGTGAACGTCACCATCAAAAAGGTATGTGCACATTCTGCTACTTCTGACGAAGATAAATCTAAAATCTTCGAATCCTTGCTTTGTGATATCCAGTTCGTTGAATCTATACGAGCTGAGATCCAGTCTAAACTTGACTCTGTCTGTTCAGAGTTGAGTGAAAAATCTGAAAAACTCAATGAGTTGAGAAATGTTCATGTTGAACTTCAATCTCATGAGTTGCTGGCACAGAAGGTTCAGCTTGAGAATGAAAAACTCAAGATTGAAATTGCCAACCTCAGGAAGATTGTGACCTCATGGTCAAAAGCTTCCAGGTTTCACCACAAGTGCTTGAATGAACAAGTCCCTGCCCAGGTTCAGGCAGTGATAGGCGGCGATTTTGAAGCTGCTGCCACCCTTTCTGACTTGTTCAATGATGATGTGAAACCTGAAATCTCCATTCCTCCTTCTGCTGTTATCTCTCCTGAAGAGATGAAGAAATGGTACTTCATTAGAGATCTTAATGATTACCATACTGAAATGGAAGCTGGTTCTACCTCTTCTATCACCAGCGACCCATCTCCTTCCACTGAGGGTAATGGTGCAAGCTCCTCAGCATAGCACCAACAACCTCTTCCCTCATTTTCCCATTATTGGCATGATGCCAAATGAAGGAAGAGTTCAATACTCTTCTGGGGAATCCTTTGAAGGTGATATTGGCAGTGATGGTTTCAAACCCGTCGCTCCTCAACAACTTACTATCAAAGCTACTGAACCCTTCAAAAGAAGTAAGGTTGCTGTCCCTTATGACTATAGCACGCCTCAGCGAGCTGATCCTATCAATCTGCAACTTCAACAAGTTGCTCCTCAACCCTCTTCTTCTTCATCCTCTCAGCAAGTTCCTGCCCACTGTTCAGCATGACCGTCTCATGAAAAGACGCATCAGGTTTGGTGATGCTAGATATCAGCAAATAGGACCATCTCAGGTCAAACCCGCTGATAGACAGGTCCATCAGCAGGCTCCTCAATCTATGCCTGTTCCTTCTAATATGAGGCACAATACTCCTCAGAGAGGAAGAATGCCTCACTCCCAAAATAGGCCCACCACTCCTCAAAGAAGGAGACCTCATTCTCAAAATAGGTCCACCACTCCTCAGAGAGGATACTTGCCACATCAGCAAGTTAGACCTATTACTCCTCAGAGAGGACACTTGCCACATCAGCAAGTAAGGTCCACTACTCCAAAAAGGGAGTATCTACCTCATAGGCAAATGAGGTCAGCTACCCTAAATCAGCAATCTAGACCGATCACTCCCAAAAGAATGAATCAGTCTCTTCAGCAGGGTCCTTCTTCTTCTTCTCACCCTGTTGTTAAACAAGCTTGGAGTGTAATCAATGGATCACAAAATCCTTTTTCTTCTCAATCAGAGGATCCAAAAGGAAAGTCCATTTTGGGTCCTGCTCCTAAGATGCCTCAGCTGACACTTAAGCAAAAGCATAAGTCTAAGCAAAAGAAAAAGGCATCTTCCACCTCTGACCCTCAAATTAACGAGCTCACTCAGCGAGTTAATGATCTCTCTTCTCAGCTAAAGGAATTCTTCCTTCAAAATCAAAAGGGCAGCACCTCTGATAAAAACTGCTACATATGTGGCAGCAGAGGTCATGTTGCTTCTGATTGTGATAACTCCAGGGATGCTCCTGAAGTTGTCATTCAACCTAATCCCCCTTCCTCAATAATTGCTTCCTTCTCCACTATGGTCAGCGAAAGCTCTTCTTCTGCTGAACATGAAAACAGTGTAGGAGACACAACTGTTCTCACTGAGGAAAACATTGCTGACTTCATTGCAGCCCAGAATGTATCCGTCCCTCACTCTCAAAGGGTAATTACCAATGAATTTGGTGAACTAGCTATGATAGTTGAGTTTAGTGATACTGATGTGGTCAGCAATGTGGTATTCATTCAATCTAATAATACCACAACTCCATTTGATGGTGATGAATCATCTTATGGCACCTTTCCTCTAGATTCCCTTCCTCTTCATCCTTCTACACAAGCTGAAGAGGAAACCTCTGAAGCTGCTACTATTAATCCTGCTGATCTTGCTGTCAGCGAATTTAATAGTGAACCCATCTAATTCCTTCTGTCATATCCATGCAGGGCTCGCTGGGAAAAGGTGTGTGGTACTTGGACAGTGGCTGTTCAAAACACATGACTGGCACTAAGACCCTGCTGGATAACTACGTAGAGGCTGCTGGCCCTACTGTAGTGTTTGGAGATAACTCCACTGGACAAACTGAAGGTTATGGTCATCTCTCTAATGGCCTCATTAAGTTCACCAAGGTCGCTTATGTAAATGGTTTGAAACATAATCTTATCAGCATAAGTCAACTTTGTGATGCTGACTACAAAGTAATTCTCGATAAGCATCAAGGCACTGTTGTAAATATAAACAAGGAAGTCGTCTTGGTTGCTCCAAGAAAACGAGATGTTTATCTTGTTGACTTCACTCCTATCAAAACTGATAGTGAGACTTGTTTCTTTGCTAAGTCAGCAGCTGACACTTAAGCAAAAGCATAAGTCTAAGCAAAAGAAAAAGGCATCTTCCACCTCTGACCCTCAAATTAACGAGCTCACTCAGCGAGTTAATGATCTCTCTTCTCAGCTAAAGGAATTCTTCCTTCAAAATCAAAAGGGCAGCACCTCTGATAAAAACTGCTACATATGTGGCAGCAGAGGTCATGTTGCTTCTGATTGTGATAACTCCAGGGATGCTCCTGAAGTTGTCATTCAACCTAATCCCCCTTCCTCAATAATTGCTTCCTTCTCCACTATGGTCAGCGAAAGCTCTTCTTCTGCTGAACATGAAAACAGTGTAGGAGACACAACTGTTCTCACTGAGGAAAACATTGCTGACTTCATTGCAGCCCAGAATGTATCCGTCCCTCACTCTCAAAGGGTAATTACCAATGAATTTGGTGAACTAGCTATGATAGTTGAGTTTAGTGATACTGATGTGGTCAGCAATGTGGTATTCATTCAATCTAATAATACCACAACTCCATTTGATGGTGATGAATCATCTTATGGCACCTTTCCTCTAGATTCCCTTCCTCTTCATCCTTCTACACAAGCTGAAGAGGAAACCTCTGAAGCTGCTACTATTAATCCTGCTGATCTTGCTGTCAGCGAATTTAATAGTGAACCCATCTAATTCCTTCTGTCATATCCATGCAGGGCTCGCTGGGAAAAGGTGTGTGGTACTTGGACAGTGGCTGTTCAAAACACATGACTGGCACTAAGACCCTGCTGGATAACTACGTAGAGGCTGCTGGCCCTACTGTAGTGTTTGGAGATAACTCCACTGGACAAACTGAAGGTTATGGTCATCTCTCTAATGGCCTCATTAAGTTCACCAAGGTCGCTTATGTAAATGGTTTGAAACATAATCTTATCAGCATAAGTCAACTTTGTGATGCTGACTACAAAGTAATTCTCGATAAGCATCAAGGCACTGTTGTAAATATAAACAAGGAAGTCGTCTTGGTTGCTCCAAGAAAACGAGATGTCTATCTTGTTGACTTCACTCCTATCAAAACTGATAGTGAGACTTGTTTCTTTGCTAAGTCAGCAGCTGAACTAAATTGGTTATGGCACAAGCGTGTGTCGCATGTGAATTTCAAAACCATCAACTCTCTGGCCAAAAAGAACCTTGTTCGTGTCCTTCCTCATCTCTCTTTCGAAAAGGATAGACTCTGTGGTGCTTGTGAAAAAGGTAAAAGCCATAGAGCAACCTTCAAAACAAAGCAGGCCAATTCTATCACTGGCTGCTTTCATCTTCTTCACATGGACCTTTTTGGTCCAGTGAATGTCCAAAGTCTAAAGGGTAGCAGATACACTTTAGTAATTGTGGATGAATATTCACGATACACTTGGACTATCTTTCTTCATTCCAAGAGTGATGCTGCTGAAGAGATTATTAATTTCATCAAGAAAATGGAAAATCTCAACAGTATAAGGGTTAAAGAACTCAGGAGCGATCATGGCACTGAGTTCAGAAACCACACTCTTGAATCCTTTTGTGTTGATCAAGGGATCTCACAAAACTTCTCTTCCACTAGAACTCCTGAGCAAAATGGTGTTGTTGAAAGAAGAAATAGAACTCTAATTGAGGCAGCACGTACCATGCTCAGTGAATCTTCTTTGCCTAGTAAATTCTGGGCAGAAGCTGTCAGCACTGCTTGTCATACTCAGAATAGATGTCTCATTGTTAAAAGACATGACAAGACAGCTTATGAGGTTTTGAAAGGTAAGAAACCTCAAATAAAATATTTTCATGTATTTGGATGTCCAGTTTTCATCCTCAACAATAAGGATCACTTAGGGAAATTTGATCCTAAAGCTGATGATGGATACTTTCTCGGATACTCTTCCATCAGCAAGGCATTCAGAGTATTTAATACTCGCCTTCAGAAGGTGGACGAATCCATTCATGTCACCTTTGATGAAAGTTCATCAGCTCTTAAGGACATCCAAACTACTTCATCAGAAGTCATTTTTAATGAGCTCGCTGATCCTCTTACTGAGGAAGCTGACTCATTTGTTGATGCATCTTGCTCACTGCCTGAAAATAATCAGCATAACACACAGGATAGTTCAACTGATGCTGAACTAGAGCAAGTTGCTGCTCATATCTACTCGATTGAGCCAGTTGAGCCTATCTTAAGATCAATCCATGCTGCATCAGCCAAACCTAGATCACTGGCTGATGACGTGCATGCTGATGACTCTGCTGAGGAAGAGTTTCATGATGCATCGGCTAATGTTGATGATATGGAGTCAGCTGATGACCCTATCATCAATGATAACTCAATTCAGTCGAATAGCTCATCTGATCATACCCCTTCTGATCCCATTCTTACCAGTGACCCCATCTCTCAGTCTTCCGTTGACACTCAACTAGGTTCCTCAAGTGTTCCAGCACTTCGATGGACATCTAGTCATCCAGCTCACCAAATCATTGGTGATCCTTCTCAAGGGATCATTACTCGATCAGCGACTAGAAACACATGTCTCTATGTAAATTTCTTGTCAATGATCACTCCTAAGAATATAGGAGAAGCAATGATTGATCCTTCGTGGGTAGAGGCTATGCAAGAGGAACTTACTTAGTTCCAGAGACAGCATGTCTGGTTTCTTGTTCCTCTACCTGCTGACAAAGAACCCATTGGAACAAAATGGGTTTATAGGAACAAAATGGACGAAGATGGTGTTGTTACTCGTAACAAGGCTAGGCTGGTTGCACAAGGATACCTTCAGGAAGAAGGTGTTGATTATGATGAAACATTTGCACCAGTGGCCCGTTTGGAAGCTATTCGCTTATTCCTGGCACATGCTGCTTACAGAAACTTCACAGTATATCAGATGGATGTCAAGAGTGCCTTCCTAAATGGAAAACTCGACGAGGAAGTTTATGTTAAGCAGCCACCTGGTTTTGAAGATCCAGCTAAGCCACACCATGTCTATCATCTTTATAAGGCACTTTATGGACTGCAAATTCGCCAACTCCCAAATGGAATTTTCATTAATCAGGAGAAGTACATTCGAGACATGCTGGCCAAATTTGACATGTCCAATGTCACTACTAAGGCCACTCCTATGTCTCCTCCAAACAATCTCCATGCTGATCCTGAAGGTAAGCATGTGAACCCACTCACTATCGGGGAATGATAGGCTCGCTGATGTATCTCACAATGAGTCGTCCTGACATTATGTTTGCCACTTGCTTATGTGCAAGATATCAAGCATCTCCCAGGGAGTCTCACCTTCTCGCTGTCAAGCGAATCTTTAAGTATTTGAAGGGTACTTCCTCACTAGGTCTTTGGTATCCCAAAGACTCATCTTTTGACTTAGTTGCATATTCTGACTCTGACTATGCTGGATGCATGTTAGACAGAAAGAGCACCAGTGGGGGATGTCAACTGTTGGGGGGGGGGAAGCTGACTAGTTGGTCTAGTAAGAAACAGCATACAGTGTCCATCTCCACTGCTGAAGCAGAATATGTGTCAGCAGCGAGTTGTTGTGCACAAGTCCTCTGAATGAAAAATCAACTCGCTGACTATGACTTAGAATTTTCTAAGATTCCCATAATGTGTGACAATACAAGTGCAATTGCTATCACACACAATCCTGTTCAGCATTCAAAGACCAAACACATAGACATTAGGTACCACTTTATTCGTGACCATGTCATGAAAGGGGATGTCGAAATTTACTTCATCCCCGCTGATGACCAACTTGCTGACATATTCACTAAACCTTTAGATGAGACCAGATTCAAGTATCTGGTCAGCAAGTTGGGAATGCTGAATGGTGAATCAGCGACATGACGTGTCATGTTTGCTAAAATTCAACTTATCTCTCTTTTTATAAGTTGAAAATTGACTCGTGAAGTCAAAACCCTTATCAGCGAGTTTAAGTATGTCTAACTCGCTGAACTTAAAAGCAATGAAGAGCTTAAAAGTCTTCATCTAGTCCAGCAGCAAACGGCTCTGGTAAAGACTTCTCAAATCCGTTAATCCCTGTTGCTTTGGGAAAAAGCAATACAAAAGCAATAGAGAGCTGAAAGTCTCTATCTAGTCCAGCAGCAAACGGCTCTGGTAAAGACTTCTCAAATCCGTTAATCCCTGTTGCTTTGGGAAAAAGCAATACAAAAGCAATAGAGAGCTGAAAGTCTCTATCTAGTCCAGCAGCAAACGGCTCTGGTAAAGACTTCTCAAATCCGTTAATCCCTGTTGCTTTGGGAAAAAGCAATACAAAAGCAATAGAGAGCTGAAAGTCTCTATCTAGTCCAGCAGCAAACGGCTCTGGTAAAGACTTCTCAAATCCGTTAATCCCTGTTGCTTTGGGAAAAAGCAATACAAAAGCAATAGAGAGCTGAAAGTCTCTATCTAGTCCAGCAGCAAACGGCTCTGGTAAAGACTTCTCAAATCCGTTAATCCCTGTTGCTTTGGGAAAAAGCAATACAAAAGCAATAGAGAGCTGAAAGTCTCTATCTAGTCCAGTAGCAAACGGCTTTGGTAAAGACATACCAAATCCGTTAATCCCTGTTGCTTTGGGAAAAAGCAATACAAAAGCAATAGAGAGCTGAAAGTCTCTATCTAGTCCAGCAGCAAACGGCTCTGGTAAAGACTTCTCAAATCCGTTAATCCCTGTTGCTTTGGGAAAAAGCAATACAAAAGCAATAGAGAGCTGAAAGTCTCTATCTAGTCCAGCAGCAAACGGCTCTGGTAAAGACTTCTCAAATCCGTTAATCCCTGTTGCTTTGGGAAAAAGCAATACAAAAGCAATAGAGAGCTGAAAGTCTCTATCTAGTCCAGCAGCAAACGGCTCTGGTAAAGACTTCTCAAATCCGTTAATCCCTGTTGCTTTGGGAAAAAGCAATACAAAAGCAATAGAGAGCTGAAAGTCTCTATCTAGTCCAGCAGCAAACGGCTCTGGTAAAGACTTCTCAAATCCGTTAATCCCTGTTGCTTTGGGAAAAAGCAATACAAAAGCAATAGAGAGCTGAAAGTCTCTATCTAGTCCAGCAGCAAACGGCTCTGGTAAAGACATACCAAATCCGTTAATCCCTGTTGCTTCGGGAAAAAGCAAACTAAAAGAAATGGAGAGCTAAAAGTCTCCATCTAGTCCAACAGCAAACGGCTCTGGTAAAGACTTCTCAAATCCGTTAATCCCTGTTGCTTTGGGAAAAAGCAATACAAAAGCAATAGAGAGCTGAAAGTCTCTATCTAGTCCAGTAGCAAACGGCTTTGGTAAAGACATACCAAATCCGTTAATCCCTGTTGCTTCGGGAAAAAGCAAACTAAAAGAAATGGAGAGCTAAAAGTCTCCATCTAGTCCAACAGCAAACGGCTCTGGTAAAGACTAACTAAATCCGTTGATAGCTGACAGTTTGCTAAAAATTGTATTCTTTATTCATCAGCGACCAACGTTTGTCGTGAAGTCGCTGACTGAATCTTGCTTTCTAAATAAGGTAACCATATTTTCTAACTTTGTCAGCGGATATACTTAGATCTCAACTACTCTATCATGTGAGCATATCCACTAAGTATATTTATCAATATTTTAATAATAATTTCAAACGGTTACCTCGGTTTTCTCCCTAATGGGCAACTTGTACACTGTACGCGCCGTAATCACTCGAGTATTCTTGAAATTGTGGTACAAATTGTCACATCAAACCACTGATATACGCTACTCACATGCGTATATTAAACGTTTTTTTACAAAACTTTTTTTTAATGTATGTGTATATATTACGTATGAAAGAGTATAAGTGATGATTCACTTTTGCAGTTATAGGGCCCAAATCCATACCATATATATAGCCAAATCCCTTTCATCTTCTTCTTTTATACTCTCAAATCTTCTCTTTTCATATTCATACTACCTATTCTCTTAACTCTCCAAATCTCTCAAAACTCTCTCAAATTTCTCAAAATCTTTACTATCTCCTTTCACTGATCATCTTCTTCTTCATATTCCTAAATCCTTTATCTAAGATGGCCTCTTCATCTGAACAAAATCAACCTGAAACTCAAACTCAAAATCCTCCATCAGAAAATCAACCTAAATCACCAACTCATGTTGAGTTGTCTGCACAAGATCTAGCCACCCAGAAAGCTCTCAAACAAGTTCCTCTTTATATGCATTCTAAAATATATGATCCAGAAACCATTCCTCCTTCTTCAAAAGTCATGTTTCAAGCCCAAAGAATCTCCATTAAATCTAACAATTATTTGGGTTCTCTTGAAGTTCCTTCTGGCACTACGGGATACCAGCACATGCTAGAGTTTATAAAAGCATGCCCTGCAAGCAATGCTATCTATGCTGATCCTGAAGAAATGTATGTTTATCTCCTTCGAGAGTTTTGGTGGACATGTGACTACCATGTTAGTATCGGTGCCATTATTGGCACCGTGAAAAAGAAGCAGGTACGCATAACAATCACTCCCAAAATCATCCGACAGCACTTGGTCTTCCAGATCAAACAAAAGAAAAGCCTTTTGTGGATCCAACAACTGTTGAACAATGGAAAGAGTGGTTGCCCACAATTGGATATGGAACAGATGTTGATCCACCTGAAGCTGTACCCAGCAACCCCACCAAAGAGCATCTCCCTGGTGTGTGGAGATTATTTTTCGCACATATTATTCAGTGCATGGGTGGCAACTCTGGATCTCATGATCAAGCAACAGCAGCAAATATGCAAATCATTCACGCTCTGGCAAATGGAAGATTCTTTGACTTTGCTTCGGTTATTTTTGAAGATATGAAAGCAAAGGTCCAAGCCAGCAACCACTCTTATACGATTCCATTTACAAGATTCTTTTCTCTGATCTTCAAACAAGAGCTGAAGGAAAAATACAACCAGTTTGGTGCTACTGTATGCAAACCACCAAGAATTGGTCATTCAGTATACAAGCAGCCTGCTTGTGATCTTGCACTCTTTGACAGTAAGTTTGCTGACCTCACTCCTAAAATGAAAGAGGTACTTTTCTCATCCTATCCTAACATCTACATAAAGAAACCATCTGGAGTAGTTGCTGAGGGTCTCGCTGAGAGAGCACAACCCAAAGCTGCCAAACCATCAAAGAAAATAAGATCAAAGTCTTCCAAGACCTCTGCTCCATCATCGCCTACTGCTGCTGCCCCTAAAAGAAAGCAAAAAACAGCAAAGGGGTTTGCAATTAAAGGTTTGGAATCCTCTTAACTCTCTCTCATTGATGAGGAAGAAGCCTCTACAGCTGTTGAAAACTTAGAGCAGCAACATACTGAAACAGAAGCACGCCTATCACCTACCCCTATCAACTACTCTATTGATAAAAGGGAAACAACCACTGCTGATGAATCTGAAGTGCAAACTGCTGGTGAAACTGAAACGCAGGCTGCTGGATATGATGATCTCAATGAAGGTGCTGGTGGAAATGTTGAAACAAATGAAGGTGCTGGTACTGGTGATATATCTGCTGAAAATGTTGGGAGAAGAAATGAAGTTGAAAGTGTAGTTAATGTTGGTGATGTAGTTGTTGAACAGGAAGAGACTGTTGTTAGCTTTGAAGTTGAGGATGATGAAAATGAAAGTGGTTTGGATTTAGGAGATTTTGCTGCTGATGAGTTCCAGCTGGACTCATACAATTATGCTGATGAAAAGGAGGCCAGTGACATGGAAACAGACGAAGGTGATGAGGTAATTGAACCAGTTGGTGAAAATGTCTCGTAGGAAACTCCAGTCACTGAAAACACAAGTGCTGACGCCAACGTTGAGCCAGATGTTCACCCTGCAAGGCCTAAGACTCCACCAGTTCAACCAGTGAACACCATGCTCTCTCTTGGCATGCCCTCTTCTTTCCAAGTTGTTCCTGGTTGTTCGTCTAAATTGCCAAAAGAAATTGAGCCCCTTGTTGCTAAAGAATTGGGCCCCGTTGCTAAAGAATTGGGCATTTCCTACTCTACCAACTCTTCTAGCAGACTAGAAAGGGTAGAGCATCAATTGAATGATCTCACCAAAGCTGCCAATCTTGCTATTGAGTGGAAGGAAAAGGAGTCTGGCAGGCTGGTTTCCACATTGACCAGCTGGTACAATAAGCAAAATGAAAACAGCACAGATATAAAGATGCTGAAAGAAAAATCTATCTCTATAGCTGCTAATCAAGACAAAATCAACACCACCACAAACATCATCAAACGTGATCAGCAGATAATAAAGTCTGGTGCCTTGTCTTTGATCAAATGTGCCAATTCCACCAGCTACTCAGCTAAGAAAGCAGCCTCTACCAGCAAATCTGTTGCTGCTGATGTAAAGAAGCTGAGTGATCTCATCTCCCCTCTGACAACTCAAGTTGAAAACAACACCAAGGCTATCCATGCCTTTGAAAAACAAGTGGCTGATCCTCCCATACCTCAAGCATCCTTCACTGAGGAAGATCACCAACGACAGGTTAAGTTGGAGAAGGAAGTAGGGGAACTTAAGGATCTGCTGGTTCAGCTGGTAAACCAACAATCTAAACAGGCGCCAAGTGTGGAAGTTGCTGCTACTGATGCAACTTCCAAGGGGGAGTGACAGTCCATGATTTGCACAGTTATAATTGATTAATTAAGACAAGAAAGTAAATGCAGAAAGTAAAGAACAAGAACAAGAATAAAGTTCAAGTGCAAAGATCTAAGCAAGTCTAATCATATGTATCATTGATTTAAACGATGAATACATGGTCGATATTACAACTTGTCTTACAAGAATACAAATGAACTAATAATTGCTAAGTCTAGACAAACTATTAACTTAAACAATTAAGAGAGAAAATAAGTGACACACACTTGTGGTGACAAACACAAAGTGTTAATGAGATGGCCGTGTTGCTTTATATAGGGGAGGAATTAGGGTAACACAGCCTTACATTGATAGAGATAGAATGGTGGTTGTCGACATCTAATTGGCTCATAGTACTTGAATCCAGGAGCCTTTGTCTTCTTTACCAAAACGGGTATGAAAGAGAAAACCCTTCTTTTGGTCCAACTGCATTTTTGCCATACTGAGTAAATTGCAGTTGGGTGAACCACCATGTGACTCCTTGTCTTCTTTTGATTCAAATTCTTCCCGCCTTGACACACAACTTGGAAAGTGAACCACCCGCTAACAAGAGTTACTGACTCGCTAAAGACTTGTTGACGACATACGTCAGCGACCAAGTCTGGTCAGCGAATCCTTGACTCAACAGGGGAAAAATTGATGAAACCATTGTTAATTTAGTTGGAGAAGCGGTTAACAAAGCCATTGATCAAATATATGAGGAAGCTGCTGAAGAAACTATGAGAACAACTGATGCTGTCACTAATAATATGGCAATTGTGACAATTAATGCTGAAAAAGATGGTGGTAGTACTGATGTACCCCCTGCTGATGTTGAGGGGGAGGTTGAAAAAGAAGTTAATGTTGAAGTTCCCCCAGCTGGTGTTGAGGGGGAGCAACAAATGATCAATGCTGATTCTCCCCAGATTGATGTTTTTGATGATGTAGGGGAGCAGTTTGACCCCAAAGTAGTGGAAGGAGCATGGAAGGCAGGTTTTGCCGCCGAGATGGCCACTGACAGGTCCAAGGAAACCCTTCCAATCTTTCACAAACGTTTCCTTGCAAATGCTACCATTACTCCTATGACTGACTCTCAGCGTCAGCATCTTGGTCGCATTTAGCACAAGAAACCTTCATCTTCTCTTCCTGCTGCTCAACTTTCTATCCAAACCCCAGCAGGTCACACGCATCAAATGATAGAAATACTGGCCTTGACTGCTGGGGAAAGACTCAAGAAGAAGTTATCAAGGAGCTGGATAGGATTAAAGAAAACCAAGAAAATGAAAGAAAGAACTTGGAGTTTATCAAGCAGCTGCCTCTTCTTGAGAAAAGTGAACTAGATGGTGAACAGCAAATGCTGTTCAAAACTGGTGGTGCTGAAGCTATGTACAAACTAAAGCATGCAGAGGTTGAGAAACAACTTAGTGAGAAACGAGCTAAGTTTGAAGAAGAAAAGGCTAAGTGGCTGAAGAATATGGAGACAAGAAAAAGGCCACAAAAGATAGTCGCTGCTCAAGCCTTTCCTGCTGATATGGGTTTAAAAACAAACTTGAAGATTTTAAGAGAAGGGGCACCCAGACCAATTTCTCTTAAAGAGGCTCAACCAGCGACACTTAGTGCCTCTGAATGGTTTGAGGTCTATATGCTGATCAAAGATAAGAAGACTGTCAGCTATGCTCACCTTCAAAAGATGCTGAAGGAATATTTTGAAAAGGCGCTGGAGTATGAGACCAAATTCAAGGCTGACTTGCCAATGCTGAGGCAAGTCTTTCGTACCCCAGCTTCCATCACCTCATTAGCAGGCAAGAAAATTCAAGGGAAAAGAAAAGAAGAATATCGAACTTTGCCTGTTGATCTTCCTCCTATATCGGGTGATGCCTCTCTGAACCTCAGACTTCCTCCCAGAAGTTTCTTTGAAGAAGGGAGAGTGCTGGAAAGTCCTGCTAGCATATTCTTTACAAATTTCAAAACGATCAGCTGTTCTTTCGATTGGCAGAGATTGAAAAAGCCTCCACTGGGTTCATCATCAGCATAAGGAAAAGATGTGCTAAGACAACAAACACTAGTTGGTTCATCAGCAAGTTAGATGAAGAGTTGTTGAAACCTCACCGAAGGGATGATCCAGTGCTAAGAATTGCCAAACAACAAGATGCTTGGGAGATTGAGGCTGCTAATCTTTGAAATGTCTTATATTGTAATAAAAATGCTTGATGCGTCAGCATGTAATGATTAATGATGAAATATAAGACATCTTTCTATCATTCTTTTAAAAAGTCTAGTTTACTCAGCAAGTCTTCTCAGCGAATAGGGGGAGATTGTTGAGTCAAGGATTCGCTGACCAGACTTGGTCGCTGACGTATGTCGTCAGCAAGTCTTCAGCGAGTCAGTGACTCTTGTCAGCGGGTGGTTCACTTTCCAAATTGTGTGTCAAGGTGGGAAGAATTCGAATCAAAAAAAGACAAGAAGTTACATGGTGGTTCACCCAACTGTAATTTACTTAGTATGGAAAAGATGAAGTTGGACCAAAAGAAGGGTTTTCTCTTTTATACCCATTTTGGTAAAGAAGACAAAGGCTCCTGGGTTCAAGTACTACGAGCCAATTAGATGTCGACAACCACCATTCTATCACTATCAATGTAAGGCTGTGTTGCTCTAATTCCTCCCCTATATAAAGCAACACAGCCATCTCAATAACACTTTGTGTTTGTCACCACAAGTGTGTGTCACTTATTTCTCTTAATTGTTTAAGTTGTTAGTTTGTCTAGACTTAGCAATTATTAGTTCATTTGTATTCTTGTAAGACAAGTTGTAATATCGACCATGTATTCATCGTTTAAATCAATGATACATATGATTAGACTTGCTTAGATCTTTGCATTTGAACTTTATTCTTGTTCTTGTTCTTTACTTTCTGCATTTACTTTCTTGTCTTAATTAATCAAATATAAGTGTGCAAATCGAGGACTGTCAGAAGCTCAAAGGGAAGATGGTGAGTTGTGGGCAATAAGGCAGAATGTAGAGGATGGTAAACAAGAGGAATTTCGAGTAGATGAGAATGAAGTGATATGGCAGGGTAACAGGTTATGTGTCCCAAATGACGAGATGATCCGAGAAGAATTGTTAAGAGAGGCTCATAGTTCCCCATTGTCTATCCATCCTGGTGCTGCAAAGATGTATCGTGATTTGAAGAAAAATTTCTGGTGGGTTGGCATGAAAAATGATGTTGCAGAGTTTGTGGCAAAGTGTCTTACATGTCAACAGGTGAAGATAGAGCATCAACGGACTAGTGGTTTTCTAAAACAACTAGACATACCTGTTTGGAAGTGGGATGACATTACTATGAACTTGGTAACTGGGCTGCCTAGGACATTGAGGAAGAATGATGCGATATGGGTTGTTGTTGATTGACTAACAAAATCAGCTCACTTTTTGGCTATTAGTGAAAAAGATTCAGCAAGCAAGTTGGCTGGAATATTTCAACAAGAGATAGTCAGGTTACATGGTACTCCAGCATCGATTGTTTCAGACAGAGACCCACACTTCACATCACATTTTTGGAAAGGATTTCAAAGGGCCTGGGGTACACAGCTTAAGTATAGTACTGCATTTCATCCACAGACGGACGGGCAATCCGAAAGGACCATTCAGACATTAGAAGATATGCTAAGAGCTTGTGCTTTAGAATGGAAGGGAGATTGGGATGACTATCTTTGCTTGGTAGAGTTCGCATATAATAATAGTTGGCATGCAAGTATCAAAATGGCGCCATTTGAGATGTTGTATGGACGGAAATGTAGAGCTCCAGTTTGCTGGAATGAGGTTGGAGAAAAAGTCATTGAGGGACCCGAGTTAGTCAGAGTTACTAATGAGAAGGTGGAGGTAGCAAAGAAGAATTTGAAAGAGGCCCGCTCTCGCCAGAAAAGTTATGCTGATAAACATAGAAGAAGCCTTGAGTTCATACCTGGTGAACATGTCTTTCTCAAAGTATCTCCCTGGAAGGGTGTTCATCGTTTTGGCATCAAAGGAAAGCTTAGCCCAAGGTATATCGGTCCTTTTGAAGTGTTGGAAAGAGTAGGAGAAGTTGCATACCGTATTGCATTACCCTCGACATTGTCTCACGTGCATAATTTATTCCATGTGTCTACACTATGAGGCTACAATTATCATCTGCTCCATGTGGTACAGTATCCACCTCATGAAATAAAAGAAGACCTGACATGTGTGGAAGAGGCAGAAGCAATTATAGGTCGTGAGAATAGAGTAATGCGTACTAAAACCATACCATATGTCAAGGTACTGTGGAGAAATCACCCAGAACGAGAAGCTACATGGGAACTGGAGGAATCTATTCGGGAGCGCTACCCACAGCTCTTTAATGAAAGGTACACTGTACATTTTCGTCGATTTCGGGGACGAAATCAATTTAAGTGGGATATGTTATAATAACCCGTGACTGATTTCGGGGACGAAATCAATTTAAGTGGGATATGTTATAATACCCCGTGACTTTTAGTATATAATATAAGGTTATTTATAAAATAAGTGAAAAAAAGGGGAAATAGATATAGCCAGTCAGTTGAAAAAGGGATTGACTTAGATATTTAGAACGTGACCAAAGCCCATTAACTAACTCTCCACATATAACGTACTCCATCAGAGAAAGAGGGGCTGAGTTGGTTTTAAATACCCCTTCTAATCTCCATTCGGTTTTTATGATCAAAATCACAGCCCTCAACTGCGTGGGAACAGAGAGGAAGGAGTGATCAGCTCTTGAGAAGAGGGTGTTTTGTAGTCTGCTATAACTATTTCTCGTACGTGTGAGGTAAGGGCCTGAACCACTTTCACTAATGTTTGCTATACCTGGTGACTTTCATTCGATTAATTACCATTCCAATCTAAATCAAGGTTAGGGGAGAAGGCATAGTACAATAAGTAGGTTTAACAAGTGAGTTTAAGAGTTAACAAGGAGGGTGTCGCCTTGCTGGGTTCGATATCACCATTGGAGGTATATCATTCTGGTCTATTAATCATGTATTCTTAATAATCTTAGTTTTAGTTTTGTTAATCTAAATAACCTGGAACGGTACTATTTATGGTTACAAATCATGGTTTTGGACTTCAGATAAGCATCAGATCACTTCCTGTTATAATCAAAGTAGTTGACAAGCCGAGTGTACTAGTTTTGTGATAAATATTAACTGGTAGTAGAATGTATAATAATGTTAGACTTGCGGTACCATGAAATCGGTTGAGCCAATTCGAGTCGAGTCAAGGACTGTCCAATATGGGTCATCGGGTACATGTACAATCTGGGTAAAAGGGGTGACTACAGGAATTTATATCACTGTCTAAATATGGTTGGATTTTGTTATAAATTATACTTGCATAAGTTTTGACGAAGTTAGTTAGCTGCTGATATATACATATGTCTAATAGTCTAAGAAAATGTCGGGTTATAAGTATTAGCTCTTTAAGTACTTCATTAACAACCAGAGGCCATGCATTCAATATAGATGTAATATTTATGTACTGTCTTATTTTATATAGTATGAACGTTTAAATACTATCATGTTTTCATGGAATCTTGTTAAAAACTGTATTTTGATATAACAGCAGCCTCATTACAAGTCTTACTGATTTTATTAAAGATACTGATATGTCGTATATATGTATATATAAAACGAGACTGGCTGTGAATCTATCTTCTTAACTATAGTTTTAACTAAAAATAGGATTGCTTTGTGTGAGTTTGAGTCGTATATACCTCAGTAGCTAACTGGATTTTTATACACCTTTGCTGTAAACTTTTATTAACGGTTTTCAAGGTCGTTGTGTATCTCTAGTTCTATCCAGTAACCAGGAGTACATAACCTGATGGTATTCTTATACCTCTAATGTGGGTCGGTTTGTCAAGTCTAAGTATTACCAGTCTCGATTTGATTCATTGGCTCAACCAAATAGTTGGAATCTGGTATTGTTATTAAGCTACACTAGAAACGGGATTAAAGGATATTAAGGAATTATAGGAAGGAGAGTTACAGCAAGGTTCTAAATGAAACTGTTTGATGTAGATTGTGATCAGAATCGTGGTGGATCCTTTGGACGTTGCTAGCTTTAGATACTAGTCCAGGTACGGATGCCCGTACTTATCCTTTCAGCGTTAATCTCATATGATTCTTTTGATATATCTTTGTTATTCTTGATATTTATGCGACTTCCTTATCTGTTTCCTTTTTCACGAGTTAAAACGTTATTTTTGAAATGACGAGTTGTGAACCTTTATTTGAGAAAACCTGGTCGAGATATACTTTGAACAGCGGTGGCTTATTTATGTGCCTTTGGTATCTGATTCATTTGATTTAGGATCATGTGCATTTTGAAACTACTTTTGGGGAGTAAGGTTGGATTTTTGTGAATTTGTGAAATTATAGAACCCTTTAGTTATAGACAGGAGTTAGGAATACTGAGTTAACTACCTGTGGAGGTACCACAGGCATGTCATTGTGTCGACCAATGGCATGACACTATCCGTGGCGGTGTGATTAGTCCACGGCGTCTCCACCTTTGTTATATGATATGTGATATGTGATATGTGATTATGCTCGTGGGAGAGCCTTTATGATTATTTGTGGAGGCGTATGGATGCATCCTAGGCTATATTATGATATGATATGATTATTGTACGGATGTGTGATGTAGTGCCATACACACCTTCCGGGTTGGTACACTCAGAGGCGCGCATCTGGTGTATTGACTTTGATTTGTGATATTATTATTTGGGCACCGGGAGTGTGCTATTGGATATTGATATGTAGGGATACTCGGTATAAAACATCCCAAACCTTTTCTTGTTTCAGCCTTAAAACATTTTTACTCTGGTGGTAAGGGTGGTACTTGATGGAGGCTTTTGGATTAAAATAATTTGATTTACTCTTTCTTCTTATTTCATTATATCATTACTATTGTTTATTGTTATCAACATCCGCGCACTGAGCAATTGGCTCAGCCGCATTTTTCTTTTCCATGCGGCAGGTAATCAGGGGTGATATGGGACGAGTGAGTGATACAAGGCTTTGGAGACTCTTAGATATCATGATTTTATTTCATTATTATCATCAACTCTAGACTTCCTTTATTTTTGAAAATAATTCCTGTTGGAGGATTTGAACTTTTAGCTGCTTGGAAACTTATTTATTCATCGCAATGCAAGACCTTTTAGTATTTTATTGTTCTTTTAACATTTGATGTAATTCCCTATTTCTTTCTGGAATGGGGTGTTACACTAACATTCAAATTAAAACATCTTTACTGTGAATTATTGGATGAAACCCTGACTGAAATATAGAGAAAATACGTATGTGAAAAACGAATGAAAATTCATTCATCTATTTATCTATGTATATATATACACGTATAAAACATATATCTTCATTTATGCCCCCTTCATTTATAAGAGACTTTACTTTCAGCCCTTAGTCTTCAAGTGAACTTCATTCTTTATGCTTTCTTCCTTTACTTATTGTCCAAAAATAGTCCCTGCGTCAATACTAATCATGCCATAAGTCCTTTTTATAACAAATATATCATTATCATTATCATTACTTTTTAATAAAGCGAGTTTAATCCTGTCTTTTAACTTTCTATCTTTAAAATACCAAAAATGCTCTAACAAATATAAATAAAGGAAAAATTACTATAACAGTCAAATTTGAAGGTATATGTTCAAACATGGACATCTAAGAATAAAACTACCATAATGGTCAAATACTCCTTACTACCTAACAATACAAGTAAGAAATACTAATAACAAATTAAATGATGACAAGTGTATTTGATGGCTCACATATATACTAATCTTTTGATTCTTCTCTTCTTCAAAATATATTGTCTCTCACTTTTTCTTGTACCCTTTTTTTCAAGTCAGATTACAAAGATGAAGATTACTTGCAATTGTTTGGGTTAATACATATCTTGCTAGTACCTATGGTGCTAATACGTTTTATAGCTACATCAAACTTCATAATTCATATCAGATGATACAAATACAAAGATATACATGCTATATTTGTTCCAAAACTTATATCAACTTCGCATTGAAATTACCATTTAATAACCTATAGGCATCATTTAATTGATTATTAGCATTTAATAACCTATAGACATCGATTTATGAGACATTATTTTCGAGGGAAGATAAAATCAATGAGACATTATTTTGGAAGTTGATATAAGTTTTAGAACAAATATAGTATGGATATCTTTGTATTTATATTAGGGGTGTAAACGAGATGAGACAGTTCGCGAGCTACCCAAAATCGACTCGTAAATTATTCGAAATTGACTCGGTCTGAGTCGAGCCGAGCTCGAGCTCGAGCTACTCGAGTAGATTTTCGAGTCGAGCTCGAGCCTCAAAATAACCTACTCGAAAAGCTCGCGAGCTTAATCGAGCTTGTGCTTATTTACAATTTTACCCTTGAATATTATATATTTTTTTTTTTTTTTTTTTTTTTTTTTTTTTTTTTTTTTTTTTTTTTTTTTTTTTTTTTTTTTTTTTTTTTTTTTTTTTTTTTTTTTTTTTTTTTTTTTTTTTTTTTTTTTTTTTTTTTTTTTTTTTTTTTTTTTTTTTTTTTTTTTTTTTTTTTTTTTTTTTTTTTTTTTTTTTTTTTTTTTTTTTTTTTTTTTTTTTTTTTTTTTTTTTTTTTTTTTTTTTTTTTTTTTTTTTTTTTTTTTTTTTTTTTTTTTTTTTTTTTTTTTTTTTTTTTTTTTTTTTTTTTTTTTTTTTTTTTTTTTTTTTTTTTTTTTTTTTTTTTTTTTTTTTTTTTTTTTTTTTTTTTTTTTTTTTTTTTTTTTTTTTTTTTTTTTTTTTTTTTTTTTTTTTTTTTTTTTTTTTTTTTTTTTTTTTTTTTTTTTTTTTTTTTTTTTTTTTTTTTTTTTTTTTTTTTTTTTTTTTTTTTTTTTTTTTTTTTTTTTTTTTTTTTTTTTTTTTTTTTTTTTTTTTTTTTTTTTTTTTTTTTTTTTTTTTTTTTTTTTTTTTTTTTTTTTTTTTTTTTTTTTTTTTTTTTTTTTTTTTTTTTTTTTTTTTTTTTTTTTTTTTTTTTTTTTTTTTTTTTTTTTTTTTTTTTTTTTTTTTTTTTTTTTTTTTTTTTTTTTTTTTTTTTTTTTTTTTTTTTTTTTTTTTTTTTTTTTTTTTTTTTTTTTTTTTTTTTTTTTTTTTTTTTTTTTTTTTTTTTTTTTTTTTTTTTTTTTTTTTTTTTTTTTTTTTTTTTTTTTTTTTTCTTTTTTAACCTATTCATACTAAACATGTCTTTTTTTTTCTTTTTTTTTTGTGATTAAAATTAGACTGAAGAATTTAGAGGTATGTAACGTATGTAATATTTTATCAACCCACATATAGCTACGGGATTATGATATCAATATAAGTGTAGGCCTTTCAGGAAATGAGAAAGTATTTACCTCTGTATCAATAAACACGCTTGGTCATTCTGTAGTACATCTTTGGCTGAAGTAGTGTATTGTTATTGTACATTTGTACCAATTTTATTTTTTATTTTTATTTTTATTTCTTTTTCCATGTAAGTTTGTATTATATGTTTGGTCAAGTCTGTATACTTTCAGTCTTAATTTTATGGTTCCCAAATACCCCGTTGCTATGAAGACGAGAATCACTTTTTTACGGGACGTCACTTTGGTATACGGTTTTAGTATGACTATACACCCTCTTCAAGCAAATGGGTCTGTTTTAATAGCTAGTCGTGATGAATGTTACCAAGTAATTGTATGGTCAATTCATTTACCTTCAAAGTTGTGCCCAAAGCTTGCCGAAAATGGAGAGAAAAAAAAAGGACCATAAATTGGCATGTTGTAATATGACACCAAGATTCCTTACACATATCTTAAATAACATTGATATGCAAAACGAGGTTAAAATTGGTGTTTGTTGTAGATAATTATATAAGTTAAATTTTATATTGTATATATTTTATTGAAAGATAGATTTTTAGATGGGAAAATTACTTTAATAAACAAACAATTAGTCCCATTTTACAAAATAGACTTGTATTTTAAAACTCCCCAATTAAACAAAATACCCGTATGTTTTTTGTGTATATCACACTGATTCGGTCAGTCAATCAAAACCCACCACCTGGTGCATCCCTAGCCTTATGATAATGCGGTCAATTTAGATATAATAATATAAAGAAAGAAATAAAGAAACTGCACAGTGCCGTCTTCTGCGGGTTTTGAGTCCGAATACCGCGACAGTGTATGATGGAGGTTAAGATGTAGGCAGAGCTTACCTCTACCTAAGTAGAGAGGCTGCTTCCATTTTCTACCTAAATGGTAGGAAAAAACCTCCAACCTTTGCATGGAACGAGGATAGAATCCATGACCCTTGTCTCCAGAAGCCAGAGTGTTTACCACTGATCCAAACCATGCTGCTTCAGATATAATAATACATTGACATACAACTCCATTTAGCTTAATAGTTAGTATTACCCTAATACTCAAGTTCAACAGAAGCTCCGTCACGAATGGCATCTCATCTTGCACCTCCTTATTCAATTTCTTCCAATACTGCAAACAAACATGTCAATTTATAAATGAGATCTATGCTTATTAAGGGGTTGGGAAAGCAATATGACATGGACACAAGAATAGGCTTTGCATGTTTTCAAGCTGAACTAACAAAGATTTTGGATTTGTGTGTGTTAATATTAAGGAGTTTTTGAGATATATTATTCTTAAACTTGATGATATACCCTATACGGAGTTCTACCTCCGCTTGTGTAACATCCTAAACTTTTCTATCATTGACTTTGACTTTGACCGTTAGTTGACTTTGACACCGTTAGTTGCTTAAATGCTTAAAGAATTAACTATTGATGTTTGAATGATAAATGTAATGCTTTAAATAGTTATGAATGATCATAAGATGTTATTATATTGTCGAATAGTATTTAAGGTGCTCGTTCGGTCGTTTGAGTTCCCGGGTCGTTAGTTTGAGCCTTAACGGTTGTTAGACTTAAGTTAGGGGCACTTTGGTAATTGTGCAAGGGGGTGGACGGTTTTGAGGGGATTTAGGAAGCCCTAATCTCTTATTTTCTCCAGAATTAAGTGTGTGTAATTGAAGGTGTGCCTCCCTTTGCATTCCTTGCTTAATTCTTTCAATTTCGGTTCGATTCAGAGCGATCTATGGCTTGTTTTCGATTCCGTAATCATCCATAAAGGTAATGATTGAAATCCTTACTGATTTTTGATAATTCATCTATTCAATTCATTCAAAGTTGGTCTTGATCAATTGAATCCGTTTTGTTGTTAGAATCAATGATTTCGGGTCGATTTGTGATCATTTGGTGCTAGAATTCGACTGTCCAATCATTTATTAAGGTACTGATCGAAATATTTGTTCAGTATCATTGATTTTTATCCTACTAATTCGTTCATATCTGGGTTGTTTGATTGGTGGTTTAAATATGTTTTATTGATAGAATCAGTGATTTCGGGTCGTTCGGTAACCCTTATTTCAATCGATTGAGGTTTGGTGATTACCTACAGGTATGAACCTGATATTGATGATATTTTGATGATCTTATGTGTTTCATATGGGTGTCACATCTGGTCTTGATCATAGGAGGTTGTTTGTTGATTGAATTCGTTCGTTTTTATCGATTCGGTGACCTAAAGTGTAATCCTTGGAACAAGAAATCAATTGAGATTATTGAATGATGAATTGGGGTCAATTGTAAGTGTATATGATTTCTGGAAAATGTTTTGAAGTGTTGAAGTTGTTGGATGTTGAATTAGGTTTCAAAACAAAGGGCTTTTGAAGGTCTGAAATTTTAGTCATCTTCCAAAACTCATATCTTCTTCATAAGAATCAGTTAGGAGATGAATCTTAAATTTTTGAAAATCTATATGTGTCCTCTAAATTATATATGAACAAAGCTTCTTTTGATTTTGCCGAGAGATGGGCGAAAAACATTGATTTCCAAAAGTAGTCGGATTTCAGTCGAATTCTGCAGGCATGTTTTACAAACGCCATAACTTATTCATTAGATCTCTTCCAGAGTCAAAAATTATATTTCTGAAAAGGTATTTGAGTCTTCTACATTTGTTTAGAACTAAGTTTTGTCTCATTTGGTCTTCTTGTATGCCATAAGTTCTCTGCAAGTGAGGCGTGAAAGTCTGGAACTCAATATCGGTGACACCATTAACGGTCTCGGCGATATCATGCATTAGAAGGGTCCAAAGTGCCTTTAAGTGTTTAGTTAACTTATATACTGATCCTATGTTCATTCTAGGTTTCCAAGAGTACCTATCAAGCCCGATAAAGTCATTTGTAGGTTGTCGTGAGCTCCATTGAGGTAAGATAACTACCTTTTGACACGAGGAACACAACGAAAACTTAGTTTTCATAATTAATGATGGTTAAAGCCCCTTTCATACGCTTGTTAAGTTATGGGAACTTCGGGAGGGCTTGCGGTTGGTTTTATGCATGCTATGCCTTAGTTAACTTTAGTTATTAATGTAATGCATGCTATATCTTGCGATTATTGAAATGTTTGATTTGATAGTATACGGTTGATATTTTATTATGATTTACATGGCTGATTGAGATTGTGATTGCATGCTTGATACATGATTGGCCTTAGTTAACTATGGTTATTTACGATTTGCATGGTATGATGACATAGACGATTAATATGTTGTTTCTGATGGTATAATTGATGGTTGGAATGATGTTGATATTGCATAGATTCACCTGATTGAAAGATTGAATAGATTGATAGTTTTGAATGTTGATTATGGTTTCATAGATTGACATTATTGGAAGGTTGAATATGGTTGTATGGATTGATATGAATGAAACGATGTTTTGGTTGCCTATATGATTGATTGAGATTGCGATAGTATGATTGATTTAGATTGCGATTGACTGATTGTTGTTGATTTATTGGCCTATACTTGTAGTACACTAGACTCTTGTAGGTTTTCATGTTCACAGTTGCACGATAGGGGCCTTAAAATAATGAGATTGAAACGGTAGATAAAACTATGCGATTGAAACGGTTGATATATCCTTAAGGTAAATACGGTTGATAAACTCGAGTATAAACTTACGGTTGAAAAGTGTTAATATTAACCCATGCTAGTCCCGATAGGGGCTGGTGTGCTACGGTTGGTTGGACGGGGTAGTCATGATGCCCCTTACGACATGGTCACGATTGCTTGAGTTTGCCGGGTGGTTAGGACCGATCACCATGCTTTGCTAAACGACTTGCTCCTGAATTTGGTTATGCCTATCCTTAACAACGCCGATGGACCCCGAAAGGATTACCCATCATGTCGGGTGCAAGGTTCCTTGAAAGGTCGAATGACCGCCTATGCACAACCTGCGTTTAATTTACTTATGTGACGCAAGTCACTATTTGACTATTGAAAATGGCATAACCTATGATTGATGATTGAGATTGAAATTGAGATTGATAATGATTAGAGCCGGCAAAATGGACCCGTTAACACAAAGTTAGGTTATTATGGGCTTCTATCTTAAATTAATGGGTAGCTTTGGACTCTCTAATTTTGCTGTACGGGTTTTACTGGGCATAAAATAAAACAAAGGGATGCAAAAACGGGTCATATTGGGAGGACAAAAAAAAATAACTGGTTGCCCTAGCCCCTAGCTGATTCAGTGTTTCTCTATGTAACCATGCCTTCCGATCATCTCTTCCCTGTTATCTGAAATCTACAGAGAAGTATTCAAGTACAAATATTTTTTAACAATATTATGATTGTATATACAACATACACACACACACACACACACACACCCACACACACACACATATATATATATATATATATAATATATATATATATAATATATATATACATATATATATATATATATATTAAGTGTGGAGGATAAAATCTGTACATCGGTTGTGGGATCCAAAGAGAAAGCGTAAGGGCTTTCTTATTATTGATAATATTAGAATATGCAGCTTTGATATTATTATATAGTATTATTATTATTATTATCGATTCTGCTTTCTTTTTATTAGACAAAATGTGCAAGTAATGTGTAAGGGTAATGTACTCAATTTGATTTACCAATAAAAGTGTACTTATAATTATATTATATAATAACATATTGAGCAAACAGTTATGTAGAAAAATTTGATCGCCAACTTTTTTAGAGGTTGTTAAATGGTCAATGTTGTTTTTGAAGACGGTCCGTTTTGACCCGGTCCATTTTGACCCGGGTCCGTTTCGACCCGAACCCAATGATACCATTTTCAAAGATGCCCGTTTCGACCCGGGTCTGTTTTGGCCCGGACCCATTTTGCCCCACCCAACCCGATCCGACCCGTACATTTTGCCACCTCTAATAATGATGAATGAGGTTGTCAGGCACATGTAGAAAAGATATCTACCTATTGTGTTATTCGATTGACACGTGATGGTGATTGTTATATGCTTGACATGTGATGATGATTGTTGTATGCATGACATGCGTATGATATTTATAAGATTGATTTAATTGACAACCTTTCTATACAACCTGTAACACCCCGCCTTACCACAACACAATATTGTTCGCTTTGCCCGCAGGCTCACGGCTTTGTTTCTGGTTGCTCGGGCAAACTTCCCAGAATGGTCACCCATTTGGCATTGCTGCCGCCCGAGCACGCTTAACTATGGAGTTCTCCTCTCATCCACAGTCAATACGCCCAAAACGCGTAGTGTTATGTAAGGCAAATGATATTACTTATAGACAGGATCCCCCTTGTATGTTAGCGATGTATGCTTTCACACCCCCTCAACACAACTCAACGTCCTCGTTGAGTTATGCAAGTGCGCCAAACACTCCTAACAATCCCAAGGGTTTCTCTGATACCACTTGTAACACTCCGCCTTACCACAACACAATATTGTTCGCTTTGCCCGCAGGCTCACGGCTTTGTTTCTGGTTGCTCGGGCAAACTTCCCAGAATGGTCACCCATTTGGCATTGCTGCCGCCCGAGCACGCTTAACTATGGAGTTCTCCTCTCATCCACAGTCAATACGCCCAAAACGCGTAGTGTTATGTAAGGCAAATGATATTACTTATAGACAGGATCCCCCTTGTATGTTAGCGATGTATTCTTTCACACCCCCTCAACACAACTCAACGTCCTCGTTGAGTTATGCAAGTGCGTCAAACACTCCTAACAATCCCAAGGGTTTCTCTGATACCACTTGTAACACTCCGCCTTACCACAACACAATATTGTCCGCTTTGCCCGCAGGCTCACGGCTTTGTTTCTGGTTGCTCGGGCAAACTTCCCAGAATGGTCACCCATTTGGCATTGCTGCCGCCCGAGCACGCTTAACTGTGGAGTTCTCCTCTCATCCACAGTCAATACGCCCAAAACGCGTTGTGTTATGTAAGACCATTGATGTCACTTATAGCCAGGATCCCCCTTGTATGTCAGCGATGTATGCTTTCACACCCCCTCAACACAACTCAACGTCCTCGTTGAGTTATGCAAGTGCGCCATACACTCCTGACAATTCCAAGGGTTGCTCTGATACCACTTGTAACACTCCGCCTTACCACAACACAATATTGTTCGCTTTGCCCGCAGGCTCACGGCTTTGTTTCTGGTTGCTCGGGCAAACTTCCCAGAATGGTCACCCATTTGGCATTGCTGCCGCCCGAGCACGCTTAACTGTGGAGTTCTCCTCTCATCCACAGTCAATACGCCCAAAACGCGTTGTGTTATGTAAGGCCAATGATATTACTTATAGACAGGATCCCCCTTGTATGTTAGCGATGTATGCTTTCACACCCCCTCAACACAACTCAACTTCCTCGTTGAGTTATGCAAGTGCGTCAAACACTCCTAACAATCCCAAGGGTTTCTCTGATACCACTTGTAACACTCCGCCTTACCACAACACAATATTGTTCGCTTTGCCCGCAGGCTCACGGCTTTGTTTCTGGTTGCTCGGGCAAACTTCCCAGAATGGTCACCCATTTGGCATTGCTGCCGCCCGAGCACGCTTAACTGTGGAGTTCTCCTCTCATCCACAGTCAATACGCCCAAAACGCGTTGTGTTATGTAAGGCCAATGATATTACTTATAGACAGGATCCCCCTTGTATGTTAGCGATGTATGCTTGTAACACCCCGCCGTACCACAACACAATATTGTCCGCAGGCTCACGGCTTTGTTTCTGGTTGCTCGGGCAAACTTCCCAGAAGGGTCACCCATTTGGCATTGCTGCCGCCCGAGCACGCTTAACTGTGGAGTTCTCCTCTCATCCACAGTCAATACGCCCAAAACGCGTTGTGTTATGTAAGGCCAATGATATTACTTATAGACAGGATCCCCCTTGTATGTCAGCGATGTATGCTTTCACACCCCCTCAACACAACTCAACTGTCCTCGTTGAGTTATGCAAGTGCGTCAAACACTCCTAACAATCCCAAGGGTTTCTCTGATACCACTTGTAACACTCCGCCTTACCACAACACAATATTGTTCGCTTTGCCCGCAGGCTCACGGCTTTGTTTCTGGTTGCTCGGGCAAACTTCCCAGAAGGGTCACCCATTTGGCATTGCTGCCGCCCGAGCACGCTTAACTGTGGAGTTCTCCTCTCATCCACATCCAATGCGCCCAAAACGCGTTGTGTTATGTAAGACCATTGATGTCACTTATAGCCAGGATCCCCCTTGTATGTCAGCGATGTATGCTTGTAACACCCCGCCTTACCACAACACAATATTGTTCGCTTTGCCCGCAGGCTCACGGCTTTGTTTCTGGTTGCTCGGGCAAACTTCCCAGAAGGGTCACCCATTTGGCATTGCTGCCGCCCGAGCACGCTTAATTGTGGAGTTCTCCTCTCATCCACAGCCAATACGCCCAAAACGCGTTGTGTTATGTAAGGCCAATGATATTACTTATAGACAGGATCCCCCTTGTATGTCAGCGATGTATGCTTTCACACCCCCTCAACACAACTCAACGTCCTCGTTGAGTTATGTTTGTGCGCCATACACTCCAAACAATCCCAAGGGTTGCTCTGATACCACTTGTAACACCCCGCCTTACCACAACACAATATTGTCCGCTTTGCCCGCAGGCTCACGGCTTTGTTTCTGGTTGCTCGGGCAAACTTCCCAGAAGGGTCACCCATTTGGCATTGCTGCCGCCCGAGCACGCTTAACTGTGGAGTTCTCCACTCATCCACAGCCAATACGCCCAAAACGCGTTGTGTTATGTAAGACCATTGATGTCACTTATAGCCAGGATCCCCCTTGTATGTCAGCGATGTATGCTTTCACACCCCCTCAACACAACTCAACGTCCTCGTTGAGTTATGCAAGTGCGTCATACACTCCTAACAATCCCAAGGGTTGCTCTGATACCACTTGTAACACCCCGCCTTACCACAACACAATATTGTTCGCTTTGCCCGCAGGCTCACGGCTTTGTTTCTGGTTGCTCGGGCAAACTTCCCAGAAGGGTCACCCATTTGGCATTGCTGCCGCCCGAGCACGCTTAACTGTGGAGTTCTCCACTCATCCACAGCCAATACGCCCAAAACGCGTTGTGTTATGTAAGACCATTGATGTCACTTATAGCCAGGATCCCCCTTGTATGTCAGCGATGTATGCTTTCAGATCTCCTCAACACATCGTTTTGATCCCTCTTGTAACACCCCGTTTTACCACAACACAATATTGTCCGCTTTGCCCGCAGGCTCACGGCTTTGTTTCTGGTTGCTCGGGCAAACTTCCCAGAAGGGTCACCCATTTGGCATTGCTGCCGCCCGAGCACGCTTAACTGTGGAGTTCTCCTCTCATCCATATCCAATGCGCCCAAAACGCGTTGTGTTATGTAAGACCATTGATGTCACTTATAGCCAGGATCCCCCTTGTATGTCAGCGATTTATGCTTTCACACCCCCTTAACACAACTCAATGTCCTCGTTGAGTTATGTTTGTGCGCCATACACTCCAAACAATCCCAAGGGTTGCTCTGATACCACTTGTAACACCCCGCCTTACCACAATACAATATTGTCCGCTTTGCCCGCAGGCTCACGGCTTTGTTTCTGGTTGCTCGGGCAAACTTCCCAGAAGGGTCACCCATTTGGCATTACTGCCACCCGAGCACGCTTAACTGTGGAGTTCTCCTCTCATCCACAGCCAATACGCCCAAAACGCGTTGTGTTATGTAAGGCCAATGGTATTACTTATAACCAGGATCCTTCTTGTATGTTAGCGATGTATGCTTTCATACCCCTCAACACAACTCAACGTCCTCGTTCAGTTTTGCAAGTGCGTCATACACTCCTAACAATCCCAAGGGTTTCTCTGATACCATCTTGTAACACCCTGCTTTATAAAAATGTGGATTTCCAAAAAAAAATTCAACTTTAAATATAACAACGTTACAAAATGCGAAAGCGACATTAAAAATCTCATTTGAATCCTAACGGAATCATTAAACAACTTTAAATGGTGTTACTAGAAACGTATCATCACAATAATTTCCATGAAATCCACAATCCACATAATAAATACCAAATAACTAAAAGACGAGTCTACTTAAATATAAGGCACTGAGGGCAACTAAAGCCATCATTCACTAGCTCTTTTGTTAGCTACCCCGCTCACGATCAAGCCATCAAATGATCAATCAATGTCTAACCTGAGGGCACAACACAATTTTCACAAAACAAGTGTCAGCTTATAAAGCCGAGTAAGATAACATGGTAGTACAACAAAAGGATTGCCAATTAAAACATTTCAGAAGAAAGTATCTCACGCATACATATAGGCATTAATCACACATACACATTATAAACAACACATGGATTATCAATCCTATAATGTGCCTAGCAATCCTCCACAATCCACAATATCACACTACATCCACTGCTCACGTTATCTTTTTATCAAACTTTCTTATCTCACGTAATCTGCGTATAGTTATGCCATTTTAATCAACAATAAAAGTTTTGTGTGTAGGCGGTCATAAGACCTCACAGGAAACCTCACACCCGACATGATGGGTAAACCTCTAGGTGGTCCATCGGCGTCGTTATGGATAGGCATAACCAAATCCATGAGTAATCCGTTAAACTCTCGAAGTGGTAAATCACGCCACCCGGATCAACTCTTGTCTCTCGTTGATTCGCTCACACAATGGTATCATGACTACCCTCGTATGATCTCAGGTGCACTACAGTCTAAATAGACTAATAGTGGGTTAAGCTTAACACTTTTCTACATAGCTCACGTAATGCTCGAGACTTTACACACTTATTTAATCCACATTAACTCGCGATATTTCTACATTAACTCACGATATTTCCACTTTACATCATTAGGGCCCTTAACGTGCTTCGTGACATGGCAACTTAAATAAGTCTAGTGTACTATGTGTACAAGCCGTCAACAATAATCAACAATCACACCACAACACACTTATAACATGCATATCTACAAAACTATGCATAAGTAACACCCATAAATACCCTCTCACATATATCTCATACCCAACATATGCATGAGATAATATATCAACATAAAAAAAGGAGTAATTATCAAAACTAAGTTTCGTTGTGTCCCTCATGTGTCAAAAGTAAGTTATCTTACCTTTAAGGAGCTTCACAAACAACTAATGAGGCTTGACCTGCTTTACTTGCTTGCTCATGTTGAACGAAAATCACAAAACAATAAAAGCTTCACTACCAACATTATTATTATTATTATAGTAGCATTATATTTATGGAAAAACAACAAAACACTTTGATTCATATTTCTGCTTTTTGCTCGCCGAAATCCAAGACCACATGAAAAACCTTTTACCATTTTTGTTTTGTATTGCTACTCAAAGAAAACATATACAAGTAATATCTTATTATTATATGAGATTGAAAGCACCCTTTCTTTCTTATTACTATTTCGATGGACTAAAGAACAACAATTTTCTTATTTTTCTTTTGAAAATTGCGGCTAGCTAGTCACACGAGATTGGCGGCTCCATATCCTACACTAATTATTATTATGAGTACCTTGTAGATTTATTTGTGTTTTGCGGCTGAATACGAGATTCTCTTCATATCTATTTATTTTTGTTCTTGCTCGACGGCGACAAGGATGTTTTAGGTTTCACTTTTTATCCGACGGCAACTAGAAGAGAATGGTTATATAAATTTTAGATTAGGAATTATAATATATCATATTAAACCCTAATCTCAGTCAAGTGAGTTTCATCAAATCGACACTTAACACCCCTTTAACTTTATTAACCAGAAAGCAACATCATATAGTCTCCTTTATCGTCTAACGAGAATACATACAACATAACAAGTGTGACAATAGACATTTACCGACATGACACAGTAAACAAGAACACATACACGGATTTATCTACTTGAATAATACACATAATTCAACTTAATTGCCACATATTAAAGCGCATACTTATTATCACAATAAGTATCCGCATAAGGTATAAAGTCACTAAATGATAGGTCAACATAGACTAACAGTCAAAGTCAACGATATGAAATTAAAAATCAGGATGTTACAATTATCTCCCCCTTAAAAGGATTCTGTCCCCAGAATCCACTCACAACAAATAAATGAGGGTAACAATCCCTAGTCACAAACTCGGTCTCATACGTTAAGTTTTCCCCTCTCACTATGTTTTCACTTACCCAACACAAGTTTAGTCAATTTCCGACAAGGATTCTTCTCATGATCAAGGTCTCACTAAATACTTGAAAAACAACATTTTATTTTTTTTACCTTCAAAGTTTGATTAACAATCATAAGCTTGCTAGTTTGATCAAAATGACATAGATTTTACCATTATTAGCAAATAATTTTTTTTCTTTTCCTGTTAAACATGATGACTACATTAAACCCAAAGGAAAATTTTGATTCTTATGTTTTTCTTTTTTTCTTTTTTTGGGCTACTCGACAACCTCCAACATGAACCAACAAGAGAATACCCATTGGTATATATAATTCAGCCAAGGCGTAAAGAAAACAATAAAAGATCTAATATTGATTTCTTTTCTTACCTTTGTTCAGTAGCTATGTGGAAGAACAATCTATGTATTGTTTTAATGAAATCAACATTTCCTCCTTTTTTATTTAGTTAGCTGCGCAAGACAACATATACCAAGATGCATTTTCTTTATTTATTTCCCACTTCAAGCAGCTACATATATATTAGAGGCACAATCCCCCCATCCCAATCAAACAATTAATTGTTTTACGCATCCTAAGCGATGATATCTATTGAGTTGTAACCAAGTGGTCGCTCGTAACACATAAAAGTACCACATTTTATAATAATCTCGCCATTTCAGTTTCATCCCCGGACCCCCAGTCAGGACAAGCATGGTCACAAACACACTCGCGTCATGATACATTTACAATTATGTTCCGGACCATAACTATAAATGCATCTTTCCACGCGTGTGCTCATTGGTTCGCTTGTACATCACCGACTATCCACCCTTCCTTTGGGAAAACATCACCCTACTCATCTATCATTATTCCCACACCTCATCTCTACTTAAGTCATTGTTACTCACCCAGTGGGGTCACCAACAATGACCACAACTCATGTCACAACATTATTAACTTCATTTTTTTACCTTTATTATTACATATAAAATATCAAATTTCAAAACTCGATTTTTCTACTTAATTGCTTCTTCACTATTCCAAATTCACAACACGTATAATTTTCGACAAGGTAATTTTTGCAAAACACCTTAAAAGGAATTACCAAATAGTACAACAAAAGATTTAGCGACTTAACAAGCGAGAAACATGATAAATAAGGATAATCCACATAATTATATATATAAAAATATACATATATAAAGCCTTAACCCTATCCTCACACACAACCCAACCCGCCCTAAGACATTTCACCTCAAAGGCTAAGCATACCTACTTAAGCCTAACATGTCCCTTAACGGTTTAAGTCCAAATTCTATGGCATATAGTCATTGGTTCACTTAAACCATTTCTCTGATACCATCTTGTAACACCCCGTTTTACCACAACACAATATTGTCCGCTTTGCCCGCAGGCTCACGGCTTTGTTTCTGGTTGCTCGTGCAAACTTCCCAGAAGGGTCACCCATTTGGCATTACTGTCACCCGAGCACGCTTAACTGTGGAGTTCTCCTCTCATCCACAGTCAATACGCCCAAAACGCGTTGTGTTATGTAAGGCCAATGGTATTACTTATAGCCAGGATCCCCCTTGTATGTTAGCGATGTATGCTTTCACTTGTAACACCCCGTTTACCACAACACAATATTGTCCGCTTTGCCCGCAGGCTCACGGCTTTGTTTCTGGTTGCTCGGGCAAACTTCCCAGAAGGGTCACCCATTTGGCATTACTGCCACCCGAGCACGCTTAACTGTGGAGTTCTCCTCTCATCCACAACCAATACGCCCAAAACGCGTTGTGTTATGTAAGGCCAATGGTATTACTTATAGCCAGGATCCCCCTTGTATGTTAGCGATGTATGCTTTCACACCCCCTCAACACAACTCAACGTCCTCGTTGAGTTATGCAAGTGCGCCATACACTCCTAACAATCCCAAGGGTTCCTCTGATACCACTTGTAACACCTCGCCTTACCACAACACAATATTGTCCGTTTTGCCCGCAGGCTCACGGCTTTGTTTCTGGTTGCTCGGGCAAGCTTCCCAGAAGGGTCACCCATTTGGCATTACTGCCACCCGAGCACGCTTAACTGTGGAGTTCTCCTCTCATCTACAGCCAATACGCCCAAAACGCTTTGTGTTATGTAAGGCCAATGGTATTACTTATAGCCAGGATCCCCCTTGTATGTTAGCGATGTATGCTTTCATGATGGTATCATAGAAATGGTTTAAGTGAACCAATGACTATATGCCATAGAATTTGGACTTAAACCGTTAAGGGATATGTTAGGCTTAAGTAGGTATGCTTAGCCTTTGAGGTGAAATGTCTTAGGACGGGTTGGGTTGTGTGTGAGGATAGGGTTAAGGCTTTATATATGTATATTTATTTTTAATATGTATAATTATGTGGATTATCCTTATTTATCATGTTTCTCGCTTGTTAAGTCGCTAAATCTTTTGTTGTACTATTTGGTAATTCCTTTTAAGGTGTTTTGCAAAAATTATACGTGTTGTGAATTTGGAATAGTGAAGAAGCAATTAAGTAGAAAAATCGAGTTTTGAAATTTGATATTTTATATGTAATAATAAAGGTAAAAAAATGAAGTTAATAATGTTGTGACATGAGTTGTGGTCATTGTTGGTGACCCCACTGGGTGAGTAACAATGACTTAAGTAGAGATGAGGTGTGGGAATAATGATAGATGAGTAGGGTGGTGTTTTCCCAAAGGAAGGGTGGATAGTCGGTGATGTACAAGCGAAACAATGAGCACACGCGTGGAAAGATGCATTTATAGTTATCGTCCGGAACATAATTGTAAATGTATCATGACGCGAGTGTGTTTGTGACCATGCTTGTCCTGACTGGGGGTCCGGGGATGAAACTGAAATGGCGAGATTATTATAAAATGTGGTACTTTTATGTGTTACGAGCGACCACTTGGTTACAACTCAATAGATATCATCGCTTAGGATGCGTAAAACAATTAATTGTTTGATTGGGATGGGGGGATTGTGCCTCTAATATATATGTAGCTGCTTGAAGTGGGAAATAAATAAAGAAAATGCATCTTGGTATATGTTGTCTTGCGCAGCTAACTAAATAAAAAAGGAGGAAATGTTGATTTCATTAAAACAATACATATATTGTTCTTCCACATGGCTACTGAATAGAGGTAAGAAAAGGAATCAATATTAGATCTTTTATTGTTTTCTTTACGCCTTGGCTGAATTATATATACCAATGGGTATTCTCTTGTTGGTTCATGTTGGAGGTTGTCGAGTAGCCAAAAAAAGAAAAAAAGAAAAACATAAGAATCAAAATTTTCCTTTGGGTTTAATGTAGTCATCATGTTTAACAGGAAAAGAAAAAAAATTATTTGCTAATAATGGTAAAATCTATGTCATTTTGATCAAACTAGCAAGCTTATGATTGTTAATCAAACTTTGAAGGTAAAAAAAATAAAATGTTGTTTTTCAAGTATTTAGTGAGACCTTGATCATGAGAAGAATCCTTGTCAGAAATTGACTAAACTTGTGTTGGGTAAGTGAAAACATAGTGAGAGGGGAAAACTTAACGTGTGAGACCGAGTTTGTGACTAGGGATTGTTACCCTCATTTATTTGTTGTGAGTGGATTCTGGGGACAAAATCCTTTTAAGGGACTTGTAACACCCCGCCTTACCACAACACAATATTGTCCGCTTTGCCCGCAGGCTCACGACTTTGTTTCTGGTTGCTCGGGCAAACTTCCCAGAAGGGTCACCCATTTGGCATTGCTGCCGCCCGAGCACGCTTAACTGTGGAATTCTCCTCTCATCCACAGCCAATACGCCTAAAACACGTTGTGTTATGTAAGGCCAATGATATTACTTATAGCCAGAATCCCCCTTGTATGTTAGCGATGTATGCTTTCACACCTCCTCAACACAACTCAACGTCCTCGTTGAGTTATGCAAGTGCCACACACTCCTAACAATCCCAAGGTTGCTCTGATACCATTTGTAATGACTTAACAGGGAAAGTCAAAGTTGACTAACAGAAATAACAATAAAAATATTTAGGATGTCACAATTCTTTTTCCCTTAAAAGGATTTTGTCCACAGAATCTTTCCAATTCAACTAGGCAGGATTATATTTTGCCGTCCTCATATCCTACGCAGTTTCAGACATCCATATCCTGCTAACCCACACTAGTCTACTCAATTCCACTTTAATATTCAGTTATTTATTTTATAGACAAATATCCCATAAGTTGCCCAACCACCTCTTAGGACAAATGCTTAAATAAAGTCAGCTAGGATATATACACACTATATACACTAATCACATTTTCAAATAACTTAACTTAAACTTACTGTTCTGGATGCCATCAAACTCCCATGGTAAATCTATTTGGTAGATTCGCTTGTTAACTCGCGAAATGATCATCGAAGTATAATGAAACGAATTTAATTACCACACATTTTTGAGTGAATGAGGCTAATCCATAATAATAGTTAAATGCTTGAAACGTCGCCATCTAGTAATATACTAGATTACCGCATCCTCAAATGCCATATTCACCCTCTCAAAAATCTCAAAACTATTATGATCCACATAAATATTACTCTCAAATTTAGGGCCTCATATAAGGATAATGTGTACATACTGCACTAGATTTGTTATAACTCTCATTACTTCTATTTTAGTACAAACAATATTGTTTTATATTAACTAGTCAGTCACAAGTATTAGAAAAAACAACAACTCATTTTTTTAATTTAATTATATTATTATATATATAATATATAACATCTATACTTTATCTGTTAGATAAGATAAGGAAATACTGCAATTTCCTTCAAGGCACATACACGTACACACCTACAAATCCATATTTGGACCTCTTTTTTTTATAAAAAAAACATACACTGTACAGAGGCCAATTTCATATTTTCCTTTGTTAATTAAAATAAAACGCAAGACAACACAATAGAAAAGGGGACTTTGACCTAGCCTTTTCTCCATTTTTATTTGATGGTCAACCCGTATGCAAGAAGAAAAAAACTATATATTTCGGTTCTATGATACATCTTTCAGGATCAAATGCACAATACGAGAATCTTCATTTATACACACCACACGTACAACTATCATTTCCTCAACGGATAATCCATTTCACATGTCTCTCGTGTATCGATATCATCAGAGTTATAACAATTTAATTCCCTCAAACTCCATCACATCCCACACCTGTAAACACAAACATGGCCACACAAACACACTAGCGTCATGATACATTTGCAATTATGTTCCGGACCATAATTGTAACTGTATCATTTAACACGTGTGTACGTTACCCTACTTGTGTATCACCGATTGTACCCCTTCCTTAGAGGACACATCAAATCTACGCATGTAACATCCCAAACGTTTTATGTTTGACTATTTGACTTTCCGTTAGTTAACGTTAGGTCTTTTATGTTTATGTGCCTTATAAGGGATTATGTGATTAAATGCTTATGTGTTTAATATGAAATGATTATAAGTGCATGAAATGATGAAATGATTATGTATGTATGAAATGATGAAATGATTATAAACGCATGAAATGATGAAATGATTATGTATGTATGAAATGATGAAATGATTATGTATGTATGAAATGATGAAATGATTATGTATGTATGAAATGATGAAATGATTATGTATGTATGAAATGATGAAATGATTATGTATGTATGAAATGATGAAATAATTATGTATGTATGAAATGATGAAATAATTATGTATGTATGAAATGATGAAATGATTATGTATGTATGAAATGATGAAATGATTATGTATGTATGAAATGATGAAATAATTATGATGTATGAAATGATGAAATGATTATGTATGTATGAAATGATGAAATGATTATGTATGTATGAAATGATGAAATGATTATGTATGTATGAAATGATGAAATGATTATGATGTATGAAATGATGAATGATTATGTATGTATGAGATGATGAAATGATTATAAACGCATGAAATGATGAAATGATTATGTATGTATGAAATGATGAAATGATTATGTATGTATGAAATGATGAAATGATTATGTATGTATGAAATGATGAAATGATTATGTATGTATGAAATGATGAAATGATTATGTATGTATGAAATGATGAAATGATTATGTATGTATGAAATGATGAAATGATTATGTATGTATGAAATGATGAAATAATTATGTATGTATGAAATGATGAAATAATTATAAATGCATGAAATGATGAAATGATTATGTATGCATGAAATGATGAAATGATTATGTATGTATGAAATGATGAAATGATTATGTATGTATGAAATGATGAAATGATTATGTATGTATGAAATGATGAAATGATTATGTATGTATGAAATGATGAAATGATTATGTATGTATGAAATGATGAAATGATTATGTATGTATGAAATGATGAAATAATTATGTATGTATGAAATGATGAAATAATTATGTATGTATGAAATGATGAAATGATTATGTATGTATGAAATGATGAAATGATTATGTATGTATGAAATGATGAAATGATTATGTATGTATGAAATGATGAAATGATTATGTATGTATGAAATGATGAAATGATTATGTATGTATGAAATGATGAAATGATTATGTATGTATGAAATGATGAAATAATTATGTATGTATGAAATGATGAAATGATTATATGCATGAAATGATGAAATGATTATGTATGTATGAAATGATGAAATGATTATGTATGTATGAAATGATGAAATGATTATTATGTATGAAATGATGAAATGATTATGTATGTATGAAATGATGAAATGATTATGATGTATGAATGATGAAATGATTATGTATGTATGAAATGATGAAATGATTATGTATGTATGAAATGATGAAATGATTATGTATGTATGAAATGATGAAATGATTATGTATGTATGAAATGATGAAATGATTATGTATGTATGAAATGATGAAATAATTATGTATGTATGAAATGATGAAATAATTATATGCATGAGATGATGAAATGATTATATATGCATGAGATGATGAAATGATTATAAGTGCATGAAATGATGAAATGATTATGTATGTATGAAATGATGAAATGTTATGTTATGTGTGATTGCTTGTGTGGCTTGATCACTTAGTCACTAGTCCTTGATTAGGATTGCCATGTTCACGTGCACGTTCAGGGCCCTAAAGTAAAATATGATATGTGATTAGCTTAGGTGAAAGAGTAGCCTAAACTAATTAAGCGATTAAAGTCTCGAGCATTATGTAAAGTCTTGTGTTAAGCTTAACCCGTGCTAGCTCTTCGGGGCTGGTGCGTACGTGGTCACTTGAGTTGCTCCTTGTGGCATAGTTACGTTTGAGTATTCCGGGTGAAGTAACTAACCACCAATGCGTAAAGGCATAAACGGTTTATTCAGTTGGATTGACTTTGTCATTCCTTAACGACGCCGATGGACCACCTATTGGTTTACCCATCATGTCGGGTGTGAGGACTCCATGTATGGTCTATGACCGCCTACACACAACCCCACATCCCTAAGTAAGTGGCATAAGTCACTTAGCCTACGTCTAGGCAAAGAAACTAAAGTAAAGAAAGAAAGATAAAGAAAGAAAAGTTAGGCACATTAGGTATATGATGATCCTATTGTGTTATGATAAGATATGTGTGCAATGATCTATATGTATGTGATATTAACATTAAAAGATGATTTTGTTAATATATTTAAATGGCAAATGTTTTCGAGTTATGTTATCTTACTTAGCTAATTTTATTAGCTAACACTTGTTCTTTGAAAATGTTGTGCCTTCAGGATAATCAAGTTTGAGCTAGGCGAGGATTAGCTTGGTGAGATTTGGGTAGACGAATAAAGAAGCTTGGCTAAGACCTTAAACGCTTAGACTTCCTTTAGCCTCATGTTTGGCTAATTCATTTATGATTAAAGACTTGTAATAATGTGGCATTTGTGTTGGTGCCAAAGCTTGGATTTACTTTTATTGTTTTGATGATGCTAGTAGTAACACCAAATTTTAAAGGTACCATCCGTTACGGATGGGGCAGATTTTGAAAGTGATCCTTTCCGCTTATTTTAAACGCCGTTTGGCAAAGTTTTGAAAAATCCAAGTTTTTAAACGACGGGTGTTACAAGTTGGTATCAGAGAAATGGTTTAAGTGAACCAAAATTCGACCAAGACCATAGGATTTTGGACTTAAACCGTACGAGAAATGATTGGCTTAAGTAGTAATGCTTTAGCTCTGTGATGAACATGCTTTTAAGATGGGTTGGGATGAGTGTGAGAGTAGGTTTATGGCTTATATATGTATATGATATGCTTATGTAATTTAGTAGGCCTGACCATACTTTGTTCTCATTCGATTCATCTCTAACATTCGTCACTAAATTTGTAGAAAGATGGTTAATACCCGTGCTAGTAGTCAAAGAGATGGAGCTAATGCTAGTGATGCTCCGGTTAATCTAAACGGGACTGGAAATGGTGTTAACCTAAGGCCTCCTCGAAGACCACTTTCGGGTGCACAACCTACAAGGTCTGAAATTGATAGAGCTAACCCCGTGATTGAGCAAGTTCCTACTCAAGCTGAAATGCATGAAGAGTTGAGGGCTATTCGGGCTCTTTTGTTGAGAAATGAACAGGAGTTGAATCAACTTAGGGCTGAAAGAGAAGCTAGTTTGCAACGGGATGAGCATACGGATGGGAATTACTCCAACCGCTCAAACCGTACCGAGCCATCAATGGTAAGGTCTCAAGTTGCTCCTGAAAATGTTGTTGCTAATGTGAATGGTGTTAATAATGTGGTGGAGCCTCGTGTTGTGGTCGCTCCTCGTACTAGTAATTTTAAGTATGAGAGCTTTCAGAAATGTGGAGCAAAGGCATTTGATGGTACTCTAGATGCTGTAGGTGCCATGGAATGGTTGGAGGATATCGAGGTTGTGTTTGCTTCATGTTATTGCCCTGAGGATATGAAGGTATTGTGTGCTTCCCGTATGTTGAAGAAGAATGCTCGTAATTGGTGGAGGGTTGCTACTATTTCTTTGACCCCCGAGGTGCTAGCTAATATGCCTTGGGGTACCTTTAAGGAGAAGTTCTTGGAAGAATATGTGGGTACGCGTGAACTGAGGTTGATTGAGAAAGAATTCAGAGCTTTAACAGCTAAGCCGGGTGCCATAACTGAATATGCCCACTCATTTATGGAAAAACTTAAGTTTGTTGGTCATTTGGTTCGTAGAGATGTGGATCAGGTTGAAGCTTACTGTGATGGTCTTCCCGCTAGCTATCGTGGCCTTTGTAGACAACACATTACATTGTCTGCTGCGATTAAGGAGTCCAAGAGGTTGGATGATGATTTCAAGGGTGAAAAGGTTGTAGTGAAAGCAAATGATGATAAGCAATCAGGTTTAAAAAGGAAACATGATGGGTCAAGTGGATCTAATAGGAAGTTCAAGAAAGGTCCGTCTTCAAGAAATGGGGGCAGCAGCTATGCAAAGCCAAAGAACTGGTGTGGTACTTGTAAGGCGCCTCACTCGGGTCCATGTTCAGATAAGACCCGAAGGTGTGATACTTGTGGTGGTACAGGTCATCCTACTTCAGGATGCAAGGACAAGCCAAAGTGTTATCGGTGTCAACAAACCGGTCATTTCATCAAGGATTGCCCACAAGGAAGAGATGATGGGAAGAAGACGGCTGTCCAAAAGCCTAAAGCTCGAGCCTTTCAGCTGACAGTCGAAGCTGCCAAGGATAACGACGAGGTAGTAAGCGGTACATTTCTTGTTAACTCAAAACCTGCTTCTGTACTTTTTGATTCGGGTGCAAATAGATCTTTTGTGTCCACTTTATTTGCTCCTAAGCTTGATAGGGTCACTACTCCTCTTGATTGCTCTATAGAGGTTGAAATTGCTAACGGTACCATTAGTGACATTCAAGTAGGTTATGATGATTGTTCTATTGAGATTGAAGGCCGCTCTTTTCCGGTTCAACTATTGCCTACCACTCTAGCCGGTTTTGATATAGTGATAGGTATGGATTGGTTGTCTCAAAATGATGCTACTATTATATGTTCTCAAAAAGTTGTACGATTCGTTACTCCGGATGGTGAAGTCATTTCCGTTTATGGAGATAAGAAGAAGGGGAGCATAAAAATTATTAATTTGATGAAGGCTCTCAATTGCATTCGGCATAACAAGAATCACTTTCTTGCCTATGTTATTGATACGCGAAAAGGGAAGTCTCCGATCCCTAATGTTGATGTAGTTTCTGAATTTTCTGATGTTTTTCCGGATGATCTTCCCGGTATTCCTCCCGACCGAGAGGTCATCTTTCAGATTGATCTCGTACCCGGTGCTACTCCTATTGCAAAGGCACCATATCGTTTGGCTCCTACTGAAATGAAAGAGTTAATGTCTCAGCTTCAAGAGCTACTTGACAAAGGTTTCATACAACCAAGTTCCTCGCCTTGGGGAGCTCCGGTTCTTTTTGTCAAAAAGAAAGACGGTTCTATGCGCATGTGCATAGACTACCGTGAGTTGAATAAACGAACGGTTAAGAATAAGTATCCTCTCCCGCGTATTGATGATCTTTTTGATCAGCTCCATGGTGCTTCTTACTTCTCTAAGATTGATTTGCGTTCTGGCTATCATCAATTAAAAGTCAAAAAGGAAGATGTGGCCAAGACAGCTTTTCGTACACGTTATGGACACTATGAGTTTCTTGTCATGCCTTTTGGGTTGACAAATGCTCCAGCCGCTTTTATGGATTTAATGAATCGGGTATGTCGCCCATTCTTAGATCATTTTGTGATTGTCTTCATTGACGATATTCTAATTTATTCAAAGTCCGAAGCCGAGCACCGTGAGCACTTAAGAGCTGTTCTTGAGGTTCTTAGAGAGAAAAGTTATATGCAAAGTTCTCCAAGTGTGAATTCTGGCTCCGAGAAGTTCAATTTCTCGGGCATGTTATCTCTTCTGAAGGTATTAAAGTTGATCCTGCCAAGATTGAAGCTGTATCTAAATGGGAACAGCCAAAGACACCCACGGAGATTAAGAGTTTTCTCGGTTTAGCTGGCTATTATAGGAGGTTTATTCAAGATTTCTCCCGAATAGCTAAGCCAATGACTGAATTGACAAAGAAAGGAGTAAAGTTTGTATGGACGGAAGCTCAAGAAAAGGCCTTTCAAACGCTTAAGACAAAGTTATGTGAAGCTCCTGTCCTAGCTTTACCCGAAGGTACTGATGATCTTGTTGTTTATAGTGATGCTTCTATTTCAGGTTTGGGTTGTGTCCTTATGCAAAGGGACAAAGTTATGTGAAGCTCCTGTCCTAGCTTTACCCGAAGGTACTGATGATCTTGTTGTTTATAGTGATGCTTCTATTTCAGGTTTGGGTTGTGTCCTTATGCAAAGGGACAAAGTTATGTGAAGCTCCTGTCCTAGCTTTACCCGAAGGTACTGATGATCTTGTTGTTTATAGTGATGCTTCTATTTCAGGTTTGGGTTGTGTCCTTATGCAAAGGGACAAAGTTATTGCATATGCTTCACGTCAGTTGAAGCCCCATGAAAAGAATTACCCGACCCATGATCTTGAATTGGCTGCAGTAGTGTTTGCTTTGAAGTTGTGGAGGCATTACTTATATGGCACCAAATGTACATTGTTTACGGATCATAAGAGTTTGCAATATGTGTTCTCACAAAAGGAAATGAATGTAAGGCAAAGGAGATGGATGGAACTTCTGAAAGATTATGATTGTGAGATTAAATATCATCCCGGTAAAGCCAATGTGGTGGCGGATGCATTAAGTAGGAAAGTGCAGAATTTTTCTTGTAGATTGATGAGCATGGTTGTTCAAGCCAAGTCGGGGTTACTCGACCGCATCAAGGAAGCACAAGTTAAGGCTTTAATGAAGGATAATATCGATAATGAGAGTATTGGAAAGAAGAGAAGACTTGTGATGAGACGAACAGCCGTGGATTTAAGACTTATAAGGGTCGAATATGGGTACCATTGCTTGGTGGTAACCGAGAATTGATCCTTGAAGAAGCTCATAGGTCAAGGTATTCAGTCCATCCAGGTATTACCAAGATGTATGCAGATTTGAAGCCCATCTATTGGTGGCCAAACATTAAGGGAGAAGCTGCTCATTTTGTTGAAAGATGTTTGACGTGTGCACGTGTGAAAGCTGATCACAAAAAGCCGTATGGAATGTTGCATCAATTGGAGATTCCGGAATGGAAATGGGACCATATTACTATGGATTTTGTGACCAAACTACCAAGAACACCGAAAGGAAATGACATGGTATGGGTTATTGTGGATAGATTGACAAAGAGTGCTCATTTCTTGGCAACAAGACAAGATGTACCATTAACTAAGATGGCAAAGATGTATGTGGATGAGATCGTAGCAAAGCATGGTGTTCCTTTATCCATTGTTTCAGACCGAGACACGAGGTTTGTGTCTAACTTTTGGAAGGGCCTTCAGCGAGAGTTAGGTACTAGAGTTAATTTGAGCACCGCCTATCACCCTCAAACTGATGGGCAAAGTGAAAGGACCATACAAACATTGGAAGACATGTTGAGAGCTTGTGTATTAGAATATGGTGGGGCATGGGATGAACACTTGAAATTGATCGAATTCACGTATAATAACAGCCACCATGCAAGTATCGGAATGCCACCATTTGAAATGCTTTATGGTAGGAGATGTAGGACTCCGAGTTGTTGGATGGAACCCGGTGAAAAGCAGTTTACGGGTCCTGAAATCATTGAAATCTCAGCGGAAAAAGTTAATGTGGCAAAGGAAGCACTTCGTGTGGCTAGAGAAAGACAAAAGACTTATGCCGACAAGAAAAGGAAGCCAATTGAGTTCCAAGTTGGTGATTTGGTAATGTTGAAAGTTTCCCCATGGAAAGGAGTAATTCGTTTTGGAAAGAAGGGAAAGTTAAGCCCACGTTTCATAGGACCTTTCAAAATTCTGAAACGTATCAAGGATGTAGCTTATCAATTGGAACTACCTCCAGAATTGGATGGAATTCACCACACATTTCATGTTTCGTATTTGAGGAAGTGTTTGGCCAATGAGTCAAGTGTTATTCCAATTGAGGATGTGAGCATTAATCCTCAGAAAAGAATAGTGGATGAACCAGTAGAGATACTCGGAAGAAAGCAAAAGAAACTTCGCCGAAAGTTGATTGATCTCGTGTTGATTAAATGGAAGCATAACCACGGTGAAAGTTTAACTTGGGAGACCGAGTCGGTGATGAAAGAGAAATACCCAGATTTGTTCACTTCTGCGGCGATTCCGAGGACGGAATCCTTTTAAGGGGGAGGTAATTGTAACATCCCAAACGTTTTATGTTTGACTATTTGACTTTCCGTTAGTTAACGTTAGGTCTTTTATGTTTATGTACCTTATAAGGGATTATGTGATTAAATGCTTATGTGTTTAATATGAAATGAAGTAAAGTGAATTAAATGAAAGTAATTTAAAGTAAAGTATGAAAGTTTAAGTGCTTGTTAGATCGTTAAGTCTCCCGGTAAGTTAATTAAGCTACGAAAGTAAAGTTTAGGAAGTCGAGGGGCCTATGGGCACTAAAGGAAACTTATGGTCAGGGGTTTAAGGTCTAGTGAGACCCCAATAGCTGCAGAATTTCGTGATTAAGCCCTAGGAACAGATCCCCTCCCTTTCAAGACAAGTTTCCTCCAAGAATCAATCGTTTCGTGTCGTTTCGATCAAGTTTGATTAAGATTTCGAATCCTCGAAGTCATCTACAGGTATTATGGCTGATCTTACTCTTAAATCTGATCATGTATGTCTTAGTAGTGATTTCGATCCAGGCCATAGGGTTTGGGTTGGGTTGTTGGATCAAACGTTTATTGAATTCATGTCGTTCGGGTGTTTTAATGATTGAATTATGATGTAAAGGATTAGGGGATTAATAGGATGATTAAAGTTGATGAAAGTGCAATGTTGAAAGGTTATAAGTGCATGAAATGATGAAATGATTATAAGTGCATGAAATGATGAAATGATTATAATGTGCATGAAATGATGAAATGATTATAATGTGCATGAAATGATGAAATGTTATAAGTGCATGAAATGATGAAATGATTATAATGTGCATGAAATGATGAAATGATTATAATGTGCATGAAATGATGAAATGTTATAATGTGCATGAAATGATGAAATGATTATAAGTGCATGAAATGATGAAATGTTATAATGTGCATGAAATGATGAAATGATTATAATGTGCATGAAATGATGAAATGTTATAATGTGCATGAAATGATGAAATGTTATAAGTGCATGAAATGATGAAATGATTATAATGTGCATGAAATGATGAAATGTTATAATGTGCATGAAATGATGAAATGTTATAAGTGCATGAAATGATGAAATGATTATAATGTGCATGAAATGATGAAATGTTATAATGTGCATGAAATGATGAAATGTTATAAGTGCATGAAATGATGAAATGATTATAATGTGCATGAAATGATGAAATGATTATAATGTGCATGAAATGATGAAATGTTATAAGTGCATGAAATGATGAAATGATTATAATGTGCATGAAATGATGAAATGATTATAATGTGCATGAAATGATGAAATGTTATAAGTGCATGAAATGATGAAATGATTATAATGTGCATGAAATGATGAAATGATTATAATGTGCATGAAATGATGAAATGTTATAATGTGCATGAAATGATGAAATGATTATAAGTGCATGAAATGATGAAATGTTATAATGTGCATGAAATGATGAAATGATTATAATGTGCATGAAATGATGAAATGTTATAATGTGCATGAAATGATGAAATGTTATAAGTGCATGAAATGATGAAATGATTATAATGTGCATGAAATGATGAAATGTTATAATGTGCATGAAATGATGAAATGTTATAAGTGCATGAAATGATGAAATGATTATAATGTGCATGAAATGATGAAATGTTATAATGTGCATGAAATGATGAAATGTTATAAGTGCATGAAATGATGAAATGATTATAATGTGCATGAAATGATGAAATGATTATAATGTGCATGAAATGATGAAATGTTATAAGTGCATGAAATGATGAAATGATTATAATGTGCATGAAATGATGAAATGATTATAATGTGCATGAAATGATGAAATGTTATAAGTGCATGAAATGATGAAATGATTATAATGTGCATGAAATGATGAAATGATTATAATGTGCATGAGATGATGAAATGATTATAAGTGCATGAGATGATGAAATGATTATAAGTGCATGAAATGATGAAATGATTATGTATGTATGAAATGATGAAATGTTATGTATGTGTGATTGCTTGTGTGGCTTGATCACTTAGTCACTAGTCCTTGATTAGGATTGCCATGTTCACGTGCACGTTCAGGGCCCTAAAGTAAAATATGATATGTGATTAGCTTAGGTGAAAGAGTAGCCTAAACTAATTAAGCGATTAAAGTCTCGAGCATTATGTAAAGTCTTGTGTTAAGCTTAACCCGTGCTAGCTCTTCGGGGCTGGTGCGTACGTGGTCACTTGAGTTGCTCCTTGTGGCATAGTTACGTTTGAGTATTCCGGGTGAAGTAACTAACCACCAATGCGTAAAGGCATAAACGGTTTATTCAGTTGGATTGACTTTGTCATTCCTTAACGACGCCGATGGACCACCTATTGGTTTACCCATCATGTCGGGTGTGAGGACTCCATGTATGGTCTATGACCGCCTACACATAACCCCACATCCCTAAGTAAGTGGCATAAGTCACTTAGCCTACGTCTAGGCAAAGAACTAAAGTAAAGAAAGAAAGATAAAGAAAGAAAAGTTAGGCACATTAGGTATATGATGATCCTATTGTGTTATGATAAGATATGTGTGCAATGATCTATATGTATGTGATATTAACATTAAAAGATGATTTTGTTAATATATTTAAATGGCAAATGTTTTCGAGTTATGTTATCTTACTTAGCTAATTTTATTAGCTAACACTTGTTCTTTGAAAATGTTGTGCCTTCAGGATAATCAAGTTTGAGCTAGGCGAGGATTAGCTTGGTGAGATTTGGGTAGACGAATAAAGAAGCTTGGCTAAGACCTTAAACGCTTAGACTTCCTTTAGCCTCATGTTTGGCTAATTCATTTATGATTAAAGACTTGTAATAATGTGGCATTTGTGTTGGTGCCAAAGCTTGGATTTACTTTTATGGTTTTGATGATGCTAGTAGTAACACCAAATTTTAAAGGTACCATCCGTTACGGATGGGGCAGATTTTGAAAGTGATCCTTTCCGCTTATTTTAAACGCCGTTTGGCAAAGTTTTGAAAAATCCAAGTTTTTAAACGACGGGTGTTACAACCATTTACCACCATAATTCCACATACCATCTCTACCGGTCATTATCACTACATCCGTAGGTCCGACAACAGTGACCACAACTCATGTCACTATTATCAACTTCCTTTTACTACCTTTATGGCTACATATAAAATATCAAATTTTCACATTCGATTTCCCAATTCATTTTCTCTTAAATAATCCTCAATTTAATACACATAATAAATTCAATATAGAATAATTAGTACAATTTCTCACAAGGAATCACCCACCGACAACACCAAAAGATTTAGCGATAGATATAGCGAGAAATAAGGAAAGTAAGGCTAAACGTCACCATTATGCAAATAAACAAGAAATACACAAAGCCTTAATTCTAATCTCACACTCAACCCGGAACCATCCTAAAAGAAAGCTCTTTAAGGCTAAGACACATTTACCTAAGCTCAAATGTGTAACAACACTGCTTGTTTAAGTCCATGACCCACACCTATGACCAATGGTTCACTTAAACTACTGCTCTAATACCAACTTGTAACACCCCCCGCCTTACCACAACACAATACTGTCCGCTTTGCCCGCAGGCTCACGACTTTGTTTCTGGTTGCTCGGGCAAACTTCCCAGAAGGGTCACCCATTTGGCATTGCTGCCGCCCGAGCACGCTTAACTGTGGAGTTCTCCTCTCATCCACAGCCAATACGCCTAAAACGCGTTGTGTTATGTAAGGCCAATGATATTACTTATAGCCAGAATCCCCCTTGTATGTTAGCGATGTATGCTTTCACACCTCCTCAACACAACTCAACGTCCTCGTTGAGTTATGCAAGTGCGCCATACACTCCTAACAATCCCAAGGGTTGCTCTGATACCACTTGTAACACCCCGCCTTACCACAACACAATATTGTCCGCTTTGCCCGCAGGCTCACGGCTTTGTTTTACTACATATACCTGCATGGGCCACCATGAAAGCATACATCGCTAACATACAAGGGGGATCCTGTCTATAAGTAATATCTGTAGAGTCCCTCACACGATGGTTTAACCCACGAGTGTAAAATAACAAGTCAAGTATGAACTAGATTGGACTAGTATTACTTTAAATACAAATGCAAGAATATAAATAAAGTAATAACGACTTAAGCAATATTTAAGCAAGTAAATAAATGGTGGAACACAAATGTAATTTTCAAGTGTATTTTATTTATTGATGTTTAAACAAAATACAAGATTGTTGCGGAACCTAGATATTACAAGTATGTAACTATCTAAACAATCTTTGAATTACAAGTGATCTATACTTGCTAAATAATCTCCTTGGATCGATATACTTAAAGTTGTGAAGTATAACTATTATGATCGAGAGTATTTTAGCAAGTTCACCAAATTGCAAAAAGTAATTTGTACGAGGTATATGACTTTGTATTTATAGGCAAATAAATTCAACAGTGAATTTATTATGCCGTACAAATATGGTTGCATGCATTTAAGGCAACTGCTTTAATTCCTTAAATGCATTGGTTAAAGTACAAGGATAAAGTCATGTTGATGTGACTTGTCATCCTTTTAACCAACCACCTTTACACACGTATTGTACTTTTATCAATAGACAAATGGGTTGTCCGTGTAAAAGTGTGTAAAGGCATAAAGTCAATTCCTCGTAATCAGTGTTCAGACTTGTAAGGTCTAGAACACTGATAAAGCTCCAGTCGGGAGATCTGGTAAGACTGTCAGTGGGCTCCACTGTTTGTCAATCTTCTTTCTTCATACTTCAGTCTTTGACTTCAGTAAGAATGTCTTCAGTAGAAACGATCTTGACTGGAGTGAAGTCCAGTGAGCTAATCTGGAGGATTCCAGATTTCCTGTACAAGTAAATAGCTCACTGGTCTTCTATTATTTCTGGACAAATCTTCAGTGACGCTCCAGTCTTCAAGTCTGGAGCGAGTCCAGTAAATCTGGACCTAACAAATTCCCCCTATTTGTTCAGAAATAATGCAAGGTTTTTCAAGCTTCTATCTATACAATTGTATGCTTGAAAGACACTTGAATTTTGACTAAGTCTAAAAATTTTAAGTTACTGGAAAACACCTTATAGATCATCAGTGTTCCAGTTTTCTTTTTTTAGTTCTAACTTAGACTTAATTTGATCACTTACTTGTGAATCAAAATATGTAACTATATTTACAGCCATCAACAGAAAATAAGTTACAATTTTGGGAAATAAATACAATTTTAATACAAGTAAATGATGAAGAGTCAGGCCCTTCTCTTTGAAGTCTGTCCAGGAGCATCTTCAGTGGCCTTTCTCTTTGGAGATGGTGAGGATGGTGCAGAAACTGGTGGTCGCATACCCAGAGCAGCTTCCATCTGTTGTATTCTCTTCCAGACCTTCTCAATCCTCTTCATAAATGCTTTGACATCAGAAGTTAAATCAGTTTTCCCCCTGAAAGTCAAGCCTATCTCCTTCAGTTCAGTCCATCCAAACGACTGGACTGAAGCATTCTTCCTTTCATCCACGAAGTTACCTTCTCTGGTCAACTTCACTTGAAACCTGGTCATCTGTTCATGATTTTCAGCAAACTTAATCTCAGCACTTATGATCTTTCTGGCATCAGCCCTGAACGTCATCAGTTCATTATACTTATCTTTCAATTTGGCAGCCTGAATCAATGCTTCAGTTTCCCTGGATACCTTTTCTTGTTCCAAGGCAGACTGGATTTCTTCACGATTTATTCTTAATGAAGTATCCAAGGGAATGAAGGTACTGAGGTCTGCATCTCTGGCTGCCTTGATCTGTTTGGCAGTAAGTTTGGGTAAACCCTTTATTTTCTTTCGATATTCAATCTCCAGAGCTGCAGCATTTTGTCTGACCTTCTTTTGGAGGTTCACCAGTTCCTCCGTTCTTTGTCTGATCAGCTCAACTATGCTGACACCATAAGTCACTGCATCATATGTTTGTTCTTCTAAAGAGTACCTGGAGCGAACATAAACATCATCCATTGCATCCAAACATTGATGAACTCTGGGGTCTTCCTTCATTCTTTTATATACATCAACATGTATGCCCAACCTGCCAGCATTATAAGAATCAAGAGTCCCCATCTTTGCCATTTCCATTTTGTGGGCCTGCAGTTCATCCTTTTGCTTTTTCTTATAGATTTCAATCATTATGCACTCCTGCTCCAGTCTCTTTGAAGTGTCATCATCAGCAGTAGGAAATTCTGATGAACTCCCAGTGGTTTCAATATCTCCTCCAGATACCACATGTTGCTTTCTTTTTACTGACTTCAGAGAAGTTGTGATATCTGGGAATGCTTCAAACTGGGGCTCACTGGCATCAGTACCAGCAGCCTCTTTTTCCTGACTTCAGAGAAGTTGTGATATCTGGGAATGCTTCAAACTGGGGCTCACTGGCATCAGTACCAGTCACTTTCTCAATTGCAAAGGCTTTCTCAATAGCAGCAGCCAAATCCTTCTTCTTTTCAACAACCTCTTTCTTCTTTTCAACAACCTGCACATTCTTTTCAGACTTTTCCCCCTTGGAATGATCACCAGTTCTTGACTTG
>CM067173.1:52904459-52929459 GCA_034093135.1 Erigeron breviscapus | reverse complement strand
GGTGGTGGCAGGTGGTGGTGGATTGGTGGTGGTGGTGGTGGTGGTGGTGCAATAATGGTGGTGGTGGTGGCATTTCTGTAGAGACAAGTGGTGGGGTGACTGAAGCAATAACAGAAGTAACAACATTTTCTACTTCATCACCCAGAAAATTCATATTGACATCAAACATATTACCTTCAGACATTGGGGAATCTACCTCATCCCAATCTGGAGCAGTCCCAACTGTCTGATCATCCACTTCTCTATTTAAATCCAACTGAGCATCTTGCTCACCAGTCACCTGCTCATCATCCTGTACAACATTTTCTACTTGCTCAACAATAAGAGACCCATCTTCATTCATGATATCACCTGGATGGCTCGATTCGGCTCTATTAGGATTGACCTGAACTCCATCCTTCCTAAGACGTCTGGAAGTTCTTGGTCGAGTGGGGAGTTCTTGAGGCACACCAATTTCAGTCTGCTGAAAGTCAGAAGCCACCTGGGTTACTGGTTGCACTATTTCAGCATTGAGGACTCCAGAGGGTCCTTCACCAATCTGGTTCCCACCTGGAGCCTCTTCCTGCTCGTTTGGTGATGATGCGTCGAGTGCATCATTTCTAAAATGGTTTAGCATATTTACAGGAATTTCAACCTCACCAGCTATTGATTTCAATGAAGTCAACTCCCTCAGAAAGTCACACATAGAAAAATGGCTTGTATCGTAATCATACTGATCACCTAGAGCTCTTTGAAAAACAAGTGACAGAAAACGAATATATGGAATATGAGGTTTTCTACCTTTCACTTTTAGACGCTCAACAAGGTCATCGAAGAAAATCTGAGCAAAGTCGACCCTGTATCCAAACCATAGGCAGTAAGCAATCTGGAGTTGCATTTGATTTATCTGGTCCAACCCTCCAGATAAATACATCAAATATAATTTTGATCGAATTCTGAAATCCGCATTAAATACATCACATCACACATAAATGTGTGACGGTTTACAGCCCACAAACATTACCCACTAGTTCCTTTTGTCTTCCCAAGGTAAAAAGTTCCATCATTAGGTTTGAAAAATTACATGCCACGTAGGATAATAAGATAAATATCTTTTCAAAGAGTTTGCATACGTGGCACGCATAAAGACCAAGTATTAAAATATTATGACTGACAAACCATGACTCATTTCAGTGCATCTGGAGGTTGACTGGACACTCCAGTATCACTGGTGGATTAGGCCACTGATGTATGCACTGATGGTACACTGGAGGGACACTCCAGTCAAGTACCAACGAAAACCATTTGAAAGACTGGTAACCTCAAACATGCACATCAACTAATATAGACAAGTGAGAGGGACATATTTACAAGGAGACAGAAGTTACCTCAAACATGCACTTCAACCTATCTAATTACTAGTGAGAGGGACACATTTACAAGGTACCAGTGATATTTTCCAAAAAATTTTGTCCAGTGAGAAAATAAATTAATAAATTCCCCCTGAAATTAAAACATTTTAAGGACAAGAAAATATATGGCCTGAGTCTTCTCCCTGGAATGTTGATCCATAAATCTATTAATACAAAGATAGTACACAAAGGCGTTCGATATCTAAGCAGTCATAGATGAATAAATCTTTAAATCAAGGATCCCTGATAGTACACAAAGGCGTTCAATACCAAGGTTCCAGATTTAAGGGTTTAACATTCCCAACTCACCAACAAGATATTCAAATGTTTTTACATCCAGTGGTTTAGTAAAAATGTCAGCAAGTTGTTTATGAGTGGGAATAAAATGGAGTTCAATGTTACCTTTCACAATATTGTCACGAATGAAGTAATACCTGAGATCGATGTGCTATGTCTTTAAGTGCATGACTGGATTGTTTGAGATAGCAATGGCACTGGTATTATCACAAAATATGGAGTTTTCGAATATTTAATACCATAATCAAGCAACTGGTTCTTCATCTAGAGTATCTGAGCACAACAACTGGCTACCGACACGTATTCAGCTTCAGCAGTGGATAATGAAACTGAAGTTTGCTTCTTACTGGTCCAGCTGACCAGTTTGCCACCAAGGAAATGACATCCACCAGTAGTGGATTTCCTGTCTATCTTACAACCTGCATGATCTGAATCTGAATAACCCATTAGATCCATGCCTGAGCCTTTGGGATACCAAAGACCCAAACTGGGGACACCCTTAAGGTATTTCAGTATGCGCTTTACAGCAAGCATATGAGATTCTTTTGGATTAGACTGATATCTGGCACATAAACATGTTGAAAACATTATGTCTGGTCTACTGGCAGTTAAATACATCAGTGAACCAATCATGCCTCTATAGACAGTGATGTTCACTGGTTTTCCATCAGGATCTGAGTCCAGTGTCAATGGTGCAGAAATTGGAGTGGGTTTTGATGGTGAAGAGTTTATATCATATTTCTTTAAAAGATCTCTAACATATTTTTCCTGATTAATAAAAATACCATCTTTGGTTTGTTTAATCTGGAGTCCTAGAAAATATGTTAATTCACCCATTAAACTCATTTCATATTCAGAGGACATGATTTTAGAAAATTTGCTGCACATGTTTTCATCAGTAGACCCAAAAATAATATCATCAACATAAATTTGTACCAGCAGAATATTACCTTTTTTACGAAGAATAAATAAGGTATTGTCAATTGCACCTCTTTTAAAACCATTTTTCAATAAGTGTCTAGTCAGAGTATCATACCAGACACGTGGGGCTTGTCTGAGACCATAAAGTGCTTTGTCCAGACGATATACCCAGTGTGGATGCTTTTCATCAACGAAACCTGGTGGTTGTCTGACGTGCACTTCTTCTTCTAATTTTCCATTCAAAAAGGCACTCTTTACATCCATCTGGTAGACCTTGAATTGATGATGAGCAGCGAATGCTAAGAATATTCTGATCGCTTCAAGTCTAGCCACTGGAGCAAATGATTCATCAAAATCAACATCTGACTGGCAGTACCCTTGTGCTACCAGTCTGGCCTTATTTCTGATTACGTGGCCATCTTCATCTACCTTGTTCCTGAAGACCCATCTTGTTCCAATTGGTTCTTTCTTGCCAACTGGGAAAGGGACCAGGTACCAAACCTTGTTCCTTTCAAACTGGTGAAGCTCTTCTTGTATAGCAGTCACCCAGCTTGGATCTTCCATAGCCTCGTCAATCTTCTTTGGTTCAATCAGTGATAAGAAACTGACATATAAGCATTGATCACTGGAGGCTCTTCTGGTCAGAACCCCTCTACTGGAGTCACCTATGATCTGATCAATAGGATGAGCTTTTGTCCATCTGGAGTATTGACCAGGATTGCTACTGACAACAATATCAGTGCAAGAGTTCAATTGAGTTTCAGGATGAGGATCCTGCCAGACTATTTCAACATCTTCATCTGAATCAGTAAAATCACGATTTGCATCATGAAATTCTTCATTTGAAGGCATTTCTGGTATAATATCAACTGATACTGATACTGGGGGAGTAGTACGAACATCTGATCCAATAACAAGTTCAGAGGGTAGTTTGAAACTTATTGAAGGATAGAAAGGTGTACTACTGGGGGTTTTCTTCTTTTGAGCTGGTTCCAAGTCAGAATGACTGGAAACTTCTTCAGGTGAATCTTTATTGTAGTTGATAGGATTAGATTCACAGAAGACAATTGGATTTACTGGGGGAGAATCAAGGGCTGGCCTTTTATTGATTGCATTATTTGATTCATTAAATGTGACATGTATTGAATCTTGTACCTTCTCCAGTCTCTTGTTGTAGACTCTGAAGGCTTTGCGAATGGCTGAATATCCTAAGAAATATCCTTCATCAGCTTTGGCATCAAATTTGCCTAACTGACTGGAGTCGTTTAGGATGTAAACTGGACATCCAAAAACGTGAAAATAACCAATATTTGGTTTTCTATTTCTTAATATTTCATAGGATGTCTTCTTGTGTCGCTTCACATACACTGATCGATTCTGGGTGTGGCAAGCAGTTGCAATTGCTTCATCCCAGAAACTGGTAGGAAGACCAGATTCAGCAAGCATACTTCTGGCAGCTTTTATCAGCGTTCGATTTTTCCTTTCTACCACTCTATTCTGCTCTGGAGTGCGTCCTGAAGATAAGTTCTGAGAGATGCCAGTGTCAGTACAGAATTTCTCCAGAGTTGCATTCTGGAATTCTGTTCCATTGTCACTTCTTAACTGACACACTTTTCGCTTGTACTTGAGTTCAATCTGCTTGATGAGAGTGATGATTTCAGTAGCAGCTTCATTTTTAGACCTGAGAAAGATCACCCAACAATATCTGTAGAATTCATCTACGATCACCAGGGTGTATCTTTTACCAGCACGAGTCTGAACATTCACTGGACCAAAGAGATCCATATGAAGCATGTGAAGTGGTTCAGTTATGCTAAAGTTCTGTCTGGTCTTGAAACTGGCACGTTTCTGCTTTCCCATCTCACATCCTGGACATGGCCTTTCCTTTTTGAAGGAAACTGAAGGTATCCCATCTGCTAGTTGTTTTGTAGACAACTTGTTAATATTTTTGAAATTTAAATGGGATAACCTTTTGTGACATAACCAGTTTGTGTCTTCATCAGCTTGAGTATAGAAACACTGCTCTGAAGGAGAGCTTTCCATATCCATCACATACACATTCCCTCCTCTGGGAGCAATTAATACCACCTTCCAGTCCTTGTTGAATACGATGCCATGAACAATATTGAACAGAACTTGATAGCCATCATCACACAGTTGACTGACACTGATCAGGTTATATTTCAAACCATTCACATATGCAACTTGTCTGAATTTGACTTGTCCATTGTTCAGAACACCATACCCCTCAGTTTTTCCACAACCATCATTTCCAAAAGTAATGGAGGGTCCATCAGAAATTATGAACTCCTCCAGCAGGGTCTTACGTCCGGTCATTGTCCTGCCAGCTGCACTGTCAAGATACCAAGTATGTTTCTTTCGATCGCCCTGCACATCCACCAGATATATCAGTTAGATTTGGGAACCCATCGACTGATTGATAGTTTTGAAACCTTTTTCTTTTTCTCAATTAAAGGAACATTTTTATCTTTCTTAGAAAAAGGTTTGGGATTTTGTTTAGGGCCAGATGAAGTACCCTCAAAATTGTTTAATCTTGCATTACAACTTTGAATTTGACGAGCCAGTAGTTGAAACTGGCTCTCCATCCTTAACAAAATAGATTCTTCAGATGACACCTGAGCCTTTCCAGTTGACTGGACTTTAGGCTTAGGAAGGGAGCTGGTCTTTTTCTTTTGAACCTGGGGTTCTTTAGAAGCAGTCTGAGGAAAAGGTTTATTCCGATTGACCTTTTTAACTGGAGCAGTCATCTGGAATGCTCCAGTCTTAATCTCTGGAAGTTGAGCTGGTATAATACAAGTTTTTGGGGTGGAAGGTTCATCATAAATGGTACTTGGTCTAGCCTCCTCTGGTAACCGGTCAATAACTGGTATTAATGCTGCAATATGAGTATTTCCATCCAGATAAGCACATTTTTGGGATGGAAATTGGTTTATTCCAGCATCATATGGCTTTCTTGTTTCTAGCCATGATTTAATGACCTGTTTTTCTTTTTGCAAAATCATTTCCAGGTCATGTTTTTCTTGAACCAGTTGTTCAGTTACCAAAACTTGTGCTTGAAATGCCAGTTCAATATCTTGAAGTTCTTTTAATTTTGATTTTAAAGTAGCGATTTCAGAGGAATCTGTTTCTAAGCCATTAAGACTGTCAAATCTAACAGTTTCCACAAAAATTAAATCAGAATTTAGAGCTTCAGCAATGTCCAATTTTAATTCAGGATCAGTTTCATTATCGTACTCACTAACCTTTTTAATTACAATGTCCACCCATCTACCAGATGTGACATCATCCTTCACCAGATGCTCTTGATCTGCCAAAGCCATAAAACAACAATCTCTTTCCTCTTCTTCATCAACTGATGAATCATCAGAGGGAACCCATGCTTCTTCAGTGGTTGCAATCATGCATTTATTATTTTCTATCTGTTGAGACATGAGAGCAATTTAAGCCTTAAGCTTTTTGTACTTGGACTTGTAGCTATCATCAGGCTTGTTATAAGAAATAGATGGACCAGACTGAGAGACAAACTGACTGGACTTGCACTCCTTCATGAAATGACCTTTTCTGCCACACTTAAAGCATGTCAGATTGGTCTTGTCAGTAGAGGAACTGGGTGCATGTTGTCCAGTGGGCCTATTTGCTCTTGCTTTAAAACGATTAAATGTTTTAGCAATCATTGCAACCAGGTCATCACTGTCAGTTTCATCACAGTCTGGAGAGATATCATTAGTGACTCCAGAATCAATTAGTTCAGACATCATCTTCTTCATAGAAAATACATTCTCGGAAGATATTAATGCAGCACAAGGTGGTACAGTATTACTGACCAATGTGGAACTACTGGAAGCATGATTTAAAGCATCTTTTTCAGCCTTAATCCTCTGGGCTTGATTCTCTTCAGTGAATCTGAAGGCTCCATACAATGTTGACAGAGTATGGGTGTGCAAGGTTTTACCTTGTCTCAAGACCAGAATCATGTGAGACCATTTAGTGGAAGAATATCACAAAATTTCTCCAAAAGTATATCCTTGTCTTTCTCAACCCCCAGTCCTCTTAACTGGTTTATAATGCTCATAAATCTGGTGTAAGTACCAGTTAGAGACTCATTGGGGAGAGCAAAAAATGACTCATACTTTTTGTTTAGGGAGACCTTTCTGGTAACAACAGTGTCATCACCTCCCTCATGCTGGTTCACCAGTTCATCCCACATGGTTTTAGCACTGGGATAGAGAACTAGTGTGGGAATTAGGGTTTCTGGAACAGCCCCGAGGATCATGTTTTTAAGGATGGTATCAAGATTTACCAATCTCCTCCCCTCTTCAGACCAGTGTTCCTCCCTCTTTTCCCTTCCACTTCTTGATCCAGTTGGGTCAAGGAGTGCATTGATAGGAAGTCTAGGCACATAGGGTCCTTCATTTAAATTAGGTTCAGGGTTACCTTGTGTATTTTCTGGGTTGGCCATCGTGAAACAGATCTAGGCAAATATATTAGCCTTCTGCTCTGATACCAATTGTAAAGTCCCTCACACGATGGTTTAACCCACGAGTGTAAAATAACAAGTCAAGTATGAACTAGATTGGACTAGTATTACTTTAAATACAAATGCAAGAATATAAATAAAGTAATAACGACTTAAGCAATATTTAAGCAAGTAAATAAATGGTGGAACACAAATGTAATTTTCAAGTGTATTTTATTTATTGATGTTTAAACAAAATACAAGATTGTTGCGGAACCTAGATATTACAAGTATGTAACTATCTAAACAATCTTTGAATTACAAGTGATCTATACTTGCTAAATAATCTCCTTGGATCGATATACTTAAAGTTGTGAAGTATAACTATTATGATCGAGAGTATTTTAGCAAGTTCACCAAATTGCAAAAAGTAATTTGTACGAGGTATATGACTTTGTATTTATAGGCAAATAAATTCAACAGTGAATTTATTATGCCGTACAAATATGGTTGCATGCATTTAAGGCAACTGCTTTAATTCCTTAAATGCATTGGTTAAAGTACAAGGATAAAGTCATGTTGATGTGACTTGTCATCCTTTTAACCAACCACCTTTACACACGTATTGTACTTTTATCAATAGACAAATGGGTTGTCCGTGTAAAAGTGTGTAAAGGCATAAAGTCAATTCCTTGTAATCAGTGTTCAGACTTGTAAGGTCTAGAACACTGATAAAGCTCCAGTCGGGAGATCTGGTAAGACTGTCAGTGGGCTCCACTGTTTGTCAGTCTTCTTTCTTCATACTTCAGTCTTTGACTTCAGTAAGAATGTCTTCAGTAGAAACGATCTTGACTGGAGTGAAGTCTAGTGAGCTAATCTGGAGGATTCCAGATTTCCTGTACAAGTAAATAGCTCACTGGTCTTCTATTATTTCTGGACAAATCTTCAGTGACGCTCCAGTCTTCAAGTCTGGAGCGAATCTAGTAAATCTGGACCTAACAATATCATTGGCCTTACATAACACAACGCGTTTTGGGCGTATTGACTGTGGATGAGAGGAGAACTCCACAGTTAAGCGTGCTCGGGCGGCAGCAATGCCAAATGGGTGACCATTCTGGGAAGTTTGCTCGAGCAACCAGAAACAAAGCCGTGAGCCTACGGGCAAAGCGGACAATATTGTGTTGTGGTAAGGCGGGGTGTTACAAGTGGTATCAGATCAACCCTTGGGATTGTTAGGAGTGTTTGGCACACTTGCATAACTCAACGAGGATGTTGAGTTGTGTTGAGGGGGTGTGAAAGCATACATCGCTAACATACAATGGGGATCCTGTCTATAAGTAATATCATTGGCCTTACATAACACAACGCGTTTTGGGCGTATTGACTGTGGATGAGAGGAGAACTCCACAGTTAAGCGTGCTCGGGCGGCAGCAATGCCAAATGGGTGACCATTCTGGGAAGTTTGCTCGAGCAACCAGAAACAAAGCCGTGAGCCTACGGGCAAAGCGGACAATATTGTGTTGTGGTAAGGCGGGGTGTTACAAGTGGTATCAGATAAACCCTTGGGATTGTTAGGAGTGTTTGGCACACTTGCATAACTCAACGAGGATGTTGAGTTGTGTTGAGGGGGTGTGAAAGCATACATCGCTAACATACAATGGGGATCCTGTCTATAAGTAATATCATTGGCCTTACATAACACAACGCGTTTTGGGCGTATTGACTGTGGATGAGAGGAGAACTCCACAGTTAAGCGTGCTCGGGCGGCAGCAATGCCAAATGGGTGACCATTCTGGGAAGTTTGCTCGAGCAACCAGAAACAAAGCCGTGAGCCTACGGGCAAAGCGGACAATATTGTGTTGTGGTAAGGCGGGGTGTTACACAACCTGTGGTTATCTTACTCGTCTTTTTAAGCTGACACTTGTTTTGTTGAAAATGTTGTGTCTCCTCAGGTTGCTGGCTGAATGGTCCATAGTGTGAGGCTTGGGTAGAGATTGCTTGTTGAAGACCTTTGCCTTAGCATGCCTCATTTACTTAGACATTTATTATTTATGTCGTTAGACTTTATAGGTGTTTGATTGATTGATTAATTTATGGATTTCTTGGATTATCGTTATGAAGCATGATTGGCCTTAGTTAATTATGGTTACTTACGATTTGCATGGTATGATGACATAGACGATTAATATGTTGTTTATGATGGTATAATTGATGGTTGAAATGATGTTGAGATTGCATAGATTCACCTGATTGAAATATTGATAGGATTGAATGTTGATTATGGTTTCATAGATTGACATGATTGGAAGGTTGAATATGGTTGCATAGATTGATATGAAGGAAACGATGTTTTGGTTGCCTATATGATTGATTGAGATTGCGATAGTATGATTGATTTAGATTGCGATTGATTGATTGTTGTTGATTGATTGGCCTATACTTGTAGTACACTAGACTCATGTAGGTTTTCCATGTTCACAGTTGCACGATAGGGGCCTTAAAATAATGAGATTGAAACGGTTGATAAAACTATGCGATTGAAACGGTTGATAAATCCTTAAGGTAAATACGGTTGATAAACTCGAGTATACTTACGGTTGAAAAGTGTTAATATAAACCCATGCTAGTCCCGGGAGGGGCTGGTGTGGTACGGTTGGTCAGACGGGGTAGTCATGATGCCCCTTACGACATGGTCACGATTGCTTGAGTTTGCCGGGTGGTTAGGACCGATCACCATGCTTTGCTAAACGACTTGCTCCTGGATTTGGTTATGTCTATTCTTAACGACGCCGATGGACCCCGAAAGGATTACCCATCATGTCGGGTGCAAGGTTCCTTGAAAGGTCGAATGACCGCCTATGCACAACCCGCGATTGATTTACTTATGTGACGCAAGTCACTATTTGACGATTGAAAATGGCATAACCTATGATTGATGATTGAGATTTAAATTGAGATTGATAATGATGATTGATGAGATGATTGAGGATGTCAGGCACATGTAGAAATGATATCTACCTATTGTGTTATTCGATTGACACGTGATGGTGATTGTTATATGCTTGACATGTGATGATGATTGTTGTATGCTTGACAAGAGATGATGATTGTTGTATGCTTGACATGCGTATGATATTTATAAGATTGATTTAATTGGCAACCTTTTTATACAACATGTGGTTATCTTACTCGGCTTTTTAAGCTGACACTTGTTTTGTTGAAAATGTTGTGTCTCCTCAGGTTGTTGGCTGATTGTTTTATAGTGTGAGGCTTGGGTAGAGATTGCTTGTTGAAGACCTTTGCCTTAGCATGCCTCATTTACTTAGACATTTATTATTTATGTCGTTAGACTTTATAGGTGTTTGATTGATTGATTAATTTATGGATTTCTTGGATTATCGTTATGATGCAATAAGTAACACCAAAACTGTGATTGACATTTCCGTTAGGAAATGATGATTTTTAAATGGGGACCTTTCCGCATTAAATGGTTGTTTTATTTATATAAAAAAAAATTGAAATCCAAATTTTTTAAAGTTGGGTGTTACAGCTTGGCACGAAGGACACCTTTGAACCAGTAAAATTACTCATCCACAATACGGAGTATCAGATCTACAGCCAAAGCTATGGAGCGGGAGCTCCGTGAAATCAGAATTACACTCCGGAGCTCCTGGAGTCATTATCCCAGCTCCGTAGAGAATTACCATGAATCGGATATACTAAAATCCTTTCCATACTTATCTAAACTCCTCATTAGGAATGACAACTAACGATCCCCTAAAACCTAGGACACGGTTTAGAGTTCCGATATATATCTTTTCTATACTTAGAAGATATTTACCCTAACTCTCTACCTTCTTCTCCAAGATTTTACCATCTATATAAAGAGGAGATGCCATATGGCATAACCCATCTCCAATCTCGCCCAAAATACATCAAGTCCTGAACTTGATAAAAAAAACCTCCTCTTAACCTAGGCGTAAAGCGGCACAAATTGTCCTTTGACCAGTAGGGAATCGCCTACAAAAACACCTCCACTATACTCACACCTCCGGTTGAGCCACCAAGCGATTATTTGATCAAATAGAGCTTTATAGTTGAAATCTAAAGACATATTTGAACAAGACTTGTCTAAATTTTGACATTATTTTCTTTCCGTCTTCATCAAGTGGCTGCACTAGTTGCTTGAAAAAATGATGACTAATCCAGACCAACTGAGAAATTAAGTTTCTTGCTTCTCACTGTGGACGATTGGGGGATGTGGAAGAACACCCTGATTTCCCCAAACATATTCACCAGGCCTAATTTTATCAAAGAATTGGACATAGAAAGGGACATTGCTTAATACCGTTGCATCAAATACACATACAATTAATCACAGTTTCTATGTGTCAGTTTTGCAGCTTATCATATTTTTATAATCTTCTCCTCCTAATAGAACGTTTTTTAAATTCTATTTTTACTTTTTAATTTCTATGCAAGATTTAAGCTATTCAATGTTCTTATGCAGTACATACATCGATTTTTTTTTTGTTTTTTTGAAACCTAAAATCCGACCTCTATAATTTAGGATTCTTTCTATTATTATAGGAGATTTTGTTGTTGTTCAATTGATTGAAATAAGAGTGGTTTGATTTGTGGTGTTATTGTGTTCATATGTTTGATTTAGGGTTCATGAAGAGAGAGAAGAAAGGGTGTGTTGTGAGGGATAAAGATCCTCTAAAGTTGCTTCCAAGTTTATAAGTAAAGAAGATGAAGCAAGTCGAACCATAAAATTAAAATCAATGGTTGAGATTAAAAAATCAAGTTTGAATCTTAACAATTTATTTTAATCCAATGGTTCAAGTTGCTCCAACTTTACCCATAAAGTTGAAGCAACTTTAGAGGATTCTTATCTGTGTTGGGACCCATTTTTCTTAACTTTGAGCATGTGAGCTATAATTTTTATATAGTAGTATTATAGATAAAGATATGTGTATATTAATTGGGTAATTAATGTTGTGGCTAAAAATGTTTACTGATGTATTAAAACCTACTGTAATATGCTAATTAAGTTGTTTGTAACAATAAGAACTGAATTGATCCAGACGCTTTTAGAAACTTAACTTATTCATACTAAACATGTCTTTTTTTTTTTGTTTTAATTAAAATCATATTTTGGACTTTAGAAATATGTAACTTATGTAATATTTTATCGATCCCACATATAGCTACGGAATTATGATATCAATATAAGTGTAGGCCTTTCAGGACATGAAAAAGTATTTACCTCTGTATCAATAAACACGTTTGGTCATTGTCCGTAGTACATCTTTGGGGAAGTAGTGTATTGTTATTGTATATTTGTACCAAGTTTATTTATTTTTTTATTGTTATTTATTTTTCCATGTAAGTTTGTATTATATGTTTGGTCAAGTCTGTATACTTTCAGTCTTAATTCTATGGTTCCCAAATACCAAGTTGCTATGAAGACGAGAATCACTTTTTTACGGGACATCACTTTGATATACGGTTTTAGTAAGTCTATACACCCTCTTTAAGCAAATGGGTCTGTAGTCTACACTGTCATTTTAATAGCTAGTCGTGAAGAATGTTACCAAGTAATTGTATGGTCAATTCATCTACCTTCAAAGTTGTGCCCAAAGCTTGCCGAAAATGGAGAGAGAAAAAAAAGGACCATAAAGTGGCATGTTGTAGAATAAGAGACCAAGATTCCTTACACATATCTTAAATAACATTGATGTACAAAAAGAGGTAAAATTGGCGTTTGTTGTAGATAATTATATAAGTTAAAATTTGTATTATATATATTTTTTGAAAAGATAGTTTTGTAAATGTGAAAATTACTTTAATAAACAAACAATGAGTCCAATTTTACAAAATAGACTTGTTTTGTAAAACTCCCCAGTTTAAACAAAATACCCGTATGTTTTTTGTGTATATCACACTGATTCGGTCAGTCAATCAAAACCCACCACCTGGTGCATCCCTAGCCTTATGATAATGCGGTCAATTTAGATATAATAAAATATAAAGAAAGAAAGAAACTGCCCAGTGTCATTATCTGCGGGTTTTCAGCCCCAATACCTCGATGGTGTATGAGGAAGGTTAAGATGTAGGCAGACCTTACCTATACCTAAGTAGAGAAGCTGCTTCCATTTTCTACCTAAATGGTAGAAAAGGCACTCCAACCTTTGCATGGGATGAGGATCGAACCAATGACCCATGTCTCCAGATGCTAGAGTGTTTACCACTGATCCAAACCATGCTGCTTCAGATATAATAATACATTGTCATATAACTCCATTTAGCTTAATAGTAAGTATTACCCTAAGATGAATGGTTATTTAAGAACTCACAAATAAAAAAGAACGCGAGAACAATTCTGGCCCACATATTTTCCCCACCTTTCTCTCTCTTCAATTAAATAAGAAAATTCATCCAAATCCTTCAAAATGCTTTATCTCACAAACCGTAAATCGTTAAATGAAAAAAAAGTATGGGTAGTCTTAAAATTTCGTTCTCTTTCATTAGAGATGCAATTCGATATACTTTTGACGACTTTTAATTTTCGTTTTTTTTCCCTTGTACTTGTGTACCTACACATGTGTAGGATCTTTGTTTTCACATTTAAATTAGTAAATAACCATTTGTACACAACAATGAAGGTTAAAGGCGGAGCCATGGTGGCCAAGGGCGGAGCCCGTCAGTCCATGGCGGAGCCATAGCGGCTAAGGGCGGAGCCCATTAGGTAGATCACCCATCACCGATCACCCCTTATGACCTATCACCCTCTATGACCTATCACACTATGACCTATCACCCTCAATGACCTATCACCCCCACCAGCTACCCTTTGTGAGATAAAGCATTTTGAATGATTTTGATGAATTTTCTTATTTAATTGAAGAGAGAGAAAGGTGGGGAAAATATGTATCCCATAATTGTTCTCGCGTTCTTTTTTATTTATGAGTTCTCAAAATAACTCACCCCGTTACCCTAATACTCAAGTTCAACAGAAACTCCGTCATGAATGGCATCTCATCTTGCACCTCCTTATTTAATTCCTTCCAATACTGCAAGTATGCAAACAAACATGTCAATTTATAAATGAGATTTATGCTTATTAAGGAGGTGGGAAAGCAATATGACATGGCCACAAGAATAGGCTTTGCATGTTTTGAAGTTGAACTAACAGAGATTTCGGATTTGTGTGTGTTAATATTAAGGAGTATTTGAGATATATTATTTTTGAGCTTTATAGTTGAAATCTAAAGACATATTTGTACAAGACTTGTCTGAAATTTGACATTATTGTCTTTCCGTCTTCATCAAGTGGTTGCACTTGTTGCTTGAAATAATGATGACTAATCCAGACCAACTGAGAAATTAAGTTTCTTGCTTCTTACTGTGGACGGTTGGGGGAGATGTTGAATAACACCCTGATTTCCCCAAACATATCCGCCAGGCCTAATTCTATCAAAGAATTGAACATAGAAAGGGACATTGTTGGGAAACAAACCACTCTAGTAGATATGTTGGGTCCACTAACACTTGTCATAATTTAATTGATTGTTAGCATTTCTTAGTTATATTGTTAACTAGTAAGGATCAATTGACTATTATGGTAAAAAATTTTTGTAGGTGTCTATATTTGGATATAGACTTTAAAATTTGACTAGTGTAGTAATTTTCTCTATAAATAATACTAATTATGAGTCTATTTAATACTCAATTTACCCTTTAAAAAATTAATTTATAGAGTAATATATATCTTTTAATTCCTTAACTACATCCCATTTTACTTTAATAACCTACATTACTCACGTCGTCGCCACCACCACCAACTTTTGCCACCACATCACATTGACGTTACCTAGATTTTGCATTGCGCGAGCATTCGTCTAGTGTTTAAAAACTTAAACTAAAAATATATACATATACTTTTTAATACAACCCCTCAGTTTAAGGTTTAAACATATCAAATAAGTACAACTTTAGAACTAAACTATCATGATCCAATCCTTCAGTGAATATATCTACAACTTGATTTGCAGATTCAACTTTCATAGGTTTGATAAAACAATCCATAATTTTTTCTCTTACAAAATGTAAGTCAATCTCAAAATGTTTTGTCCTCTAATGAAAGACAGGATTATAAGCAATTTGAATAGCAGCTTTGTTGTCACATTACAACATAACAGGTTTTTTGACTTCAATATGCATATCTTTTAACAAATATATAATCCACATTATCTCACAAGTCAAAGAAGCCATAGCTCTATATTCTGCTTTTGCAGAAAATCTGAAGACCACTATAGGGATGAGCATAAAATCCCAAATCCCGATCCCGTCCCGGTACCGTCCTGGTCCCGGTAACGGGAAGTGGTACTGAGTCCCACTCGGGATTGGTACCGGTACCCGTTTTTTTGAGTTTGTGGGATCGGTACCAATCGGTACCGGTACCGGGAAATTCCCGAAATCCCACATTAGTCCCGACTAGTCCCGTAATAAAATGGTTCATACCTCACTTTCAAGAACTCAGGGTCCAATGCAGTTTTTTGAGGCCCAGTTAAACTTCAACAACAATTACCATTTGTCTTTTAAGCCTATCTTGTTTAGAAAGCATAAATGCCGTCGCCATTTGATGATATTATTTTTTCATGTGTATGTTGAATTTATAATGTGGAGATTTCTCTATTTGTCTATTAGACTTTGTATATAGTTGACTAGCTCAAATTAATAGGTAGTAATAAAATTAGTACTGTAAGTTTGAATTTTGCATATGAGGAGTAAACTAAAGACAAATGAACTTCACTTTAAATATTCTTTGATCAGAAAGGTTTTTCCATAGTGTTTATGTAAAATGTGAACTCCTTATTCTTTTGCAAATTGTTTATGGTATAATTATTTCCTGAGATGGTAAAATGTTCTCACATAGTCTCCTGCAAAATGGATGCTTAAATGCTTTTGGATTTTATTAATCTATGTAAATATATGCAATAGTGTTATAATATTTATCTCATGTTTTTATATTAGTGAGTAAGCCATTTGTTTTAATCGGGACTAGTTGGGATTTGGTACCGATATCCCGGTCCCGTCCCGCATCGGTACCGGTACTCGTACCACCGTCCCATATGGGACCGGGATTGGTACCAAGTTTTGGAGATTTTCGGGACCGGTACCATCGGTACCGGGACCGAGACGGGACCGGTACCATCGGTACCCGGACCGGGACGGGACCGGTACGGTCCCATGCCCATCCCTAGACCACTGTGCTTCTTACTTTTCCAAGTCACAAGAGTATTACCAAAATATATTGCATACCCAGTAACATTCCTTCTTGTGGCTTTGCATTTTGCCCGATCAAAGTCACTATACCCACACAAATTTCATTTGAGAACACCTAGATATGAGAACACCATTTCCTGGACAATTTTTCAAACATCTAAATATTATAAAAACAAGTTGATGAGTTTTAAGATCAGGACAATGCATAAACTGAGCAAAATAGATCAAGTTATCAAGAAGTTTTTGGTTTTCAATATATTTTGTAAAAGGTTTATCACTTTCACAAGAAGACTGATTAGTGATGATCAACTTGGACCCAATAGTAGTTTTGGCTAGTTTGCAAGCTAACAACCCATACTCGGAAAGAAGTTCTAATGTATACTTCCTTTAAGAAAGACAAACACTATCTGTAGTTCTAAGAACTTCGATACCTAAAAAATATCTTAACTCACCAAGGTCTTTTATCAAAAATTTAGTATTTAAAAAATGTTTGACTTTCATAATTCCATCTATATTATTGCCAGTAACAGCAATACATTTACATATACAATAAGAGCTATAAACAAAAAGTAATCACTTTTATTCTGTTTAAAACCATTTTCAACTAAAGTGTTTCTCAATTTTCCAATCCATTGTCTAGAAGCTTACTTAAGCCCATACAAAGATTTACTTAGCTTGCATACTCTTTGATCACCAACATCAGAATACACAGGAGGAAGAGACATATAAACATCTCCAACTAGAGTGCCATACAAGAATGCATTATTGACATCCAGCAGAAAAAGAGGCTAATTATTATTAACAACAACGCAAATAAGACATGTGACAGTTATAACTTTTACCACATGAGAGAAAGTTTCATCATAATCCACCCTCTCTCTTTGATTGTATCCTTTAGCAGCAAGTTTAGCTATAAACCTTTGTACATCACCACTTGTTTTAAACCTTATGGACCCACTTGCAGCCTATAGGTTTCTGCCATAGGGTAAATGAACAACATCTCAAGTCTCATTCCTCTGAAGGATTTCATCTCTTCATTCATGACCGCCACCCATTTAGTGTTAGTACAAGCTTCATGATAAGAAAGAAGGTTCCCTAATTTTATTAAGATTAGTAGAAAAACAAAGAATGTCACCGCTAAGATTAGAATAGTTCACATGTTTCTCAATTCCATGTTTAACTTTACCGTCAAAAACATAGTCTGCAAACTTAGAAGCATGAAAGTAGATTTTTTAGATCTCCTAGTTTGCACAGGAATATTATTAATCCCTTCACCCTCAGAACTTGCAATATTAAGAATACTATTTTCATCCTCTGGTGGCATGTCTATGTCTGCATTAATCAAACATGTAACAACTGCTTACATAAATGAAAGTTTTTTCCTTTCTGATCTCTTCTAATTTGACTTACAAATGAATGTATTTCCTTATGTCTTTACAATTAATAAACAATAATTTATCAAATTTTTTTTATTTAATCCTTGTAATAATTCTTGATCAAATAAATTAATTGAGGATTTTATTTTAGCAAATCAATTTCTTTCTTCAACTTTCAACTTAGTCTTCCACTTCATTTGAATGTTGTACCGGCCTAATAGTATAATTGGGCTAGACGATAGCTTAAGGCCCTAAGTAGCCAAGCCCCACATTTTAAAGCTATTGGGCTATTAATGGGCTCTTTTCTTAACATGAATATTTGGGCTTAAAAAGAGAGACCAAAAACAGCCGCTCTAAAAATGTTTTTCCTTCACATATGGCCATACGGGCAGCCTAAGTATATTGGAGGATGGAGGTAGTGTTGAGGATGCAAAACCTTGCTGCAAAACAAATGTTTAAAATCAATCTTTAAGATGGAAGGTCTGAAAAAATATGACTCATAGTTTCTACATTCTTTTATAAAATTTGTGGCTAAATTATTTTGACACTAGGGGTTATATAAGTACCAAAAAGGTATATGGGCCTAAGGAGTTCCCATCAATTTACCCTTTTACATTTTAATAATATTAAGACAATTTATAATAAAGAACTTTTTTTTTTTGTTTAATGGGATACCCCTCAAAATTATAATAATAATAAAAAAATAAAAAAAAAATTGCAAGATTAATGTTTATGTTTTTGTCTACATCCTTAATATTGGCAATCTGACCCGTAAGTGTTTCTCAAGTAATCAAGTATTAATATGTTCCTTGGTTTTTAATAACAAGTCTTGCATTCAACTCCCTTTGAAGTGGCAAGTTTAAAAAAAGAAAATTTTGGTTGGGTTCTGTCCCAGGCCCAAAATATTTGACCCGTTTGCCGGTTCTTTAAAAATTATACAGCAGGAATGATTTGATCTAGTCAATTATGGTGATGTTTTATCTCAAACAAGATAAACACAACAAATCAAAATATAGAACTAAAATGGAAACAAGTACACCTCTTCCATTGAAGAAAAAAATTCCAGACTTGAGCCAAACCGATTTTGATCAACCCAGCCCTCCCAACCCGCACATTTCCCCATATATGAAGATATGATTTGTCATGTCAAAAGAGCATGTAAAAATCAAGCATGGATGATAAGAAAAATATTAAGATTTTAGATCACAAGGCTCAAAACAGGCATCATAGTCTTGATAAACAAAGACATGTTCTCTAGAATCACTTGCTAGAAAGACATTAAGGTGAAAATACATTGAAATATAGGTTGAAGTTAAAAGACAACTGTGTCGAGCATGGTACCAAGGGTCTGGATGATGTTGGATGACATTAAGTTGGAGACATGCTCCTCCAGATGCTTTTTTGCATCCTGCCTTCCAACATTTGCAATGACTAGTTTCTCTGGGGATAATTGGTCCTTCCTTTTGAACGGCCTTGTTGTATTTGATCGCTAGGCCCAGCATTTCCTGTACATTAATTACCACAAATAAAGCTCACTACTTTCCACCAGCAACATATTTCTGACGCATAATTTATCCAAACAAAACCATTTGTAACAAAGTATCAAGAATTGATCCAGCATGAAAGATCTGGTTCTTTGACCATTTGGATATATAACAGATACCAAGTTTACTAGGTGAGACGACTTAACTAAAAAGGAAACATGTTAAGTTCCATCCGATATTACAAATGCATAAAACCATGTAAATCATTTCACTGAAAAGTATTCAACTATTATTGTAAAATATAGGTTTATGCTAAAAAACATAATAACTAGCTTTAAAAAAAGTTTTATTATTTTGCCAGCTCCACAATGTGTATGGAGGAAAGAAGCCAAGCAAACTAGGATTGCAAGTAGCATAGGATTCTCTAAAGAATGCCTTGTCTATAATACATCTATTCAATGGTCTCAGCTAGTAATTTCAACCCCTTGAAATATAAACGAGTAAATTGGGTTAAGTTTATCACAAACAGGTCAAATGGGTTATCCTACAACTTTCACTAACATCGTAACAAAATGGGTTTTGAATTCGTATTTAAGACATTCATTGGTAACTAAAAGTGTACCCGCACAATGCACAGTAGACGGATGGATTTCAAGTTATTCAACAATGATACACGAGCACCGACTTTATATGGTGGTCCGTGGTAATTATGTAAGAGAGGGAGTTATAGACATATTAGCATGTTAACTTTCTTATTGATAGTAATAGTAATGGATAAAATATTTTTTATTTAACTTGAATTTGTTTTGACTAATTATCTAAGTAGTTAAGGACCGAAATTTCAGTGTTTTAATCAAGAACCGAAATTTGAAATTTTTCAAATTTCGGTGGGATTTCAGTATTTTATTCTTATGCAATATCAATAAATATAATAATTAACACTTAATTCTTAATCTAAATATCAAAACTCAAGCTTAAAAGTGTCAATATTTGATACATTAGTGTTAATACTTGCAAAAATGAGTGTTTCTTATGTTGTTTTTAAGTTTGGACAAAAAATTAACTAAAAAAACCTGAAAAACTGGTATACCACCGAAATTGACTACATAGCTAATTATAGCATTAAATGTTGGAAAAAAAATTTAGCCCATTAAATAAATATTAGATAATTAAGTACAAGTAAAATAGTAAAATCCTAGTTCTTATAAAATTCAAATTTCAAGGGTCAAATGGTTTATATTGTAGTACAAATATAGATATAGATGATATAAAGTATAAAAAGATTTTTGCCGGTCCCCAAATCCAGCCTGCTACCAAACCCCCCTACACATTTCACCACCTAAAAGTTTCTTTCTCGGACTCCAGTGGTTATCCTAGGGCCTAGGCGGACCACAAATAAGAGGGCCCTCTCAACTGCAGCAGCAGCAGCAAAACAATCATCGTAGATTCTGCCCGAAAAAATATTCTTACCTGGATAGTCTGTTCATTCGTTTTAGAATGTGTATCGAAGCGTTCAAGTGTCAATCCATCAGTCCACTTCTTCTTGTGAAGGTTTAATAGCATCTTCTCCTCAAGTTGATTCTTCCTGTAATTAATGGCTATTGAGTAATAATGTCTATTGAGTCCAAGGATCAGTGCCTGCAAAATAAAAGTACATCCATAAGAAGAAGATGATCAAACAAGATATACTTGAAACTAGGGATAGTGATTTCAACACGATTACTATACAGATGAGTCATTTTGGGTTCGGTTTAGAGTCAAATATTTAGCCAGAAAGGGATCAGAACAAATGGTTGGCAAATACGTTAGAAGGTTTCCATAACTCAAAATTTAATTACAATCAGGTCAAAGACTTGGATAAATTCTGCAGCATAATCAATGCATTAGTTATATAAAAGTTCAAAACAAGAGAGAAAAACTGTTTGTCATTTGACCTGACCTGACCTGACCTGACGTGACCCAGCCCATTTTGGAATAGACTGATAAATGTCTTTACCACCCCGTTTTAACCCCACTAACCAGGCCCTCGATCTTGTACTACACAAGAGACTAATGTGGGGGTATATGTGAAACACTCACTTGAATGGAGGGTTTATTTAGATGGCCAAGATTGGAAGTTGTCTGACGGGGCTCTTGTCCAAGCATCATGGTTTGAGGGTTGATTAGGCGAAAGGCATCTATGACCACCTTTCCTTTAACACTCTGGATTGGATAGATTACCACAGCAACAGCTCGCTGATTCAAGGCTTCAAAACTCTGAGCATACCACAGATGCAAGAAAGTTAGATGAACTATATACAATTAAGAATATTATATTCATTATTATAGGATGAATATGATCAAAAGAAGGATCTTGTATATGTAGATTTGGATGGCTGGAAATCTATTTTCTATTATTGGAAATGTTGTATTCAATAACTTGTTATCTTGTATATTTGAAACACTTGGTTGTTCCCTAGCATTTAAAATCAGGAAAGTTAACAACATAATCTTTAAGTTGCAGTTGCGATAAATGTACTGTCAGACCTGAACATACACTTGAAATACTACCTAAGAACTTATATTCCACTTTTTGAGTTTAGATATAGATTCTTAAATGATTTCCAACTTTTTCACCCATATAAGCAGAAGCTATCGACTACAATGAATATCAAATAGGGAGTCACTATAAACAAAAAGCCTTTATATATATATCTAATTAATGAGTAAAAAGAACTGCGGTGATGTAACAAATTATATCACATGAATCCAGAACCTGTTGTGTATTGATGTCAACTCCCGATAACCAACAACCAAATCCAGGATGTGAATGGTACCATCCCACCACCATTTCAGGTCTGGCAACAAATAGAAGAAACGGTTAAGCTAGAAAATAGTTAATTTTGATGAATAAGTTGCAACATTTTAAAATAGAGGATGAAGAAAGTAATATCTTCATATAACTCACAGAGACTTTTCAGATATACAATATATCTTTTGAAAACCAAAGTAACAAACAAACAGGTTAAGACAATTGAAGGTATACTACCACTACAAACAAGGGACCTAGATACGACTAGAACATTTAAAATAGTATCAAGTGAAACAGCACATACTACCAAATAAAATGGATACATATTTACCATTTCAAAAAAATAGATTGATCAGCAGATAGAATGACCAAAAGGGTATCGACGATGGCCAGATTTGCAAGATGACATAAGAAAGAGCTTTACTATCATCTAGATGAAGAGCAACCAAATGAAACTTTCTTCAAGTATACGGAAAAGTCAGACAAACAACTATTTACAAAAGTATTCCAGTTGAGTTACAGCTAGACTGAGTCAAAGTTGCAAGGGATTTCATGTACACCTTCTCGTCACTTCAAAGACACACTCGTAAACACTGATTTCTCATATCAAGTATCAAAATCATATCATATGAGAAACACAAATAACTACATAAGCAAAGCAAAAAAGAAAAGAACTAACCTTCCAGTTTGCTTAAGCATATCGAGCATTTTAGTCTGGAAAAGAGGGTCAACAGCTTCAACACTAACCCCCGTCCCACTTTGAGGCATAGCAAACACATCTACAACACGAACCGTATACTCGTCCACAAACTCGATGGATATCAAAACCATTGTCAGATAACTCGATGGATATCAAAACCATTGTCAGATAACTCGATGGATATCAAAACCATCTTCAATAACTCGATGGATATCAAAACCATTGTCAGATAACTCGATGGATATCAAAACCATCTTCAATAACTCGATGGATATCAAAACCATTGTCAGATAACTCGATGGATATCAAAACCATTGTCAGATAACTCGATGGATATCAAAACCATCTGTCAATAACTCGATGGATATCAAAACCATTGTCAGATAACTCGATGGATATCAAAACCCTAATCTTCAATAACTCGATGGATATCAAAACCATTGTCAGATAACTCGATGGATATCAAAACCCTAATCTTCACAACTCGATGGATATCAAAACCATTGTCAGATAACTCGATGGATATCAAAACCCTAATCTTCATCATTCATCTTCAGATTAATAAAAACCCTAATTCACAATGTTCCGATTTTTCCGATTTCTCACAATGTTCCCATGTCCTAATAATGAAAATACCAAGACATCGTTTTACACTGCTTCCCTGAAAGATGTTGAATCGTTAGTGGCTGAAGATCAACCACCGCATGTCGCCTTTATCCTCCACCGCTGTCATCTCCAAAAGATATGTATTCAAAATCTGTAAGTATTGCTTTCAATTATCAGATCGAATCATATACTTTAATATCGTTTAAAGTATATGATTCGATCTGATAATTCAAAGCAATACTTACAGATTTTGAATACATATCTTTTGGAGATGAGAGCGGTGGAGGATAAAGGCGGCATGCGGTGGTTGATCTTCAGCCACTAACGATTCGACATCTTTCAGGGAAGCAGTGTAAAACGATGTCTTGGTATTTTCATTATTAGGACATGCGAACATTGTGAGAAATCGGAAAAATCGGAACATTGTGAATTAGGGTTTTTATTAATCTGAAGATGAATGATGAAGATTAGGGTTTTGATATCCATCGATTTATAAAGGTTTACAAGTTGCGACATCATCATAAGCAGTATCACCTCACCGGTAACATGGCACCCATATAAACTACCACGTCATCAAAACATCACCAATTTACAAGTCATTCGAGGTTACATACATAGAATGATAAAAACTGAAACTCTTAATCTATATTTATAGTTGTTTGTATAGAAAAGTAGAAAACTTTAATTCATTCATATGTATTTGTAATTTATCCGCTAAATTCGTAATCTTATCAGTATATCACTAATACTTATAACAGACAAGTGAGCATTACAGGTTGTAAAATTTTCAAAACCCGCGTCGTCTCAACACTTCACAATTCATTGCTAATATATGTATGTCAAACATGTAAGTTATCACATCGGCAAAACCGATCTCGCCATGTCGGTTTAAAAGTCATAAACAGCCACATACAAACAGTAAAATTTGAAATCTAAGTTATAAATTAAGATACAAACAATGTATTCTTTCAGAGTCAAATCCGATACATAAAAAAGCAATTAACCTAAAAGAAACTAAAATTAAACAAATGAATTATTATTATTATTATTATTATTATTATTATATTATTATTATTATATTATTATTATTATTATATTATTATTATTATTATATTATTATATTATTATTATTATATTATTATTATTATTATTATATTATTATTATTATATTATTATTATTATTATATTATTATTATTATTGTTATTATGATATTAGTATTATTATTTGTTTTTATTTGGTAATATTAAAATGTTTTATATTATTATTATTATTATTATTATATTATATTATATTATTTTTTAAGTTAATTTTTTTTTAATATATTAATAATTTAGTGTATTTTATTATTATTATTATTATTATTATTATTATTATTATTATTATTATAAAGATGGTATTTAGGGCATTGATTCAGAGCCTAACTTTTATATTATTATTATTATTATATTATTATATTATTATTATTATATTATTATTATTATATGGTATTTAGGGCATTGATTCAGAGCCTAACTTTTATATTATTTATTATTATATTATTATATTATTATTATTATATTATTATTATTATATTATTATTATTATATTATTATTTAGGGCATTGATTCAGAGCCTATTATTATTATATTATTATTAGATTAGTATTTTTCTATTTTCTATTCTATT
>CM067173.1:52856959-52899459 GCA_034093135.1 Erigeron breviscapus | reverse complement strand
TCAAAAGACTACTCATCTTACGTCGTTAAGGAGTGGCAAGCCAATCCAAGAGTAATCCGTATGTGGAGGTTGGTCAAACCTCTCGTATTACTCGCCCTGCGTTATAAAGACCATGTTGCGAGGAGCCACCCAAGCAACAACTGCATCAACGCACTCATCCGGCTGAGACAAGTACGGGTTAAGCTTAACACTTTCCCTGCATTAGTTTTATGAGCTCAATTTCACACATATAGATTGGGTCCCTGCATTCCCAAACATTCACACACATATAGTCTAGGTAACACACATTCCTAGACATTCATACACTTTAACTTCATTACGTTTGGATCCTTAAACGTGCAAGTGACATAGTAACCTAGCAAGTCTAGTGAACTAGGCGTACAAGTCAAGCATGCATATCACACATCAACTTCATTTCTATATATCATGCATATCAAGATACTTCATTAAACTACATCAACTGCATAGCTACATACTACATTAAGCAATACTACATTACACTACAATAGGGACTGCATCTCAGGTCTCATGGTCAACTGCATAACCCATAATACCTCCCAAGTAACCCATATGCCCACATGCAATATAAAGATACCGAATGGAAGTGTTTACAATTTGAAACCAGCTTTTAGTTGATCCCCCAGCGTGTCAAAGTAGTGTATCTTACCTGGTAGTAGTGTACGCGCGCAAACAAATAGCTAATAATGCTTATCAGTAATCCCCGACACCTATCGTACATTAACATATGAAATATAAGTCATTTGGGACTCAAACGAACTTAACAAACCTCACGAACTTAGTCTGGAAAATCCTTCTTACGAACTTAGCTACAGTTCTTACGAAGATAAAGGTTATCTTCGTTCTTACGAAGATAAAGGTTATCTTCGTTCTTACGAAGATAAAGGTTATCTTCGTTCTTACGAAGATAAAGGTTATCTTCGTTCTTACGAAGATAAAGGTTATCTTCGTTCTTACGAAGATAAAGGTTATCTTCGTTCTTACGAAGATAAAGGTTATCTTCGTTCTTACGAAGATAAAGGTTATCTTCGTTCTTACGAAGATAAAGGTTATCTTCGTTCTTACGAAGATAAAGGTTATCTTCGTTCTTACGAAGATAAAGGTTATCTTCGTTCTTACGAAGATAAAGGTTATCTTCGTTCTTACGAAGATAAAGGTTATCTTCGTTCGAAGTGCAGAAACGTGTTTTTCGACCTTTTTCCAGAAAATGACCCCAAAACTCTTTAAGTACCGATCGAATTGACACAAAAACATTAATCTTTGATCATCAAAACATCTCTTATCAATCCAAATCGTTAAAACATCGCTTACAATCGTTTTAGGCCAAATACTTGATTAAAACATCGCTTACAATCGTTTTAGGCCAAATACTTGATTAAAACACATAAATTAACCAAGAACACAATGAAACCCTAATTCCTTTACAAACCCCTTTTCAATCAGATTTGATTCAACACACACGATTCATGATCTGAAAATACAATCAATGAATTGATTATTACCTGCAAATGACAAATAGAATGCAAATACTCTTGACAATGACCACCAATTCACACACAAAACGACTTTTCGGCTTGAGATTTGATGAGAGAAGACTATGGAATGACTTAGGATCAGTTAGGGCTTGTTTAGAAGAAGTGAGATCTGCAAATAACCTCCTAATGACAGCCTCTAAGCTACTAATCCCGTTTTTGACTTTCCACACATGTCAAAACTAGTCCCTAGGCTTCCTAATCCTTCATTTTTGGTCACAAACTTCTTTATTGACCATATACAACATTAACCCTGCATTAAATGTCACTACATAGACATAATTCTTCATATTTCACACATTTATACTACATTAACATTTAGGTTTTCAAACCTCACACATTAACTACGTATATGCATATATTCACACTAGACTTAACGACACACATGAGGTTGACTTAACAGCGTTAGTCAAATCTTAAAGAAAAGTTTGGGATGTTACAATTATCTCCCCCTTAAGAGGATTCCGTCCCCGGAATCTCATCATTAAGGAACAACTCGGGATAATTCTCCTTCATTACTGCTTCAGTTTCCCAAGTCAAGCTTTCTCCATGATTATGCTTCCACTTTATCAAGACAAGATCTATCACTTTCCTGCGTAACTTCTTTTGCTTCCTTCCAAGTATTGCCACTGGTTCTTCAACCATTTTCTTCATTGGGTCAATGCTCACATCTTGAATTGGAATCACACTTGACTCCTCGGCTAGACACTTCCTTAGGTAGGATACATGAAAGGTGTTGTGAATTCCATCCAATTCTGGAGGTAATTCCAACTGATATGCTACATCCTTAATGCGTTTCAAGATTTTAAAAGGTCCAATAAATCTTGGACTCAACTTGCCCTTCTTTCCAAATCGGATTACTCCTTTCCATGGTGACACTTTCAGCATCACTAAGTCACCTACATTAAACTCCATTGGTCTCCTTTTCTTATCTGCATAAGTTTTCTGCCTTTCTCTGGCCACACGTAAAGCTTCTTTAGCTACATTAACTTTCTCAGCGGAGATTTCAATAATTTCGGGACCGGTTAACTGCTTTTCACCGGGCTCCATCCAACAACTTGGAGTCCTACATCTCCTTCCATATAACATTTCAAATGGTGGCATTCCAATACTTGCATGGTGACTATTATTATAAGCAAATTCAATCAACTTCAAGTGTTCATCCCATGCTCCACCATAGTCTAGTACACACGTTCTCAACATATCCTCTAAGGTTTGGATGGTTCTCTCACTTTGCCCATCGGTTTGAGGATGATAGGCGGTACTCAAGTTCACTCTAGTACCCAATTCTCGTTGAAGACCCTTCCAAAATTTAGACACAAATCTAGTGTCCCTATCCGAGACAATAGACAATGGAACTCCATGTTTCGAGACAACTTCATCTATATACATCTTTGCCATCTTCTTTAAAGGCACATCTTGTCGGGTAGCTAGAAAATGAGCACTCTTCGTCAATCTATCTACAATCACCCAAATCATATCATTCCCTTTCGGCGTTTTCGGTAGCTTCGTTACAAAGTCCATCGTAATATGATCCCATTTCCACTCGGGAACGTCTAATTGATGCAACAAACCATACGGCTTTTTATGGTCCATTTTCACACGTGCACATGTCAAACACTTTGCTACAAAATGAGCTACTTCACCTTTAATATCCGGCCACCAATAAATCGGCTTCAAATCTGCATACATTTTGGTGACACCGGGATGCATCGAATACCTACTTCTATGGACCTCTTCAAGGATCAACTCCCGGTTACCACCAAGCAGTGGCACCCAAATACGACCCTTGTATGTTTTAAACCCACGGCTATTAGTCTCCATCACAAGTCGTTTCTTCTTCCCAATACTCTCTTTATCAATATTATCCTTCATTAATGCCATCTCTTGTGCTTCTTTAATTCGATCTAATAGACCCGACTTGGCTTGAACTTGCATGCTCATCAACTTACAAGAAGAGCTTTGCACTTTCCTACTTAGTGCATCCGCCACTACATTGGCTTTACCCGGATGGTATTTGATTTCACAATCATAGTCTTTAAGTAATTCCATCCACCTTCTTTGTCTCACATTCATCTCCTTTTGAGTAAACATATATTGTAAACTCTTATGGTCGGTGTAAAGTGTGCATTTAGTACCATATAAGTAATGTCTCCATAATTTCAATGCAAACACAACCGCCGCTAGCTCAAGATCATGGGTAGGGTAATTCTTCTCATGAGGCTTCAACTGACGTGAAGCATAGGCAATCACTTTGTCTCTCTGCATTAAGACACAACCCAAACCCGTAATAGAAGCATCGCTATATACCACTAAATCATCAGTACCTTCAGGCAAGGCAAGGATAGGAGCTTCACACAACTTCTTTTTCAACGTTTGGAATGCATTTTCCTGCTTTTCAGTCCACTCGTACTTCACACCCTTCTTTGTTAATTCCGTCATAGGCTTGGCTATTCGGGAAAAATCCTGAATAAACCTTCTATAATACCCAGCCAAACCAAGAAAACTCTTAATCTCGGTAGGAGTCTTTGGCTGCTCCCACTTTGAAACAGCTTCAATCTTTGAAGGATCTACTTTAATACCTTCTGATGAAATAACATGACCAAGAAACTGCACTTCTCGGAGCCAAAACTCACATTTAGAAAACTTTGCGTACAACTTCTTCTCCCTCAACACCTCCAAAACTGCTTTCAAATGCTCACGGTGTTCATCCTCTGACTTAGAATAGATCAAAATATCGTCAATAAACACAATAACAAAATGATCTAGAAAGGGGCGGCATACCCGATTCATTAAGTCCATAAACGCGGCTGGAGCATTGGTCAACCCAAATGGCATGACCAAGAACTCATAATGACCATATCTAGTCCGGAAAGCTGTCTTTGCTACATCTTCCTTCTTTACCTTCAACTGATGATAACCGGACCGCAAATCAATCTTTGAAAAATACGAAGCACCATGTAGTTGATCAAAAAGATCATCAATTCTCGGGAGAGGATACTTGTTCTTGACCGTTCGTTTGTTCAACTCACGATAGTCAATACACATGCGCATCGATCCATCCTTCTTCTTAACAAAGAGAACCGGAGCTCCCCAAGGCGAGGAACTAGGTTGTATGAACCCCTTGTCAAGTAACTCCTGAAGTTGCGTCATTAATTCCTTCATTTCTGTAGGAGCTAATCGGTAAGGTGCTTTAGCAACGGGTGTAGCACCGGGAATAAGATCTATCTGAAAAGTAACTTCACGATCGGGAGGAATACCGGGTAGATCATCGGGAAACACATCGGGGAAATTGGATACTACATCAACACTAGCGATTGAAGACTTCTCTTTTCTTGCATCAATGACATAAGCCAAGAAATGGCTCTTGTTTTTCCTTATACATTTAATAGCTTTCATCATACTAATAATCTTTATTCCTCCTCTCTTCTTGTCTCCATACACCGTTATCACTTTACCCTCGGATATGGGCAATCGAATTATCTTTTGGGAACATAAAATACTAGCTTCATTTCTAGCCAACCAATCCATACCAATCACTACATCAAAACCACCTAAGGTAGTAGGCAATAGTTGGACTGGAAAAGAACGACCTTCAATCTCAATCTCACAATCGTCATAACCCACACGTATATTATTAACCGTACCATTAGCAATTTCTACCTCTAATGAACAATCTAAGGGAGTAGTGACTCTTTCTAGCTTAGGAGCAAATAATGTGGACACAAACGACCTATTTGCACCTGAATCAAATAAAACAGAGGCAGGCTTTGAGTTAACAAGGAAAGTACCACATACCACTTCATCGTTGTTCCTTGCGTCATCAACCGTCATTTGAAGAGCTCTCACTTTTGTTGCTGTCGTGGCGGTCTTCTTTCCAACATTCTTCATCTGTGGACAATCGGCAATGAGATGACCCGTTTCTTGGCACTTGTAGCAACGAGTCTTGTCCCTACATTCAGTGGCAAGATGTCCCGACTTCCCACACTTATGGCACCTTCTTGTCTTGTCGGTACAATGCCCTTCATGATTTGTCTTGCAAAATGTACACCATGAACCATTCTTCTTTTTATCCTTGTCACCACTCGAACTACCACTTCCACGGAACTTCTTATTATTATTGTTATTGGAAGACCAATTTGACCTTCTTTTAAACCCCGACTTCTTATCATCACTCTTCTCAACCTTCTTGTCTGAAGCGAAATCATCGTCAAGCTTCTTAGACTCCTTGATAGCTTCAGTCAGAGTCTTGTGCTGCCTGCAGATACCTCGATAACTCGGAGGCAAACCATCAACATAGCAAGCAACCTGATCTACATCAGTACGGAATAAATGACCCACGAACTTCATCTTCTCCATGAAGGAACGAGCATACTCGTTGACCTTTCCGACTTCAGCCGTCAAGGCACGAAACTCCTTTTCCATCTTACGCTGCTCATGAACCCCAATATATTCCTCAATGAATTTCTGCTTAAAGTTAGCCCACGAGATAGCAGATACCATAGCTGGAGTCATCGAAATAGTAATGCTCTTCCACCAATCCCGAGCACCTTCTTTCAACATTCGACTAGCGCACAACACCTTCTTATCCTCGGGACAGTCACAGGCTTCAAAGACCATCTCCGTATCATCGAGCCATTCCATGCAACCACTGCATTAAGGGTTCCATCAAACTTCTGACCTCCACACTTCTGGAAACTTTCAAACTTAAACCGAGGGGCTTGAACGACATTAGGAGGAACCACAACAGCATTTGCAGGGGGAATAACAACATCATAGACCGGTGGCTCAGAGTGGTGAGAAGGCACTGAATAGTTGCCATCAGTTCCTTTAGCATTTTCAGCAAGAGCGTTGTTCAATTGCTCCTGTGTCTGGGCCAATTGGGTCTGGAGAGTCCGTACGAGATTGTACAACTCAGCCGCGTTAGGGATTTGTTCCACCACTTCCTCGTTAACCCTAGGTGGATTGCCGGGAGGTGGAGGCATAGGACCCAATGAGCCTTGCTGATTGACCTGGCGGGGATTTCCTCGATTTCTATTTGCATTGGCTGCAACAGCAGCAGCAGCATTGGCAGCATTTGCAGCGCCTGCACCTGGATGGACAGGTGGGGTAATGCTAGCAGTAGCTCCATCACGTCGGAAGTTGCGGTTGCGAGTGTTAACCATTTTCCTTTAATAAAAAGGTAGAGTCGATAAGCGCAAATTAAAGCAAAATGCTTGTTAAGATAAGGCTAAAACATATCATCGTAACGTAAACATCTCCTAAGCCCTATCACACTCGCACTCGTCCCAACCCATCCTATATCATCTTTCATTAAAACTAAGGCATCCTACAAATACCTAGCATGCATATCTTAAGTTTAAGTCCAAATCCTATGGTTAATAGGCCTTGGTTCACTTAAACCACTTCTCTGATACCAACTTGTAACACCCGTCGTTTAAAAATATGGGTTTTCAAAACTTTTCACCTAACGGTGTTAAATTGCGGAAGTAAAGACTGTAAAAGTCAAAACCGATAAAAACATTTCGGTTTCTGCATTTATTTGGTGTTACATGCCATATCAAACAATAGTTCAAATGAAAACCCAACGGTTGCCCAACATAAAACAACCGTTCACAAGTCACAACATAAATTCGACATTAAGTACGAAATGTAAATAAATGTCTAAGCAAAGAATCGTCTATGGATAACTAAGGCTCCTTCAATGAATCTACCCAAGCTCTCACATCCTTCATCTAATTCCATCAAGCTAAACCTGAGGGAACAACCACATTAAAGAAGCAAGTGTTAGCTATAAGAATAGCTAAGTAAGATAACACTTAATTAAAAGCATTTGTCCAATTAAAACAATCTTCATTATTAGACAAGTTTTATTAGGCACAACACACATCACACGTTCCCACATATACTACATTTCGACTTCATATTAATTAGGATAATCATCCTAAATGTGCCTATCCTGCATTAGTTCACACATTGTCACACGTATCTTTGTTTACTGCATATAAGTGTGCCCTGCATCACACCCGACTGGATGATCAGTCAAAAGACTATCTTCGTTCTTACGAAGATAAAGGTTATCTTCGTTCTTACGAAGATAAAGGTTATCTTCGTTCTTACGAAGATAAAGGTTATCTTCGTTCTTACGAAGATTATCTTCGTTCTTACGAAAATAAAGGTTATCTTCGTTCTTACGAAGATAAAGGTTATCTTCGTTCTTACGAAGATAAAGGTTATCTTCGTTCTTACGAAGATAAAGGTTATCTTCGTTCTTACGAAGATAAAGGTTATCTTCGTTCTTACGAAGATAAAGGTTATCTTCGTTCTTACGAAGATAAAGGTTATCTTCGTTCTTACGAAGATAAAGGTTATCTTCGTTCTTACGAAGATAAAGGTTATCTTCGTTCTTACGAAGATAAAGGTTATCTTCGTTCTTACGAAAATAAAGGTTATCTTCGTTCTTACGAAGATAAAGGTTATCTTCGTTCTTACGAAGATAAAGGTTATCTTCGTTCTTACGAAGATAAAGGTTATCTTCGTTCTTACGAAGATAAAGGTTATCTTCGTTCTTACGAAGATAAAGGTTATCTTCGTTCTTACGAAGATAAAGGTTATCTTCGTTCTTATGAAGATAAAGGTTATCTTCGTTCTTACGAAGATAAAGGTTATCTTCGTTCTTACGAAGATAAAGGTTATCTTCGTTCTTACGAAGATAAAGGTTATCTTCGTTCTTACGAAGATAAAGGTTATCTTCGTTCTTACGAAGATAAAGGTTATCTTCGTTCTTACGAAGATAATATCTTCGTTCTTACGAAGATAAAGGTTATCTTCGTTCTTACGAAGATAAAGGTTATCTTCGTTCTTACGAAGATAAAGGTTATCTTCGTTCTTACGAAGATAAAGGTTATCTTCGTTCTTACGAAGATAAAGGTTATCTTCGTTCTAACGAAGATTATCTTCGTTCTTACGAAAATAAAGGTTATCTTCGTTCTTACGAAGATAAAGGTTATCTTCGTTCTTACGAAGATAAAGGTTATCTTCGTTCTTACGAAGATAAAGGTTATCTTCGTTCTTACGAAGATAAAGGTTATCTTCGTTCTTACGAAGATAAAGGTTATCTTCGTTCTTACGAAGATAAAGGTTATCTTCGTTCTTACGAAGATAAAGGTTATCTTCGTTCTTACGAAGATAAAGGTTATCTTCGTTCTTACGAAGATAGTTATCTTCGTTCTTACGAAGATAAAGGTTATCTTCGTTCTTACGAAGATAAAGGTTATCTTCGTTCTTACGAAGATAAAGGTTATCTTCGTTCTTACGAAGATAAAGGTTATCTTCGTTCTTATGAAGATAAAGGTTATCTTCGTTCTTACGAAGATAAAGGTTATCTTCGTTCTTACGAAGATAAAGGTTATCTTCGTTCTTACGAAGATAAAGGTTATCTTCGTTCTTACGAAGATAAAGGTTATCTTCGTTCTTACGAAGATAAAGGTTATCTTCGTTCTTACGAAGATAAAGGTTATCTTCGTTCTTACGAAGATAAAGGTTATCTTCGTTCTTACGAAGATAAAGGTTATCTTCGTTCTTACGAAGATAAAGGTTATCTTCGTTCTTACGAAGATAAAGGTTATCTTCGTTCTTACGAAGATAAAGGTTATCTTCGTTCTTACGAAGATAAAGGTTATCTTCGTTCTTACGAAGATAAAGGTTATCTTCGTTCTTACGAAGATAAAGGTTATCTTCGTTCTTACGAAGATAAAGGTTATCTTCGTTCTTACGAAGATAAAGGTTATCTTCGTTCTTACGAAGATAAAGGTTATCTTCGTTCTTACGAAGATAAAGGTTATCTTCGTTCTTACGAAGATAAAGGTTATCTTCGTTCTTACGAAGATAAAGGTTATCTTCGTTCTTACGAAGATAAGGTTATCTTCGTTCTTACGAAAATAAAGGTTATCTTCGTTCTTACGAAGATAAAGGTTATCTTCGTTCTTACGAAGATAAAGGTTATCTTCGTTCTTACGAAGATAAAGGTTATCTTCGTTCTTACGAAGATAAAGGTTATCTTCGTTCTTACGAAGATAAAGGTTATCTTCGTTCTTACGAAGATAAAGGTTATCTTCGTTCTTACGAAGATAAAGGTTATCTTCGTTCTTACGAAGATAAAGGTTATCTTCGTTCTTGAAGATAAAGGTTATCTTCGTTCTTACGAAGATAAAGGTTATCTTCGTTCTTACGAAGATAAAGGTTATCTTCGTTCGAAGTGCAGAAACGTGTTTTTCGACCTTTTTCCAGAAAATGACCCCAAAACTCTTTAAGTACCGATCGAATTGACACAAAAACATTAATCTTTGATCATCAAAACATCTCTTATCAATCCAAATCGGTAAAACATCGCTTACAATCGTTTTAGGCCAAATACTTGATTAAAACACATAAATTAACCAAGAACACAATGAAACCCTAATTCCTTTACAAACCCCTTTTCAATCAGATTTGATTCAACACACACGACTCATGATCTGAAAATACAATCAATGAATTGATTATTACCTGCAAATGACAAATAGAATGCAAATACTCTTGACAATGACCACCAATTCACACACAAAACGACTTTTCGGCTTGAGATTTGATGAGAGAAGACTATGGAATGACTTAGGATCAGTTAGGGCTTGTTTAGAAGAAGTGAGATCTGCAAATAACCTCCTAATGACAGCCTCTAAGCTACTAATCCCGTTTTTGACTTTCCACACATGTCAAAACTAGTCCCTAGGCTTCCTAATCCTTCATTTGTGGTCACAAACTTCTTTATTGACCATATACAACATTAACCCTTCATTAAATGTCACTACATAGACATAATTCTTCATATTTCACACATTTATACTACATTAACATTTAGGTTTTCAAACCTCACACATTAACTACGTATATGCATATATTCACACTAGACTTAATGACACACATGAGGTTGACTTAACAGCGTTAGTCAAATCTTAAAGAAAAGTTTGGGATGTTACAACCACCAACCGTTTCTCAACACGTTGACAAAATTATTCCTTTTATTAAAATGACATTCACTATCATACCATGAACTAGTGATAATTGCTCATAGACAAGCAACCGTTGAAAATCACATATGCATTCGACTAGTACCACTAACGAAGAACACACATGCCACCAATATCAAGTTAATACAAATAAAGGAATTAAATCATCAAGATCACGACACAACGATAATTGAACTCAACTCTTGAATTAAAACATCTAGCAATCACATCATTCGTCTAGTTACATCAAGGTGGATGATTGAAGTATTAGCCACTCATAATCAAATTCCCACTGCGTCGCAGTGATATCTTTCTGGTCTAGATGCCTCTTTCCATATAGATGACTGCGGCGCAGTGAAGGCAAACTTGCCCACTGCGTCGCAGTGATATCTTTCTGGTCTAGATGCCTCTTTCCATATAGATGACTGCGGCGCAGTGGGCAATGCCCCACTGTGTCGCAGTGATATCTTTCTGGTCTAGATGCCTCTTTCCATATAGATGACTGCGGCGCAGTGAAGGCAATGCCCCACTGCGTCGCAGTGATATCTTTCTGGTCTAGATGCCTCTTTCCATATAGATGACTGCGGCGCAGTGGGCAATGCCCCACTGCGTCGCAGTGATATCTTTCTGGTCTAGATGCCTCTTTCCATATAGATGACTGCGGCCCAGTTCACCACCACTGCGTCGCAGTGATATCTTTCTGGTCTAGATGCCTCTTTCCATATAGATGACTGCGGCGCAGTGAAGGCAAACTTGCCCACTGCGTCGCAGTGATAAATGTCTGGTCTAGATGCCTCTTTCCATATAGATGACTGCGGCGCAGTGGGCAATGCCCCACTGCGTCGCAGTGATATCTTTCTGGTCTAGATGCCTCTTTCCATATAGATGACTGCGGCGCAGTGGGCAATGCCCCACTGTGTCGCAGTGATATCTTTCTGGTCTAGATGCCTCTTTCCATATAGATGACTGCGGCGCAGTGAAGGCAGTTCACCACCACTGCGTCGCAGTGATATCTTTCTGGTCTAGATGCCTCTTTCCATATAGATGACTGCGGCGCAGTGAAGGCAAACTTGCCCACTGCGTCGCAGTGATATCTTTCTGGTCTAGATGCCTCTTTCCATATAGATGACTGCGGCGCAGTGAAGGCAAACTTGCCCACTGCGTCGCAGTGATATCTTTCTGGTCTAGATGCCTCTTTCCATATAGATGACTGCGGCGCAGTGAAGGCAAACTTGCCCACTGCGTCGCAGTGATATCTTTCTGGTCTAGATGCCTCTTTCCATATAGATGACTGCGGCGCAGTGGGCAATGCCCCACTGTGTCGCAGTGATATCTTTCTGGTCTAGATGCCTCTTTCCATATAGATGACTGCGGCGCAGTGAAGGCAATGCCCCACTGCGTCGCAGTGATATCTTTCTGGTCTAGATGCCTCTTTCCATATAGATGACTGCGGCGCAGTGGGCAATGCCCCACTGCGTCGCAGTGATATCTTTCTGGTCTAGATGCCTCTTTCCATATAGATGACTGCGGCGCAGTGGGCAATGCCCCACTGCGTCGCAGTGATATCTTTCTGGTCTAGATGCCTCTTTCCATATAGATGACTGCGGCGCAGTGGGCAATGCCCCACTGCGTCGCAGTGATATCTTTCTGGTCTAGATGCCTCTTTCCATATAGATGACTGCGGCGCAGTGGGCAATGCCCCACTGCGTCGCAGTGATATCTTTCTGGTCTAGATGCCTCTTTCCATATAGATGACTGCGGCGCAGTGGGCAATGCACCCACTGCGTCGCAGTGATATCTTTCTGGTCTAGATGCCTCTTTCCATATAGATGACTGCGGCGCAGTGAAGGCAAACTTGCCCACTGCGTCGCAGTGTAAATGTACTGGTCCAAAGCCACACAACAACTTATGAAGATTTGTAAATTCACTATCTCTTTTCACCTCTCGAACTCTCCAATCAACTTCATGGCCACGAAATTACTCGAAATTGCACCAAACGGACACGTCACCTGTTTAGAACCTGAAACCACTAACAAAACCCATAAACGCGCCAAATGCCAGCAAAATCGACTAAAAACATATAATAAAAAGGCCAATAACGATGTGGGCGATGGGTATAAATTGGTCACATCAAATCCCCCCACACTTGAGCATTGCTTGTCCTCAAGCAAATCCAACATTTAAAGAAAAAGTAATCCTTGGCAAAGAAGCTAAATAAACAATTACGAGTATCAAAAAGAAGCAACACCAAGTATGTCAATGACAAAGAAGTTGGGTGAAGCAGTTTTAATCTTAAATGAAAATTCTTTTTTTTTTTTTTTTTTTTTTTTTTTTTTTTTTTTTTTTTTTTTTTTTTTTTTTTTTTTTTTTTTTTTTTTTTTTTTTTTTTTTTTTTTTTTTTTTTTTTTTTTTTTACGATTGTATATTTTTATAGTTTCTTATTTTTATCACTTAACTTACTTTTAAAGTTTTTTTTTTTTTTTTTTTTTTTTTTTTTTTTTTTTTTTTTTTTTTTTTTTTTTTTTTTTTTTTTTTTTTTTTTTTTTTTTTTTTTTTTTTTTTTTTTTTTTTTTTTTTTTTTTTTTTTTTTTTTTTTTTTTTTTTTTTTTTTTTTTTTTTTTTTTTTTTTTTTTTTTTTTTTTTTTTTTTTTTTTTTTTTTTTTTTTTTTTTTTTTTTTTTTTTTTTTTTTTTTTTTTTTTTTTTTTTTTTTTTTTTTTTTTTTTTTTTTTTTTTTTTTTTTTTTTTTTTTTTTTTTTTTTTTTTTTTTTTTTTTTTTTTTTTTTTTTTTTTTTTTTTTTTTTTTTTTTTTTTTTTTTTTTTTTTTTTTTTTTTTTTTTTTTTTTTTTTTTTTTTTTTTTTTTTTTTTTTTTTTTTTTTTTTTTTTTTTTTTTTTTTTTTTTTTTTTTTTTTTTTTTTTTTTTTTTTTTTTTTTTTTTTTTTTTTTTTTTTTTTTTTTTTTTTTTTTTTTTTTTTTTTTTTTTTTTTTTTTTTTTTTTTTTTTTTTTTTTTTTTTTTTTTTTTTTTTTTTTTTTTTTTTTTTTTTTTTTTTTTTTTTTTTTTTTTTTTTTTTTTTTTTTTTTTTTTTTTTTTTTTTTTTTTTTTTTTTTTTTTTTTTTTTTTTTTTTTTTTTTTTTTTTTTTTTTTTTTTTTTTTTTTTTTTTTTTTTTTTTTTTTTTTTTTTTTTTTTTTTTTTTTTTTTTTTTTTTTTTTTTTTTTTTTTTTTTTTTTTTTTTTTTTTTTTTTTTTTTTTTTTTTTTTTTTTTTTTTTTTTTTTTTTTTTTTTTTTTTTTTTTTTTTTTTTTTTTTTTTTTTTTTTTTTTTTTTTTTTTTTTTTTTTTTTTTTTTTTTTTTTTTTTTTTTTTTTTTTTTTTTTTTTTTTTTTTTTTTTTTTTTTTTTTTTTTTTTTTTTTTTTTTTTTTTTTTTTTTTTTTTTTTTTTTTTTTTTTTTTTTTTTTTTTTTTTTTTTTTTTTTTTTTTTTTTTTTTTTTTTTTTTTTTTTTTTTTTTTTTTTTTTTTTTTTTTTTTTTTTTTTTTTTTTTTTTTTTTTTTTTTTTTTTTTTTTTTTTTTTTTTTTTTTTTTTTTTTTTTTTTTTTTTTTTTTTTTTTTTTTTTTTTTTTTTTTTTTTTTTTTTTTTTTTTTTTTTTTTTTTTTTTTTTTTTTTTTTTTTTTTTTTTTTTTTTTTTTTTTTTTTTTTTTTTTTTTTTTTTTTTTTTTTTTTTTTTTTTTTTTTTTTTTTTTTTTTTTTTTTTTTTTTTTTTTTTTTTTTTTTTTTTTTTTTTTTTTTTTTTTTTTTTTTTTTTTTTTTTTTTTTTTTTTTTTTTTTTTTTTTTTTTTTTTTTTTTTTTTTTTTTTTTTTTTTTTTTTTTTTTTTTAATTGAATCACTTTTACTCTACTAGTAGGCACCCTCTTACAATGATGAACAATGTCTAACACACATACTTTCTTTTGAACAATCAAAGAGAAGAACCCGGAAATGGAATAAATTAACCTCAAATTCGCACATCTTAGTGCAGAGTTCGAAATGGAACCCTTACTCCCGAATAAATCCAAGAGCCTAAGAGAGGGACAAATTACAAGGCAATCAAACCAAAACCGTAAACACCTAGCACATCTATATATGAACAATGAATCTCACAACTTTAGGTGTTTGGGAAATTTTGAGTATGCAAGTAATGTTATCAATCCACAAGGATAAGCCCAATAACCGTTCAGAACACATTTCGCCGATTAAACTTTTACCAAGGAAAAGAATTTGTAGTAAAATTGCTCATTAAATTATTATGAATTAAGTGACAAAAGCAATTTACCACAAGGACAAGCTCAACACAAGTTTCAAAAACCACATCAACCTCTATTATCCCGCCAAATTGACAACACCGATTCCAAACATGCACATCACAGTGAAGAGCTCAAAATAGAAACTCCTACCCTTGGATAAAATCCGAAGGCCCATGAGAGGGACACATCAACAAAACCGGTAGAAATCTCAATGGCAAAACAACAAAAGTGATGTACCCGGTAGCTTAAACCTATTTGCCACCCCCCCACACTTAAGATGGACAATGCCCTCAATGTCCATATTCGGTCAAACAAAGGTAAATAGGGGTAAGCAACATAGAAAAATCAGAGCACATACCGGAATAAGGACTGTGTGTGAACAATGTCAATAAAGATGCCAATCAAAAATATAGCGCTGAACTTACTGCCAGCATATGCACATGACATCAAAGTGAGCTACTAACACGATCACACAATCAAACAAATCCAACTGGTCCTCCCCCCACACTTGGGTTCCACTAGGTATTGCCATCAAACGGATAGACCTGTCCAACTTCAAACAGCAAGCACAACCAAATATCCATACAAAAATTAAACTAATCTACAGTCTCATGCAGAAAATTAAAGAAACAAAAGAAAAGAAAAGAGTACAAATGTTTCATCACCCCGTAGGGTGGATACCAAACAAAAATAAATAACAGTCATCCAAATCATAACCAAGCACATATGATTCCATCCCACGGTCACTGAAACTGGCCATGATAGCCATAGGGAACCCCCCCCCCCCCCCCCCCCCCCCCCCCCCCCCCCCCCCCCCCCCCCCCCCCCCCCCCCCCCCCCCCCCCCCCCCCCCCCCCCCCCCCCCCCCCCCCCCCCCCCCCCCCCCCCCCCCCCCCCCCCCCCCCCCCCCCCCCCCCCCCCCCCCCCCCCCCCCCCCCCCCCCCCCCCCCCCCCCCCCCCCCCCCCCCCCCCCCCCCCCCCCCCCCCCCCCCCCCCCCCCCCCCCCCCCCCCCCCCCCCCCCCCCCCCCCCCCCCCCCCCCCCCCCCCCCCCCCCCCCCCCCCCCCCCCCCCCCCCCCCCCCCCCCCCCCCCCCCCCCCCCCCCCCCCCCCCCCCCCCCCCCCCCCCCCCCCCCCCCCCCCCCCCCCCCCCCCCCCCCCCCCCCCCCCCCCCCCCCCCCCCCCCCCCCCCCCCCCCCCCCCCCCCCCCCCCCCCCCCCCCCCCCCCCCCCCCCCCCCCCCCCCCCCCCCCCCCCCCCCCCCCCCCCCCCCCCCCCCCCCCCCCCCCCCCCCCCCCCCCCCCCCCCCCCCCCCCCCCCCCCCCCCCCCCCCCCCCCCCCCCCCCCCCCCCCCCCCCCCCCCCCCCCCCCCCCCCCCCCCCCCCCCCCCCCCCCCCCCCCCCCCCCCCCCCCCCCCCCCCCCCCCCCCCCCCCCCCCCCCCCCCCCCCCCCCCCCCCCCCCCCCCCCCCCCCCCACACTTAAGATGGACAATGCCCTCAATGTCCATATTCGGTCAAACAAAGGTAAATAGGGGTAAGCAACATAGAAAAATCAGAGCACATACCGGAATAAGGACTGTGTGTGAACAATGTCAATAAAGATGCCAATCAAAAATATAGCGCTGAACTTACTGCCAGCATATGCACATGACATCAAAGTGAGCTACTAACACGATCACACAATCAAACAAATCCAACTGGTCCTCCCCCCACACTTGGGTTCCACTAGGTATTGCCATCAAACGGATAGACCTGTCCAACTTCAAACAGCAAGCACAACCAAATATCCATACAAAAATTAAACTAATCTACAGTCTCATGCAGAAAATTAAAGAAACAAAAGAAAAGAAAAGAGTACAAATGTTTCATCACCCCGTAGGGTGGATACCAAACAAAAATAAATAAATAACAGTCATCCAAATCATAACCAAGCACATATGAGCCATCCCACGGTCACTGAAACTGGCCATGATAGCCATAGGGAAGTCCGGATGTATCAAAAAGATCGGTTACCCAAGTTCGCTCCCCCTCTTGACCAGAACTAGAGGCGCCAACATCTCCTCCAGAAGGTCCACCACCAAAGCCCGATCCAGATCCTGCAACAAAACCAGGTTGAAAAGAAGATGATCCACCAACGAATCCCCCAGAACCACCAGCATCTCCACCAGACGGTCCACTAGTCCATGGTCTCCAATCTGCACTAGTACCTGCATCAACAGAAGACCTACCTCCAAAAGAACCAAACTGCACAGGACCACGAGGAGATCCACCTAGATCATGTGGGAAGAAAGAGCCTCCTCCCTGACGATATGTCGGGACATGAATAGGTGGTGGTGAAAAATCAGGAATAGGCGTATCAGGAACGAATGGCTGGCCATGGTACTGAGCATCCCACATCGGCTGATAATAATCAAGGGTATAGTTGGTGCGGGCCTGCTGCGATCCCATCCAGGTCATATCCTGATCCATACGCCGCTGATAATCATCAAAAGCCTGGCGGCTAGCCTGCTGCCCATCCATAATCTGTTGCAGCTGGGACCCTAAATCAGTCAAGTCAATACTAGGACGGCCCCGCCTCCTCTGAGGCTCCTGCGGTGCGTCCTCCATCTCATCATCATCAGAATCCTCCACCTCAGGAGGCGGTGCAGCGATAACTCCCGTATCATCCAACAACCTTGCTTGCTCATTCTTCTTCGGCTTCTTCACTATCTTGGCGATGATCAACTCCTTCTCAGTTAGATGCTCCTGTCTAACCTGCAAAGACAGTCCCTCATGACATATATCAGTATCAAAAACTCCCATCCTCTTGTAAATACGGGTGATAAAATGCCCGAGCACCAACTTCGAATCCGAGTGATTCACCATCCTGTCCAGAACAACCATCGGGGCCAAAGCAAACCTCCTCGGTGCCCCCTCAGTAAACAACTTAATCAGCCATAAGTCTAGCTGGTACGCCTTGTCCCAATGGGTGGACCTCTGTACCAGAAACGTTACAATCATTCTATGCAACATCCTCAGCTTGACACTTCTAATCTTAGATACACTACCCGAGCCACCAGAGGGCCAATCATGTCCCGAAATACGAGTCCAATACTGAGTTAACGACTCTCCATCCCCCATATCCTGCTTCACATACAAACCTCTCCTCAACAAAGCCCTAAAATCTTGGCTATCCAACTGCTCCCTTGTATACATACCACAATAAAAACCAAACTCAGGAATCGATAACTTCCTAGGTTGTCCCCCGCAGACAAAAGTTACTACCCGCTCTTCAAAAATATCGTTGACCTTATTAAGCTCCTTGGTCAACTTCAAAGTAGAATAAAACTCCAGACAAAGTTCACGAAAACATGGTTCCCGATTATGGAAAATGTTATGCCACATATCACTACTAACCACCTGGTCACCGATTGGAACCTCAATGCGAAACCACCGACGGATATCCTCCTGAATGCCATAATTTCTAGCAAAAATCGGATCAAGATATTTAGGAGGGCAAACTACCTGACGATGTAGAGCGAAGAGATTATTCAAAAAGTTGTTCTTATGGGGTTGCCTAACCCCATCGAACGCCAACCATGCGTGAGACTCGTCCATTTGGTTCTCTCCAAACTTTAAATCGGGCACCTCTGGTTCTTGCCTAGCCCTCTTGGATCCAGTACCGCTTCCCTGACCAACCTCCATCTGCCTTCTCTGAGCTCCAGTCTGCAATCACAACCATTAAAACAAACAAACAAACATTAGACATACGGAATGCAAACTGACATAACACAAATCTTTCATCACAAATTAGGGTTCCACTGCGGCGCAGTGGGACAATATACACGTGCAGGCCAGAAGGTTGCCACTGCGGCGCAGTGGGACAATATACAGTGCAGGCCAGAAGGTGCCACTGCGGCGCAGTGGGACAATATACAGTGCAGGCCAGAAGGTTGCCACTGCGGCGCAGTGGGACAATATACAGTGCAGGCCAGAAGGTTGCCACTGCGGCGCAGTGGGACAATATACAGTGCAGGCCAGAAGGTTGCCACTGCGGCGCAGTGGGACAATATACAGTGCAGGCCAGAAGGTTGCCACTGCGGCGCAGTGGGACAATATACAGTGCAGGCCAGAAGGTTGCCACTGCGGCGCAGTGGGACAATATACAGTGCAGGCCAGAAGGTTGCCACTGCGGCGCAGTGGGACAATATACAGTGCAGGCCAGAAGGTTGCCACTGCGGCGCAGTGGGACAATATACAGTGCAGGCCAGAAGGTTGCCACTGCGGCGCAGTGGGACAATATACAGTGCAGGCCAGAAGGTTGCCACTGCGGCGCAGTGGGACAATATACAGTGCAGGCCAGAAGGTTGCCACTGCGGCGCAGTGGGACAATATACAGTGCAGGCCAGAAGGTTGCCACTGCGGCGCAGTGGGACAATATACAGTGCAGGCCAGAAGGTTGCCACTGCGGCGCAGTGGGACAATATACAGTGCAGGCCAGAAGGTTGCCACTGCGGCGCAGTGGGACAATATACAGTGCAGGCCAGAAGGTTGCCACTGCGGCGCAGTGGGACAATATACAGTGCAGGCCAGAAGGTTCCACTGCGGCGCAGTGGGACAATATACAGTGCAGGCCAGAAGGTTGCCACTGCGGCGCAGTGGGACAATATACAGTGCAGGCCAGAAGGTTGCCACTGCGGCGCAGTGGGACAATATACAGTGCAGGCCAGAAGGTTCCACTGCGGCGCAGTGGGACAAAACAATGCAGGACAGAAAGTACCCACTGCGGCGCAGTGGGACTGGGTGGTCCTCACTGCGTCGCAGTGAGATAATATACAAGTGCAGGCCAGAAGGTTGCCACTGCGGCGCAGTGGAACACTTACACCACCACTGCGTCGCAGTGGCCATACGTGCAGGCCAGAAGGTTGCCACTGCGGCGCAGTGGGACAATATACAGTGCAGGCCAGAAGGTTCTCACTGCGGCGCAGTGGGACAATATACAAGTGCAGGCCAGAAGGTTGCCACTGCGGCGCAGTGGAACACTTACACCACCACTGCGTCGCAGTGAGATAATATACAAGTGCAGGCCAGAAGGTTGCCACTGCGGCGCAGTGGAACACTTACACCACCACTGCGTCGCAGTGAGATAATATACAAGTGCAGGCCAGAAGGTTGCCACTGCGGCGCAGTGGAACACTTACACCACCACTGCGTCGCAGTGAGATAATATACAAGTGCAGGCCAGAAGGTTGCCACTGCGGCGCAGTGGAACACTTACACCACCACTGCGTCGCAGTGAGATAATATACAAGTGCAGGCCAGAAGGTTGCCACTGCGGCGCAGTGGAACACTTACACCACCACTGCGTCGCAGTGGGACAATATACAAGTGCAGGCCAGAAGGTTGCCACTGCGGCGCAGTGGAACACTTACACCACCACTGCGTCGCAGTGGGACAATATACAAGTGCAGGCCAGAAGGTTCTCACTGCGGCGCAGTGGGACAATATACAAGTGCAGGCCAGAAGGTTGCCACTGCGGCGCAGTGGAACACTTACACCACCACTGCGTCGCAGTGAGATAATATACAAGTGCAGGCCAGAAGGTTGCCACTGCGGCGCAGTGGAACACTTACACCACCACTGCGTCGCAGTGCCGACTCACTGGTCTCAACCCCCAGTTTTTTCCTTAGTAAAATTTCGAAAATATACTTACCTCCAACCGCTTGTCCTCAAAATCGCACCTGCACATTTCTTGACAAAACAAAATCAAACTAACTAATAAAATGAAAATAAAATGCAACAAAAATATCACGGGTTGCCTCCCGAGAAGCGCTTAACTTTATTTACGAGTCGTTAGCTAGACTCGACTACCTTTCAAGCCTCGTATTCAAAAACGGGGATTTCCTCGATCATCCCATCCACTTGTTCTTCTTCAAAGTATAACTTCAATCTATGACCATTTACAATGAAGGAACCTTCACCATCTCTCTTGAACAGTTCAACATAACCGGACGGATAAACATGCTTGATTACAAAAGGTCCTATCCACCTAGAAGTAAGCTTAGGCTGCTTGATCTTAAACTTAGACAGAACAAAATCAAACTAACTAATAAAATGAAAATAAAATGCAACAAAAATATCACGGGTTGCCTCCCGAGAAGCGCTTAACTTTATTTACGAGTCGTTAGCTAGACTCGACTACCTTTCAAGCCTCGTATTCAAAAACGGGGATTTCCTCGATCATCCCATCCACTTGTTCTTCTTCAAAGTATAACTTCAATCTATGACCATTTACAATGAAGGAACCTTCACCATCTCTCTTGAACAGTTCAACATAACCGGACGGATAAACATGCTTGATTACAAAAGGTCCTATCCACCTAGAAGTAAGCTTAGGCTGCTTGATCTTAAACTTAGACAGAAATAACAAAACCTTAGCTCCTACCTTAAATTCCTTTCTACGGATCCTTTTGTCATGGTAAACTTTAGTCTTCTCCTTGTAAAGCCTTGAATTTTCATAAGCTCCTAACCTAAGTTCATCGAGCTCATGAAGTTGCAACATCCTAAGGTCACCGGCTTCCATCATATCCAAGTTTAAATTTCTCAAAGCCCAATATGCCTTGTGCTCTATCTCAATGGGTAAATGACAAGTCTTACCATAGAGCAACCGGTATGGCGTGGTGCCAATCGGTGTCTTGTAAGCCGTCCTAAATGCCCACAAGGCGTCATCCAACTTCTTTGACCATGCCTTAGGGTTATCTCCCACCGTTTTCTCCAGAATTCTCTTCAAAGCCCTATTGGTGTTTTCTACTTGTCCACTAGTTTGTGGATGATAGGAAGTAGAGAAATAATGCACAACACCATATCTTTTCATGACCTTAGCTAATTGATTATTTGCAAAGTGGGTTCCTCGGTCACTAATTAGGGCTCTAGGGCAACCAAATCGGCAAAACAATTGTTTAAGGAAATCAATCACTACCCTAGCATCATTCGTGGGCAAAGCCTTGGCTTCGGCCCACTTAGACACGTAGTCAACGGCAACAAGAATGTATAGGAACTTGTTAGATGGTGGGAATGGTCCCATGAAATCTATACCCCAAATATCGAAAACCTCACATACCTGAATGCTCTGTTGGGGCATCTCATCCCGCTTAGTGATGTTTCCTTGCCTCTGACAAATGTCACAAGTTTCTACCAAGGTTTGAGCCTCCTTAAAAATGGTGGGCCAATAGAAACCTGCATCAAACACCTTTTTACCTGTAACTGAAGGACCGTAGTGACCTCCAGTTGGACCGAAGTGACAAGCATCCAGAATCTCCCTAGTCTCAGCTCCTGCTACACATCTCCTCACCATCCCATCTGCACAAACACGAAACAAATATGGGCTATCCCAAAAATAGTGTTTGGCATCTGAAATTAGCTTCTTCTTCTGTTGATGCGTGAAGTCATTTGGTATCTCACCTGCAACTAAATAATTGGCAATATCAGCAAACCAAGGAGCATTATCAGAATTAGATATAAACATTAAACATTCATCAGGGAAGTGATCATTGATCTCCCCATCACGAAGTTCCTCCCGGTGAGGATCTTCCAAGCGACTCAAATGGTCGGCAGCCAAGTTTTCAGCCCCTTTCTTATCCTTGATCTCAATATCAAATTCTTGTAACAACAAGATCCAACGGATAAGCCTGGGTTTAGCATCTTGTTTGGAAAACAAGTACTTTAGGGCTGAATGGTCCGTAAAAACTATGGTCTTACTTAAAACAAGATATGATCTAAATTTATCAAAAGCAAAAACCACGGCAAGCAGCTCTTTCTCAGTTGTGGTGTAATTTTGCTGGGCGGGGTTCAATGTTTTGCTAGCAAAGTATATGGGCTTGAAATGTTTATCAACCCTTTGCCCGAGCACGGCTCCCACAGCAAAATCACTAGCATCACACATCAATTCAAAGGGCAATTCCCAATCCGGCCCGACCATGATAGGTGAATTGGTCAACTTCTCCTTTAGCACCTGAAAAGCACTTAAACAAGCATCATTAAATACGAAAGGGACGTCCTTCTCCAACAAGTGGGTCATAGGACGAGTAATCTTAGAAAAGTCTTTAATGAAACGGCGGTAAAAACCGGCATGTCCAAGAAAACTCCTTACCCCTTTCACATTGGAAGGCGGGGGTAATTTGGCTATAACATCAATCTTAGCCCTATCAACCTCTATCCCGGCCTTAGACACCTTGTGACCTAGCACAATACCCTCGGTCACCATGAAGTGACACTTCTCCCAATTCAACACAAGTTGTGCCCTCTCGCACCTTTCCAACATCTTATCTAAGTTATGCAAGCAAGTACGAAATGAGTCCCCAAAAACCGAGAAATCATCCATGAAGACCTCCATGGAGGTTTCAAGCATGTCCTGGAATATAGCAATCATGCACCTTTGAAAGGTGCCCGGGGCATTACATAGACCAAACGGCATTCGCCGATAAGCAAAAGTGCCAAAGGGGCACGTAAAAGTGGTCTTTTCTTGATCCTTTGGATCAATGGGTATTTGAAAGTACCCGGAAAACCCATCAAGGAAACAGAAGTACTCATTACCTGCTAATCTCTCTAGCATCTGATCAATGAAAGGCAATGGAAAGTGATCCTTTCTGGTGGCATCATTTAGCTTACGGTAGTCAATACACACCCGCCATCCCGTGACAGTTCTAGTAGCCAAGAGTTCCTTATTTTCATTTTCAACCACTGTCATGCCCCCCTTTTTGGGCACACAATGAACTGGGCTAACCCAAGGACTATCAGCAATAGGGAAAATAATCCCTGCATCTAACAACTTAATAACTTCTTTCTTGACCACTTCTTTCATATTGGGATTTAGCCTCCTTTGTCGCTGGACAACGGGCTTAACATCATCGATAAAATCAATATTGTGCTGACAAAAGTTGGGACTAATACCTGGAATGTCGGTAGTCTTCCAAGCAAAAGCCCGCTTATGGGCTCGAAGCACGGTCAAAAGAAGTCCCTTCTCGTCACTCGATAAGGAGGACGAGATAACCACTGGTAGAGAGGATTTACCTGCCAAGTAAGCATATTCCAAATGGGCAGGCAATGGCTTAAGCTCCAAATCTGTAGGTGGTACATCAACAGAATTAGGTACCAATGAGCTTCCATCAGCGACAACTCTCTCAAAGCTCTCATCCACTAGAGGTGTCTCCTCTAAGCTAAGTGCCATAACCTCAGCAAACAAAGCATCATCAGTCACATCAATCCTGAAACATGACTCATCATTAGAATAAGTATGCTTAATAGACCTCTCAACATTAAAAACAATCCTATCAGTACCCACTCCCAAAGAAATCTCCTTGTCCTTCACACGGATGATAGCATCCGCGGTATTTAGGAAAGGTCGTCCAAGAATAAGGGGTACTTGTGCATCCTCCTCCATCTCAAGAATAACAAAGTCAACTAAGAAAACAATATGACCCACTTTGACTCTAATATTTTCAGCAATCCCCATGGGATACTGAAATGAGTGGTCGGCAAGCCTAATACTCATGCGAGTCGGGCGAAGGATTCCTAAGGCCAACTTACTCCAAACCGAGTAAGGCATCAAATTGATACTAGCACCTAAATCGGCTAAAGCCTTACAAATAATGGTTCTAATAGAGCAAGTAATCAGAAAACTCCCTGGGTCTTCAAGCTTAGGCGGTATGCGGTTCTGCAAGATAGCAGAACACTCGGCATTTAGAAAAGTAGCTTTTGCCTCCTCCATCTTTCCTTTATCCGTCACAAGTTCCTTAATGAACTTGGAATAATGAGGCATCCCCTGTATCAAATCAACTAAAGGAACATTAATATGAACATTAGAAATCATTTGAACAAACTTGTTATATTGTTCCTTTAGTTTAGCCTTCCTGAACCGTTGTGGAAATGGAACTTTTGGTTTATAAGCTTTAACCTCGGGTTCCACAACCGGTTCTGGGGGAGTGACCGGAGTCTTCACGGTCGGATTCTCCTCCATCTCAATCTCCTCCTCCACTTCATCATCAATAGCTCCTGAATCCTGAACATCTGAAACAACCACATTAGGCATAGTAGGAGGGTCATAAGATTTACCTGTACGAGTTGTGATGGCCTTGGCTTCCTCATTACGGGCTTGAGGTGGAGTGTACTTCTGCCCCACATTTTGTCCTTGATTCGGTCCCATACTAAACTGAGGCTTAGGATTCTGTTGAGTATTGCTAGGTAAAGTACCATGAGGCCTAGAAAGGGCAGCCATCCTACTCTCAAGATCCTTAAAGTTCACACATTGATTCTTCATGTTTATCTCAACCTTGCCATCAATCCTATCCAACCTCTCATTCAACGCCTTCGTGTCATCCCGAATCATGACTAGCCTCAACCTTCGCAACTCTACCTTGGCTAGTACCTTTCTTTAACCTTCTCTCATTCTTCAAAAATCTATCATCATCCATATTTGCATTGTCCTTTGCCATGGACTCCAAGATTTCAAAACCCTCATTTGGTGTGATCTTGTTAAAACCACCCCCAAAAGCATATCCTAACTCCCGCTTAGACTTCTTATCTAGGCCATCAAAGAAGAGCTCAACATATTGCTCCTTAGTCATGTTATGGCCCGGGCAATTCCTCAACATCTCCTTGAATCGGATCCATGCATCCACCACATCTTCATCTTCATCTTGGGCAAAAGACCTAATCAAATTCTCCAACTTCCTTTGAGTTCTAAGTGAGTAGAACTCACCAATGAAAGCTTGCTTGAGTTGGTCCCAAGTTGCTATGGAATTTTCCGGGAGATCATTAAACCAATCTAAAGCATCTCCGGTAATGGACATTGGAAATGTCTCTAGTTTAACGGCATTCATTTGGTTATTCCCATATTGGTATAACCGTGCCAACTTCTCAAATCTTTCTAAGTGCTGATATGGATCCCATTTCCTTTTCCCGTCAAACTGTTGCTCCTCAATGCTTTTAAGATGATTACCCTTAAGATTGAAATCATGACCAATGGCTGGAGGTCTTATAGGGCTACCACGGTTGGCAGGAATAGTACGAACCCTCTCGCCATACCGTATATCATTCGGGTCCCTTTCTTCGTCTCCCATTGTCTCCTCTAACTTAACTTCAAGATTGAAAAATTCTTCCAAATAGAATCCCTCCTCGTCTGAATCAGGAGTGGGTCTAGCAATAGGTGAGAATGGTGTTGGTGTTGTGTAGTTAAACCTACGTCTTGTTGGTGTTCTCAAAGGACTATTTAGAGGTAAACCAGAAGACCTCAAGTTCATCAACTAAAAAGGAGACCTGCAAAACACAACTAACCAAACACGTCAACTGCACCTGTGATAAGATAAGAAAAGAAAAACTAAACTATTAAAGCAAATAACTTCCCCACGCATGAGGAAGGATCAAACCACTAAATTAACAACTAAAACGGCACACAATCCCCGGCAGCGGCGCCAAAAACTTGATGTGCTAAATCGAGTTTAAAAATTAAAACTAGAAATACCTTGAAACTCACTACTACACACTATCGGGCAGTGGACCCGATCGTATGCAATATAGTTATAAAGTAAGTCCAGGTTCGTTCACGGGGATTGGTTTGAATCAATTGTTTAGTAAAATGGTTTGGAAAAAGGGTGTTGCTTTGATTCTCTCTTCGACAATAACTTTTAAGGACAAAACGCATAAAGTAAAGGTAAACTCAAACAATAATGGTAAAGATCATCCACCTTGACTTCGCTAAACTTCAAACATGATTGCATACAATTAAGACCAAATTCAGTAAGAGTTGACAAGATAATCGTGAAAGAATAAAATGCTCGCGTGGTACCACCAACCGTTTCTCAACACGTTGACAAAATTATTCCTTTTATTAAAATGACATTCACTATCATACCATGAACTAGTGATAATTGCTCATAGACAAGCAACCGTTGAAAATCACATATGCATTCGACTAGTACCACTAACGAAGAACACACATGCCACCAATATCAAATTAATACAAATAAAGGAATTAAATCATCAAGATCTCGACACAACGATAATTGAAATCAACTCTTGAATTAAAACATCTAGCAATCACATCATTCGTCTAGTTACATCAAGGTGGATGATTGAAGTATTAGCCACTCATAATCAAATTGAAATAACTATCAAAGTAAAGGAAGAACATGATGTACCAATTGTTTGCGGAATAGAAATTGCAAGACAATAAAATAGATACGATCTAAGTGGGTGCACGTGAATCTTCAATGAATCGGAAGATGTTGAAATCTAAAAAAAAAAAAAAAAAAAAAAAAAAAAAAAAAAAAAAAAAAAAAAAAAAAAAAAAAAAAAAAAAAAAAAAAAAAAAAAAAAAAAAAAAAAAAAAAAAAAAAAAAAAAAAAAAAAAAAAAAAAAAAAAAAAAAAAAAAAAAAAAAAAAAAAAAAAAAAAAAAAAAAAAAAAAAAAAAAAAAAAAAAAAAAAAAAAAAAAAAAAAAAAAAAAAAAAAAAAAAAAAAAAAAAAAAAAAAAAAAAAAAAAAAAAAAAAAAAAAAAAAAAAAAAAAAAAAAAAAAAAAAAAAAAAAAAAAAAAAAAAAAAAAAAAAAAAAAAAAAAAAAAAAAAAAAAAAAAAAAAAAAAAAAAAAAAAAAAAAAAAAAAAAAAAAAAAAAAAAAAAAAAAAAAAAAAAAAAAAAAAAAAAAAAAAAAAAAAAAAAAAAAAAAAAAAAAAAAAAAAAAAAAAAAAAAAAAAAAAAAAAAAAAAAAAAAAAAAAAAAAAAAAAAAAAAAAAAAAAAAAAAAAAAAAAAAAAAAAAAAAAAAAAAAAAAAAAAAAAAAAAAAAAAAAAAAAAAAAAAAAAAAAAAAAAAAAAAAAAAAAAAAAAAAAAAAAAAAAAAAAAAAAAAAAAAAAAAAAAAAAAAAAAAAAAAAAAAAAAAAAAAAAAAAAAAAAAAAAAAAAAAAAAAAAAAAAAAAAAAAAAAAAAAAAAAAAAAAAAAAAAAAAAAAAAAAAAAAAAAAAAAAAAAAAAAAAAAAAAAAAAAAAAAAAAAAAAAAAAAAAAAAAAAAAAAAAAAAAAAAAAAAAAAAAAAAAAAAAAAAAAAAAAAAAAAAAAAAAAAAAAAAAAAAAAAAAAAAAAAAAAAAAAAAAAAAAAAAAAAAAAAAAAAAAAAAAAAAAAAAAAAAAAAAAAAAAAAAAAAAAAAAAAAAAAAAAAAAAAAAAAAAAAAAAAAAAAAAAAAAAAAAAAAAAAAAAAAAAAAAAAAAAAAAAAAAAAAAAAAAAAAAAAAAAAAAAAAAAAAAAAAAAAAAAAAAAAAAAAAAAAAAAAAAAAAAAAAAAAAAAAAAAAAAAAAAAAAAAAAAAAAAAAAAAAAAAAAAAAAAAAAAAAAAAAAAAAAAAAAAAAAAAAAAAAAAAAAAAAAAAAAAAAAAAAAAAAAAAAAAAAAAAAAAAAAAAAAAAAAAAAAAAAAAAAAAAAAAAAAAAAAAAAAAAAAAAAAAAAAAAAAAAAAAAAAAAAAAAAAAAAAAAAAAAAAAAAAAAAAAAAAAAAAAAAAAAAAAAAAAAAAAAAAAAAAAAAAAAAAAAAAAAAAAAAAAAAAAAAAAAAAAAAAAAAAAAAAAAAAAAAAAAAAAAAAAAAAAAAAAAAAAAAAAAAAAAAAAAAAAAAAAAAAAAAAAAAAAAAAAAAAAAAAAAAAAAAAAAAAAAAAAAAAAAAAAAAAAAAAAAAAAAAAAAAAAAAAAAAAAAAAAAAAAAAAAAAAAAAAAAAAAAAAAAAAAAAAAAAAAAAAAAAAAAAAAAAAAAAAAAAAAAAAAAAAAAAAAAAAAAAAAAAAAAAAAAAAAAAAAAAAAAAAAAAAAAAAAAAAAAAAAAAAAAAAAAAAAAAAAAAAAAAAAAAAAAAAAAAAAAAAAAAAAAAAAAAAAAAAAAAAAAAAAAAAAAAAAAAAAAAAAAAAAAAAAAAAAAAAAAAAAAAAAAAAAAAAAAAAAAAAAAAAAAAAAAAAAAAAAAAAAAAAAAAAAAAAAAAAAAAAAAAAAAAAAAAAAAAAAAAAAAAAAAAAAAAAAAAAAAAAAAAAAAAAAAAAAAAAAAAAAAAAAAAAAAAAAAAAAAAAAAAAAAAAAAAAAAAAAAAAAAAAAAAAAAAAAAAAAAAAAAAAAAAAAAAAAAAAAAAAAAAAAAAAAAAAAAAAAAAAAAAAAAAAAAAAAAAAAAAAAAATATAAAGATCTAGGAAAAAAAATATGAAATTGTTTGAGATGATAGCTGTTGATGAAGATGAGCTTATAGAATTTAGTTTCGCTTTGGTTTTTTTTTTTTTTTTTTTTTTTTTTTTTTTTTTTTTTTTTTTTTTTTTTTTTTTTTTTTTTTTTTTTTTTTTTTTTTTTTTTTTTTTTTTTTTTTTTTTTTTTTTTTTTTTTTTTTTTTTTTTTTTTTTTTTTTTTTTTTTTTTTTTTTTTTTTTTTTTTTTTTTTTTTTTTTTTTTTTTTTTTTTTTTTTTTTTTTTTTTTTTTTTTTTTTTTTTTTTTTTTTTTTTTTTTTTTTTTTTTTTTTTTTTTTTTTTTTTTTTTTTTTTTTTTTTTTTTTTTTTTTTTTTTTTTTTTTTTTTTTTTTTTTTTTTTTTTTTTTTTTTTTTTTTTTTTTTTTTTTTTTTTTTTTTTTTTTTTTTTTTTTTTTTTTTTTTTTTTTTTTTTTTTTTTTTTTTTTTTTTTTTTTTTTTTTTTTTTTTTTTTTTTTTTTTTTTTTTTTTTTTTTTTTTTTTTTTTTTTTTTTTTTTTTTTTTTTTTTTTTTTTTTTTTTTTTTTTTTTTTTTTTTTTTTTTTTTTTTTTTTTTTTTTTTTTTTTTTTTTTTTTTTTTTTTTTTTTTTTTTTTTTTTTTTTTTTTTTTTTTTTTTTTTTTTTTTTTTTTTTTTTTTTTTTTTTTTTTTTTTTTTTTTTTTTTTTTTTTTTTTTTTTTTTTTTTTTTTTTTTTTTTTTTTTTTTTTTTTTTTTTTTTTTTTTTTTTTTTTTTTTTTTTTTTTTTTTTTTTTTTTTTTTTTTTTTTTTTTTTTTTTTTTTTTTTTTTTTTTTTTTTTTTTTTTTTTTTTTTTTTTTTTTTTTTTTTTTTTTTTTTTTTTTTTTTTTTTTTTTTTTTTTTTTTTTTTTTTTTTTTTTTTTTTTTTTTTTTTTTTTTTTTTTTTTTTTTTTTTTTTTTTTTTTTTTTTTTTTTTTTTTTTTTTTTTTTTTTTTTTTTTTTTTTTTTTTTTTTTTTTTTTTTTTTTTTTTTTTTTTTTTTTTTTTTTTTTTTTTTTTTTTTTTTTTTTTTTTTTTTTTTTTTTTTTTTTTTTTTTTTTTTTTTTTTTTTTTTTTTTTTTTTTTTTTTTTTTTTTTTTTTTTTTTTTTTTTTTTTTTTTTTTTTTTTTTTTTTTTTTTTTTTTTTTTTTTTTTTTTTTTTTTTTTTTTTTTTTTTTTTTTTTTTTTTTTTTTTTTTTTTTTTTTTTTTTTTTTTTTTTTTTTTTTTTTTTTTTTTTTTTTTTTTTTTTTTTTTTTTTTTTTTTTTTTTTTTTTTTTTTTTTTTTTTTTTTTTTTTTTTTTTTTTTTTTTTTTTTTTTTTTTTTTTTTTTTTTTTTTTTCTTTGTTTTTGTTTTTATTTTGTTTTGGTTATTTTTTGGCATTTTTTCTTTTTTTTTTTTCCATTTGCACCCTGTTAATGGTAGCCGCTGCAACGCGCGGGTACCATGCTAGTAGACACTAATAATTAAACGTCTAACATTCATTATTATTAAACTCACTAATCTGTTATATTATTAGTAGCATAAAAGCCATTATGTCTAATGTAAAATTTTAATGTATATTTAACTTTATATCACATATATGTTTGTAAATTATCTTTTATAAATCATGACTCTCCCCTTCACCGATTCGATCCCAATTCTTGAGTTTCACACCGCAATTATACCGCCGCATTGCGCGGATATATGGCTCAGGAATTTAAAGAAAGAATAACATATACTATAGGACAAACGTATACTTAGACGTTTGGTAAATTTCCATCAATTATTATTTTTATAGATAATTACCCTTTTACCCCCAAACCTCTCCAATCACCACCGCCTACAACCACCCCCAACCACCTCCGGTCACCACCACCACCTCCATCACCGCCTCCGTTACGTACCTCCACCACCGTCCGTCGCCGCTACCAATCTCTGCCGCTAACACTGCGTGTAACACCCGTCGTTTAAAAATACGGATTTCCAAAAACTTTTCACCTAACGGTGTTAAAGAATGCGGAATAACGTTTTAAAAGTCCAAACCATAAAATCCAGTTTGGTTTGTTCATAAAATAGAAGGTGTTACTCGTCACATCATCAAAATAGTATAAATGGAAATCCTACGGTTGCCCAACATAAAACAACCGTATACAAGTCATATCAAAACATAATAGTCATAACGAAATCAAATGTCTAAAAGGAGCAGCAACTATGGGTAACTAAAAGCATTTCATTTCTAAGGCTAAGCATTCCTACTTAAGCCCTACATAACCTATATCGGTTTAAGTCCAAAAACTAAGGTAATACCTATGGTTCATGGTTCACTTAAACCATTTCTCTGATACCAACTTGTAACACCCGTCGTTTAAAAATACGGATTTCCAAAAACTTTTCACCTAACGGTGTTAAAGAATGCGGAATAACGTTTTAAAAGTCCAAACCATAAAATCCAGTTTGGTTTGTTCATAAAATAGAAGGTGTTACTCGTCACATCATCAAAATAGTATAAATGGAAATCCTACGGTTGCCCAACATAAAACAACCGTATACAAGTCATATCAAAACATAATAGTCATAACGAAATCAAATGTCTAAAAGGAGCAGCAACTATGGGTAACTAATAGCATCTTCAAGTATTCTACCCATGCCTCGCTCATTATCCATCAACACACTTCTAGCTTGCTAAACCTGAGGGGACAACACATTTCAAGAAACAAGTGTTAGCTAACGAATTAGCTAAGTAAGATAACACTAAGTTAATAAAACGTTTGTCCAATTAAAACTTGGTAACACCAAGTTATGGGACTGTTATTGTATCATTTTTACATATTGCATATTGTAGTATGAACTTGCAATCATTGATATCATGTAGTACAACAAATACGAGTAGCACTTTGTAAATTATCGTCATCACGACATATCGTACGTTCTAAATTTTCGTCGTTGCATCGCGCGGGCAATATCCCCCGTACATTATAAAGCAGGACCCTCTTTTTTTTAAGAAAAGATGATTTGAACTACCTAATATGAACCTCTTTTTTATAGATAATTACCCTTTTACCCCCAAACCTCTCCAATCACCACCGCCTACAACCACCCCCAACCACCTCCGGTCACCACCACCACCTCCATCACCGCCTCCGTTACGTACCTCCACCACCGTCCGTCGCCGCTACCAATCTCTGCCGCTAACACTGCGTGTAACACCCGTCGTTTAAAAATACGGATTTCCAAAAACTTTTCACCTAACGGTGTTAAAGAATGCGGAATAACGTTTTAAAAGTCCAAACCATAAAATCCAGTTTGGTTTGTTCATAAAATAGAAGGTGTTACTCGTCACATCATCAAAATAGTATAAATGGAAATCCTACGGTTGCCCAACATAAAACAACCGTATACAAGTCATATCAAAACATAATAGTCATAACGAAATCAAATGTCTAAAAGGAGCAGCAACTATGGGTAACTAATAGCATCTTCAAGTATTCTACCCATGCCTCGCTCATTATTCATCAACACTTCTAGCTTGCTAAACCTGAGGGGACAACACATTTCAAGAAACAAGTGTTAGCTAACGAATTAGCTAAGTAAGATAACATTAAGTAAATAAAACGTTTGTCCAATTAAAACTTGGTAAAGCAGCTTTTCATATTAAAGGCACATTTCGCATATCATCACATACATATCATAGCATCAACATCTTTCATGGTAGGATTAACCATCCTAAATGTGCCTAATCATCATTTCATCATCACATATCATCACATTAGGTGTGACATAAGTCACGCATATCATATAAGGTGTAAGTTTGTGTGTAGGCGGTCATAAGACCTAACGGGAACCTCACACCCGACTAGATGGATGAGCCATACGGCGGTCCATCAAGTGTCGTTAAGGAATGGCAAGCCACTCCAGGAGTAGTCCGTATGTTCAAGACATTGGTGGGTAATCACTCCACCCGGAGATACTCAAACCACGTAATTACGTTGCAAGGAGCCACCCAAGCAACAACATATACGCACCCACCCGGCTAAGGTGAATACGGGTTAAGCTTAACACTTCATCATATATACGAGCTCGATTTCATCACATATAGTTTAGGTGACAAAGTTACCTAAACATAACATATAATCATCTTTTACGTTTGGGCCCTTAAACGTGCACGTGACATGGCAACTTATAAAGTCTAGTGAACTAGATGACCAAGCCACACATACATGCACATCATAATCAACATATACTTGCATCACATTTCATTACATTGCATATCATTTCATAACATAACTTTGCATTGCATATAAAGGGAAATGCATTTCAGGTCTCATAAGTCAAATACATATCCCATATAACCTCCCATACAACCCGAATACCCTTAAGTATACAAGATGAGATTAGAGAAGTTATATTCTGAAAACCATGCTTTTGTTGAATCCCTCAGCGTGTCAAAGTAGTGTATCTTACCTCGAAGTAGCACGCAATAAAGGATAGCTAAGTTACCGAACAAAGCAACAACTCTCGTCTACCTATGATTAGTAAACGGCCATTAATACACTCAAATGACTCCTCATGAGACCCTAAACCCGTTTTTGAGTTTCACCATATGTCAAATTTGGTCCCTAGGCTTCCATATAGCTCATTACTAGTCAAAAACTCCTCTAAGGACCATATACTGGAATTACATATCTAAGGACACACTCTAGGTTTCAGGAGTAAGCTATGTGTCAAAACGAGGTTACGGTTCAAAACTATAACATTTGCTGAAAACAGATGAGTTGCGCCGCAATGGCCAGCGACCTGCACATAAGAAATTCGATTATGCCTTCTAATCGAACCCAACCCTCTCCAGATCGAAAACTCAGTTTCAAAACATCAAAATCCTTCATATTAAGGCCTTAACAAAGCATTTCAACCTTTAGGAAAATCATACATGCCTTATTTCATCAAAACCATCACTAATTACACATTAATTGATTCCCTAATGCCCAATTATAATTCCTAATGACTCTTATAATCAAAAGGATCAGAAATCAATAAAATTATACCTTCTATACCTGCAACTCACAATGGGAACGAGAAAGGCTAGATTAAACACTTCCGAAACGCACTTTTGATAGCCTTTTTGCTCAAGAATTGATTAGGGATAAAAGGGGGTGGTTAGGGCTTGAGAGGAAGTTAATAAATCTGCTAATGACACTCAAATGACTCCTCATGTGACCCTAAACCCGTTTTTGAGTTTCACCATATGTCAAATTTGGTCCCTAGGCTTCCATATAGCTCATTACTAGTCAAAAACTCCTCTAAGGACCATATACTACCTAAATACTTCGTTAATCACTCCTAATAGGCATATAATTACTTCATAAACATATTTTCATATCATGCATTAAGACTTTCAAGTCTCACATATATAACACATAAACCACATATAAGCATTAAATCTAGCAATAGACTTAACGGACACATAATATTGACTTAACGACTTTAGTCAAACGTTAATAAAAGTTTGGGATGTTACAAATACCTCCCCCTTAAGAGGATTCCGTCCCCGGAATCTCATCAGCAAGAAACAACTCGGGATACTTCTCTTTCATTACCGCTTCGGTTTCCCATGTAAGGCTTTCACCATGATTATGTCTCCATTTGACCAAGACTAGATCAATCATCTTTCGGCGTAACTTCTTTTGTTTCCTTCCAAGAATAGCTATCGGTTCCTCTACCATTCTTTTCGTCGGATCCACACTCACATCTTCAATAGGTATGACACTAGATTCCTCCGCCAAGCACTTCCTCAAATATGAGACATGAAATGTGTTATGGATTCCATCCAATTCCGGAGGCAATTCTAGTTGATAAGCCACATCCTTAATACGTTTTAACACTTTAAACGGTCCAATGAATCTTGGACTCAACTTTCCTTTCTTACCAAACCGAATCACTCCTTTCCATGGAGAAACTTTCAGCATCACTAAGTCACCAACTTCAAACACAACCGGTCTCCTTTTCTTATCGGCATAGGTTTTCTGTCTTTCTCTAGCTACACGAAGTGCTTCCTTTGCAATATTCACTTTCTCGGCTGTGATTTCTACAATTTCAGGACCTGTAATTTGCTTTTCACCGGGCTCCATCCAACAACTTGGAGTCCTACACTTTCTACCATAAAGCATTTCAAAAGGTGGCATTCCAATACTTGAATGGTAGCTGTTGTTATACGAAAACTCTATCAACTTCAAGTGATCATCCCAAGCTCCACCATACTCTAAGACACAAGTCCTTAACATGTCTTCCAATGTTTGAATGGTTCTTTCACTTTGACCATCGGTTTGAGGATGATAAGCCGTGCTCAAATTCACTCTAGTACCTAACTCTCGTTGGAGACCTTTCCAAAAGCTAGATACAAATCTCGTGTCTCGATCCGAAACTATAGACAATGGAACCCCATGCTTCGAGACAACTTCATCTATATACATCTTAGCCATCTTAGTCAAAGGTACATCTTGACGAGTTGCTAAGAAATGAGCACTCTTAGTCAACCTATCAACAATTACCCATACCATGTCATTTCCTTTCGGTGTTCTAGGTAACTTAGTAACAAAATCCATAGTGATGTGATCCCATTTCCATTCTGGAATCTCTAACTGTTGCAACATTCCATATGGCTTTCGATGGTCCGTTTTCACACGAGCACAAGTCAAGCATCTTTCAACAAAATGTGCTACTTCACCTTTGATATCCGGCCACCAATAAATAGGCTTTAAATCTGCATACATTTTAGTGACACCAGGATGAACCGAATATCTACTTCTATGGGCTTCTTCAAGGATCAATTCACGATTACCACCAAGCAATGGTACCCATATTCGACCCTTGTAAGTCTTAAACCCACGACTATTTGTCTCCATCACAAGACGTTTCTTCTTCCCAATGCTCTCCTTATCAATGTTATCTTTCATTAAAGCCCTCACTTGAGCTTCTTTAATACGATCGAGTAGTCCAGACTTAGCTTGCACAACCATGCTCATCAACCGACAAGAAAAATTCTGCACTTTTCTACTTAAGGCGTCCGCCACCACATTGGCTTTACCTGGATGGTACTTAATTTCACAATCATAATCCTTTAATAATTCCATCCACCTTCTCTGCCTCACATTCATTTCCTTTTGATTGAACACATACTGTAAGCTTTTATGGTCGGTGTACAAGGTACACTTAGTGCCATAAAGGTAGTGTCTCCACAACTTTAATGCAAATACAACAGCAGCCAACTCTAGATCATGTGTCGGATAATTCTTTTCATGAGGTTTCAGTTGTCGTGAAGCATAGGCAATCACCTTGTCCCTCTGCATAAGGACACAACCCAAACCTGTAATAGAAGCATCACTGTACACTACTAAATCATCCGTACCTTCGGGTAATGCAAGAATAGGAGCTTCACATAACTTGGTCTTTAACGTTTGAAAAGCTTTCTCTTGTGCTTCAGCCCACACATATTTCACTCCTTTCTTGGTCAGTTCGGTCATTGGTTTGGCTATTCGAGAGAAATCTTGTATAAATCTTCTATAGTAGCCAGCTAGACCAAGAAAACTCTTAATCTCTGTAGGAGTCTTTGGCTGTTCCCACTTAGATACAGCTTCAATCTTGGCGGGATCGACTTTAATACCCTCCGAAGAGATGACATGCCCGAGAAACTGAACTTCTCGAAGCCAAAACTCACATTTCGAAAACTTGGCATATAATTTCTTTTCCCTAAGAACTTCAAGGACAGCTCTTAGGTGTTCACGGTGCTCAGCTTCAGACTTGGAGTAAATCAAGATATCATCAATGAATACAATAACAAAATGATCTAAGAATGGGCGACATACCCGATTCATTAAATCCATGAAAGCGGCAGGAGCATTTGTCAACCCAAATGGCATGACAAGAAACTCATAGTGCCCATATCGAGTGCGAAAAGCTGTTTTGGCTACATCTTCCTTTTTGACCTTTAATTGATGATAGCCGGAACGTAAGTCAATCTTGGAGAAGAATGAAGCACCATGAAGTTGATCAAAAAGATCATCTATTCGGGGAAGAGGATACTTGTTCTTGACCGTTCGCTTGTTCAGCTCACGGTAGTCTATGCACATGCGCATAGAACCATCTTTCTTTTTGACAAAGAGGACCGGAGCTCCCCAAGGCGAGGAACTTGGTTGAATGAAACCTTTGTCAAGTAGTTCCTGAAGTTGAGACATAAGTTCTTTCATTTCGGTAGGAGCCAAACGATACGGTGCTTTAGCAACAGGAGTAGCACCGGGTACAAGATCAATTTGGAAAGTGACCTCACGGTCAGGAGGAATACCGGGAAGATCATCCGGGAAAACATCAGGAAATTCAGAAACTATATCAACATTAGAAATGGGAGCTTTCTCCTTTCGTGCATCGATAACATAGGCAAGAAAATGACTCTTATTATGCCGAATACAATTTAGAGCCTTCATCAAACTAATGATTTTTATGCCCCCTCTTTTCTTATCTCCATGGACCGAAATAGTTTTACCATCAGGAGTCGAAATCCTTACAATCTTTTGAGAGCATACTATGGTGGCATCATTTTGAGCTAACCAATCCATTCCTATGACTATATCAAAACCAGCTAAAGTAGTAGGCAACAACTGGACTGGAAAAGAACGACTCTCAATCTCTATAGCACAATCATCATATCCTTCACGTATATCACTAATAGTACCATCAGCTATTTCAACCTCTATGGAACAATCAAGGGGGGTAGTGACTCTTTCAAGTTTAGGGGCAAACACAGTAGACACAAAAGACCTATTTGCACCCGAATCAAAAAGTACAGAAGCAGGTTTAGAATTAACAAGAAAGATACCGCTTACTACCTCATCGTTGTCTTTAGCAGCTTCTGCAGTCATCTGAAGTGCACGAACCTTAGGCTTTGGTGCAGCCGCCTTCTTCCCATCATCCTTCATCTGAGGGCAATTAGCAATCATATGACCCGTTTCCTTACACTTGTAACAACGAGTCTTGTCTTTGCACACTTCAGCAGAATGCCCCGGATGGCCACACTTATCACACCTCTTGGTCTTATCAGAACAAGGACCACTATGATGAGACTTGCAAGACGAACACCATGAACTACTCTTCTTATCCTTGTCTCCATTTGAAGAAGAGTTACCTTTAAACTTCTTATTTGAGCTCGAAGATCCATTGAATCTCCTTTTGAAACCGGCTTTCTTGTCATCATCTTTAGCCACCACTTTCTCAGTCTTAAAATCATCATCCAATCTCTTGGACTCCTTGATAGCAGCAGATAAAGTAGTATGCTGTCTACATAGACCCCGATAGCTAGCAGGGAGTCCATCACAATACGCTTCCACCTGATCAACATCTCTCCTAACCAAATGTCCAACAAATTTCAGCTTTTCCATAAATGAGTGTGCATACTCAGTTATGGCACCCGGCTTAGCTGTCAATGCTCTAAATTCCTTCTCAATCAATCTTAGCTCACGGGTTCCCACATACTCTTCTAGGAACTTCTCCCTGAATGTACCCCAAGGCATAGCAGCAAGCACCTCGGGAGTCAAGGAGATAGTAGCAGCCCTCCACCAATTCCTAGCGTTCTTCTTCAACATTCGGGTTGCACACAACACCTTCATATCGTCCGGGAAAACATCAGGAAATTCAGAAACTATATCAACATTAGAAATGGGAGCTTTCTCCTTTCGTGCATCGATAACATAGGCAAGAAAATGACTCTTATTATGCCGAATACAATTTAGAGCCTTCATCAAACTAATGATTTTTATGCCCCCTCTTTTCTTATCTCCATGGACCGAAATAGTTTTACCATCAGGAGTCGAAATCCTTACAATCTTTTGAGAGCATACTATGGTGGCATCATTTTGAGCTAACCAATCCATTCCTATGACTATATCAAAACCAGCTAAAGTAGTAGGCAACAACTGGACTGGAAAAGAACGACTCTCAATCTCTATAGCACAATCATCATATCCTTCACGTATATCACTAATAGTACCATCAGCTATTTCAACCTCTATGGAACAATCAAGGGGGGTAGTGACTCTTTCAAGTTTAGGGGCAAACACAGTAGACACAAAAGACCTATTTGCACCCGAATCAAAAAGTACAGAAGCAGGTTTAGAATTAACAAGAAAGATACCGCTTACTACCTCATCGTTGTCTTTAGCAGCTTCTGCAGTCATCTGAAGTGCACGAACCTTAGGCTTTGGTGCAGCCGCCTTCTTCCCATCATCCTTCATCTGAGGGCAATTAGCAATCATATGACCCGTTTCCTTACACTTGTAACAACGAGTCTTGTCTTTGCACACTTCAGCAGAATGCCCCGGATGGCCACACTTATCACACCTCTTGGTCTTATCAGAACAAGGACCACTATGATGAGACTTGCAAGACGAACACCATGAACTACTCTTCTTATCCTTGTCTCCATTTGAAGAAGAGTTACCTTTAAACTTCTTATTTGAGCTCGAAGATCCATTGAATCTCCTTTTGAAACCGGCTTTCTTGTCACCATCTCCAGCCCCATTCCCATTAGGCGGAGCACCACTAGCATTAGTTCCAGCCCGTTGACTGTTAGCACGTGTGTTAACCATGATGTCTACAATGCAATGACGACGGTTAGCAAGGTTTCAATGAGAATAGCTAGATAAGGCTACTTAACCTTAAAAATTCAGCATCAAACATAACTAATCATGCCTCATCTACACTCTCACTCATTCCCAAACCCGTCCTAAGCATTTCATTTCTAAGGCTAAGCATTCCTACTTAAGCCCTACATAACCTATATCGGTTTAAGTCCAAAAACTAAGGTAATACCTATGGTTCATGGTTCACTTAAACCATTTCTCTGATACCAACTTGTAACACCCGTCGTTTAAAAATACGGATTTCCAAAAACTTTTCACCTAACGGTGTTAAAGAATGCGGAATAACGTTTTAAAAGTCCAAACCATAAAATCCAGTTTGGTTTGTTCATAAAATAGGAGGTGTTACTCGTCACATCATCAAAATAGTATAAATGGAAATCCTACGGTTGCCCAACATAAAACAACCGTATACAAGTCATATCAAAACATAATAGTCATAACGAAATCAAATGTCTAAAAGGAGCAGCAACTATGGGTAACTAATAGCATCTTCAAGTATTCTACCCATGCCTCGCTCATTATCCATCAACACACTTCTAGCTTGCTAAACCTGAGGGGACAACACATTTCAAGAAACAAGTGTTAGCTAACGAATTAGCTAAGTAAGATAACACTAAGTAAATAAACGTTTGTCCAATTAAAACTTGGTAAAGCAGCTTTTCATATTAAAGGCACATTTCGCATATCATCACATACATACCATAGCATCAACATCTTTCATGGTAGGATTAACCATCCTAAATGTGCCTAATCATCATTTCATCATCACATATCATCACTCATTTCACATATCATCACATACATATCATAGCATCAACATCTTTCATGGTAGGATTAACCATCCTAAATGTGCCTAATCATCATTTCATCATCACATATCATCACATACATATCATAGCATCAACATCTTTCATGGTAGGATTAACCATCCTAAATGTGCCTAATCATCATTTCATCATCACATATCATCACATACATATCATAGCATCAACATCTTTCATGGTAGGATTAACCATCCTAAATGTGCCTAATCATCATTTCATCATCACATATCATCACATACATATCATAGCATCAACATCTTTCATGGTAGGATTAACCATCCTAAATGTGCCTAATCATCATTTCATCATCACATATCATCACATACATATCATAGCATCAACATCTTTCATGGTAGGATTAACCATCCTAAATGTGCCTAATCATCATTTCATCATCACATATCATCACATACATATCATAGCATCAACATCTTTCATGGTAGGATTAACCATCCTAAATGTGCCTAATCATCATTTCATCATCACATATCATCACATACATATCATAGCATCAACATCTTTCATGGTAGGATTAACCATCCTAAATGTGCCTAATCATCATTTCATCATCACATATCATCACATACATATCATAGCATCAACATCTTTCATGGTAGGATTAACCATCCTAAATGTGCCTAATCATCATTTCATCATCACATATCATCACATACATATCATAGCATCAACATCTTTCATGGTAGGATTAACCATCCTAAATGTGCCTAATCATCATTTCATCATCACATATCATCACATACATATCATAGCATCAACATCTTTCATGGTAGGATTAACCATCCTAAATGTGCCTAATCATCATTTCATCATCACATATCATCACATACATATCATAGCATCAACATCTTTCATGGTAGGATTAACCATCCTAAATGTGCCTAATCATCATTTCATCATCACATATCATCACATACATATCATAGCATCAACATCTTTCATGGTAGGATTAACCATCCTAAATGTGCCTAATCATCATTTCATCATCACATATCATCACATACATATCATAGCATCAACATCTTTCATGGTAGGATTAACCATCCTAAATGTGCCTAATCATCATTTCATCATCACATATCATCACATACATATCATAGCATCAACATCTTTCATGGTAGGATTAACCATCCTAAATGTGCCTAATCATCATTTCATCATCACATATCATCACATACATATCATAGCATCAACATCTTTCATGGTAGGATTAACCATCCTAAATGTGCCTAATCATCATTTCATCATCACATATCATCACATACATATCATAGCATCAACATCTTTCATGGTAGGATTAACCATCCTAAATGTGCCTAATCATCATTTCATCATCACATATCATCACATACATATCATAGCATCAACATCTTTCATGGTAGGATTAACCATCCTAAATGTGCCTAATCATCATTTCATCATCACATATCATCACATACATATCATAGCATCAACATCTTTCATGGTAGGATTAACCATCCTAAATGTGCCTAATCATCATTTCATCATCACATATCATCACATACATATCATAGCATCAACATCTTTCATGGTAGGATTAACCATCCTAAATGTGCCTAATCATCATTTCATCATCACATATCATCACATTAGGTGTGACATAAGTCGCCGCAACATAGAGTTGCGCCGCAACATAGAGTTGCGCCGCAACATAGAGTTGCGCCGCAACATAGAGTTGCGCCGCAACATGAGTTGCGCCGCAACATAGAGTTGCGCCGCAACATAGAGTTGCGCCGCAACATGAGTTGCGCCGCAACATAGAGTTGCGCCGCAACATAGAGTTGCGCCGCAACATAGAGTTGCGCCGCAACATAGTTGCGCCGCAACATATTGCGCCGCAACATGGTTGCGCCGCAACATGAGTTGCG
>CM067173.1:52746959-52849459 GCA_034093135.1 Erigeron breviscapus | reverse complement strand
AAAAAAAAAAAAAAAAAAAAAAAAAAAAAAAAAAAAAAAAAAAAAAAAAAAAAAAAAAAAAAAAAAAAAAAAAAAAAAAAAAAAAAAAAAAAAAAAAAAAAAAAAAAAAAAAAAAAAAAAAAAAAAAAAAAAAAAGAAAATAAAAATAAATTAAGACTGTGCGGTGTTGTCTTCCATAATATCGTCACTGGTTTTGCTTGAGAGTGCTGACTTAGGAATGTATCGTCCAAAGTTCCTTTCTTTACTATCCAACTCAAAATACTTATTGACTCTCTTTTGAGCCGCTTTATCCTTAGAAGCCTTCAATTTTGCTACAAGAAAAGAAGAATATTTTATATACAAAAGACCAAGATACATTAAAACAATTTGAAAAGACTCGCCGATCTTACCTCCAGCCACCCAAGATAGAGGAAGATAACTGCCTACAGGGAGAGAATCTCTTTTAACAAAGAAGAATCTGGATTTCCATCGATCATCATTCTGAGTTACTTCACCAATCAAACGCTTATTCTTATCTTTCACTTTGAGAATATAAAATCCCGAACCAAAGGTTGTCAAATTATAAACTATGCTCAAGTCGGGAACCCTAAGTTCTAACTTTTTACTAGTCATTAACTCATTCAGCACAAATAAAATTCTCCAGAGCATAGGGCTAGCTTGACCATAGGAAATCATTGTTGACTTAAAAAACTGAGTAATGAAACTCGGGAAAGGAAAGTTTAATTTCAGATACCTAAAGGGATATTCGGGAAACCCTATCCAAACATCGGAAGCTAAGTCGATTTTTAGTTTAGAATCTGGAGCCCTAAAGATTGTATCATCAGGAAAATATTGCTTAATACGCTCAAGATCAGACGCCTTAATATCGCTAAAAATATTATTATCCATAACGTTTGTTTCTATGAAATCACTAATTTCTATGGCAGTAGAGGAGTCGACAGACATTATGAAAAGAAAATGAAAAGGGGAAGAACTTACCTTGAGAGAAAATATGAGGCGATGTAAACGGTGAAAAATAAATGATGAAGGAAGAGAAAAACTCTAACCTAATTAATATATATAGGCTGCAGTAACTTTATTTGATACGTGTCTCTTAAATTAACCACTCACTTTTAACTGTAGCAAAAGAGTATTCTGGAAGCCAAGTAAATATTAAATTATTTAAACTTGTAGTTATTAACCGCCGTTCGCATATCTTCAGCTTTGAGGATGTTAAGCCCTAAAGATAAGATTTAAAGACTTTAAGATCAACAAAACGTTTAAATTGTAAAATCCTGGAAAATAAAACATTAATCAAACCTCATGTTTGTAATCTTAAGAATCTAAGCTTCTATTCTATCGTGGTTATATTCTTTGTCTAAAAACTGATTTTCTGGCAAAAAGACGTTTAGCTCCCAAAGGATATTTTCTTTCAAAACTGTTGAGTCGAGCCACTACCAAATTGTGTCGTATAGATCAATTGCTCCTTTAAAAATTCGGTCTCGTAATGAGCTTCTTATGCATGGCAGCAATTTCGGATCCGTAGTATTTTCTAATATTTTCAGCCATCTCTTTGTTTTTTTTATAAAAAAATCCAACAACCTTGCTGAGATTGCAGATGATATTGTCGTTTATATTATGTTTTTCCTCCTGTTTCAGCTTGAGATTGCTGAGTGCCTGAATGATGTATAGAAATGATTATATTACTAAAGATTAGCATAAACAGAGATTTATGAAATATAGTACCTCCAGGATAGGAAAATTATTGGACATCTTGAAGAGGATATAGAAAACTATTTGAGAGTTTAAATCACAAATGTTTACTTATGGTTACACGCATCTTATCTTTAAGAAAGTTTCAAAATCTACTAATTGACTCCGGTCAAAACTTTCTATAGAAGATTCAAAGTTATTTTAACAAAATAGATTTTATTAAAATAACTTTGGGGACAATTTTTTGGGTGAAATTTCAGGTGTCAATATCCTGAAGGTCCAAGATCTTGACAGCCCAGGATCTTGACATAGAAGAATATTCTGATTACTTGTTAATGCTTTGCTAACGTTATGTTTCAAATGTTATTATCATTTCCACGTAAGATAAGCATGCAGATTCCAAGATATTTGATATCAAGCTAAGGAAAATATCTTCAACGGTAGAAAGAGAATTTCACACGAGGGATTAATCTTCAACACGCAAAGAAGACTTGGTCTGCCAAGATAATCGGAATTCAAGATAAATTCAGCACGAGGGGAAGATACTTCAACGTTCACTTGACTGGGCAAGATCTTCCACAACGTTCACTAACTGAAGACCTGGAAGATCCCTACAAACTTGCATAGTTAGTTAGATCTTAGGTCTATATAAAGAATGAGGCTGATCGATCATAGACATCTTATCTATCACTTACATACTACTCGCTACACACTTGTATTCACACACACTACTCTCATTTATTTTACACTTAGATATATCGATCAACCGAATTCCATCATTTGTAATCATTTAACAATCATTAATAAGAGAACAAAGGCAGGGACGATTGCTTCCTCCCGGGGTTTTTATGCCGGCAATCCTCAAAGGATTAAGGGCTTTTCCTCGATAACAAATCTCGGTGTTCTTGTTCTTTACTCTTTACCTTTAACGCATTATTTACTTTGATTAGCATTATCTATCGTAATTTCATTTATTTCGATACTTATTATTCCGATTATCATTGTTTTACACCTTTATCTCTTGTTTAGTCGACATAATCGTTCTTTAAAAACCTTTTATTAAACGCATCTTTGTATCTCAAACATATTTTACAATCCCTTGACCTAAAGTTTGGTTACATTATTAATCTAAGTCTTCGACGTAGATTATCTTAGGTAATTTTTTACCAAAACAGTCCTCGTCGCCGGAAAATCATGGTGGTGGTCGGAGATGATGGTGGTGGTGGTAGGAGGTGGTTGGGATTTGAGGACATGAAAGAAAATCAATGGACCCTTTTTGGACTCAAAATAAGGTGGACTCAAAATAACTTTTCCCTATATATATATATAATAAAAATAGTTATTCCCCTAGATATTCATGACATAATAACCTTTGGATTATGTTTAACAAACAATATATATATATATAATGAATACGAGTAGCACTTTGTAAATTGTCGTCATTACGGCATATCGTACGTTGTAAATTCTCACCGCTGCATCGCGCGGGCACTATGCTCGTTATAAATAAATTGCGATTATGTTTACAAGAACATAATCAATATCAAGACGATAATGAATTATCAGATGAAACCCTCACTGAAATATAGAGAAAATACGTATGTGAAAAACGAATGAAAATTCATTTATCTATCTATCTATGTGTATATATACACATATAAAACATAAATCTTCATTTATGTCCCCTTCATTTATAAGCGACTATACTCTCAGCCCTTGGTCTTCAAGTTAACTTCATTTTTTATCCTTTCTTCCTTTACTTATTGTCCAAAGCATCAATAAGTTACTAACCATGCCATCAGTCCTTTTTATAACAAATATGTTTAAAAACTTAAACTGAAAATATATACATATACTTTTTAATACACCTCATCAGTTTAAGGTTTAAACATATCAAACAAGTTCAACTTTAGAACTAATTTATTATGAAATCTGGCATCCAATCTAGCAATGAACAACATAAGATATGTCTGGCCTAGTGTGATTCAAATAGATCAATTTATCAAGAAGTTTTTGGTATTCGGTGATATTCTTTAAAGGTTTATCACTATCACAAAAAGCTGATGAGTGATGATCAACTTGGACTCAATAGGGGTGCTGACTGGTTTGCAAGCTAATAACCCATACTCAGAAAGAATATATATTTCTTTTGAGAAAGACAAACACTATCTTTAGTTTTAAGAACTTCAATACCTAATACAAATATCTTAAGATCTTTTATCAAAAATTTAGTATTTAAAAATGTTTTGACTTTCTTAATTTCATCTATAAGATTGCCAGTAACACCAATATCATTTACATATATCAAAAGAACTATAAACAAACCATTTTCACTTTTAATGAATAGAGAGTAATCACTTTTACTTTGTTTAAAACCATTTTCACTTTTAATGAATAGAGAGTAATCACTTTTACTTTGTTTAAAACCATTTTCAACCAAAGTGTTTCTCAATTTTTCATTCCATTGCCTAGGAGCTTGCTTAAGCCCATACAAAGATTTACTTAGCTTGCATACCCTTTGATCACCAACATCAGAATAGCAGGAGGAAGAGACATATAAACGTCTTCAACTAGAGTGTCATACAAGAATGAATTATTGACATCCAGTTGAAAAATATGCCAATTATTATTAACAACAATGCAAATAAGACATCAGTCATAATTTTTACCACATGAGAGAAAGCTTCCTTTTAAACTACCCCCTCTCTTTGATTGTACGCTTTAGCAATAAGTCTAGCCTTAAACCTTTCCACATCACCACTAGAGTTGTAATTAACCTTATAGACCCACTTGCAGCCTATAGGTTTTATGCTGGAGAGTAAAGGAACAACATCCCAAGTCTCATTCCTAGACGTGCTCAGAAAAATCGGTTCCAAAAGAACCAGTCCAGATTATCCGTTATCTAGAACCGAAAAAACCGGTTCTTCAAGAACCGATTTCGGTTCTTGAGGAACCGATAGATCCGAACCGATTCCCCTATTTTTTCAAAAAATCGGTCCCAAACCGATTCCTCAGGAACCGGTTCCAGAAACCGGTCGGTTTGGAACCGATTTTTTGACCTGATGGAACTAGCCATTAGTAACCGTTAAAACTAGCCGTTTTTTATCCTTTTTGACCGTTAGGAGCCGTTTATTTCACCAAATATTTACCATTTTGCCATTATACAACTAGTATATATATGTAGCATCATTTTGGATTGTTTTTACACATTCCATCACTTACAAACACTCTATATCTCTTACAAAAACACTATATATTCATAAATCTCTTACCAAAATCACTATATCTCTACATATTTTATATTTATATATCACAAAATATATATATTATATATATACACACTATATATATATATGGTGTTAGGTAAAATAAAACAAGTATTAAAGTAAAAAAAATAAAACAATATGTTTTTCTTAACTGAAAATCATCGTGCATCATGAAAATCACCGTGCATCATATATATACTTGTGTTCCGTGAATCTTCGTGCATCAATTTAATCATGATCTAAGGGTCAAGATCTTGTCTTATTTGTTTTACTTTAATACTTGTTTTACAATAACCAACCTCTATATAATATATATCAAATCTCTCACAAAATGGAGCATAATTCCGCTTCACAAACGCAATCTACCGGTATTGGTTCCACAAGTGAGCCAACGGTGGTGGCTATATTACCAACTAAAAGAACGGCGCCCGTGTTTGAACACTTTAAATTAGTTAAGTTGTCGGATGGTGATGTTAAGGCTCGGTGTAATTATTGTCACCGTCTTTTTGTGAAAAATGCAAACTCAACTTTGGGGAAACATGTTAAATTTCATTGTCCGGTGAAAAAAGCACAAGAAGCGGGTACCTCCTCACAAGGTCGACAAACATTGGCAAATGATGTCACTATTTTTCATTATTCAACGGAGTCGGTTCGTGAGACACTTTCCAACCTTGTCATTAAAAAAGCTTGGCCATTCAACCATTGGGACGATCCGGATGTCACTTCCGCATTTCAAAACGTACTCCAACCAAGGTACACTACTCTAACTCGCTCTACATTAAAACGTACATGTATGAAAAATTGGAAAATGGCTAAAAAACTACTTATAACGAAATTTGAAAATTTAAATGGTAGTTTAAATTTGACAACCGATGTTTGGAGTGCTCCTCATGGTTTGCCCGGTTCTTACATATGTGTTACGGCGCATTGGATAGATCCTAGTACTTGGCAAATGATGAAGCACACGATTGCTTTTGAAAATTTTGAGGAACCTCATACGGGTGAAAATCTATACTATAAGTTAAGGGATGTGTTTGCATACTATAAAATTGAACAAAAGATTTTTTCAATATCATTTGATAATGCAAGTAATAATACAAAAGCGGTTGACCACTTGAAACTAAAATATACTCCTATTTGTGATGGTGTTTTTTATCATGGTCGATGTGTTGCACATATTCTTAACTTGGTTGTGCAAAGCGGTTTAGGTGAAAAGGTCATTGAAATTGTTAAGAAAGACTTTGTAAAGATGTTAAAGGATGTATTTTTGGGGGGTAAGACTAGACATAAGAAGTATATCAAATTGTGTAAAGATACCGATTCGATATATTTGACACCTCATTGGGATTGTCCTACTAGATGGAATTTCACTCTTACAATGTTTGAATGTGCTTTACGTCAAAAACTACTTTAAAACATTTTCATGATGATCTAGTTGACAACCGTTTGGCATCTTCTAAGTTTGACCATTGGGAAATTATTCAATCTTTAGTAGATTTACTTGAAGTGTTTAAAAATGCCACGGTTTTGGTTTCGGGGGTTTATTATTCTACTGGTCATTTGGTGCTTCATCAAATTTATGAGATTTGTGAAAAATTGGTAGAATTTGAGTGTATGGATAAGGGTTTCTATGAAGACATGGTGAAAGCCATGAAAGATAAAATGAAAAAATATTTTATGGAAATGCCCCCAATTTTTGCTTGTGCCGCCGCAATGAACCCCACTTTAAATGTTAGCGGCGTTGAGGCACTTATTGAAAAAATAAGTGATAGTTTGGAGTGTTATGAAAATGATGTAAACTTTTCCATGAATGCAAAAAGTGAGTTTATTGGGAATTTAGAAAGATTGTATAAGTTTTATGAAGCTAGATATGGCTCAAGTTCTTATACTACCCCTAGTCCTTTTGTTTCTACCTAAAAAAGCAAGGATTCAAAGATAAACCTTTACAATATCGTTTTCCAAGCAACCACCAAACGTCAAAGAAATGAGGCTTCAAGTTCCAACAAGAACACCGATTATCATAGGTATATCGGAACCAACTTTTTGACAAGCCTTGGAGTTGAGGCTTTCATGAATGTGGATGTATTGAATTGGTGGAGGGAAAGGAAAGTCAATTTCCCATTCTATCTATCATGGCACGTGATTTACTAAGCGCTCAAGCTTCAACGGTGGCTAGTGAATCCGCATTTTCAACTAGTGTAAGAGTTTTGTCCATAAGAAGAACAAAACTTACACCGGCATCATTGGAGATGTGTATTTTCTACAAAGACCACTTGGACGCCATGGAGCGTAGACAAAACGTATCAAACCTTGAAGATACTTTGGACCTTGAAGAACATATTCACAATGAAGAAGTTGAGGAAGGTACATCCTTATCACTTTCCGATGAAGAGATTCAACTTGATGAAGCTCAAGCTCAACAACAAGTAACCCCAATAGACTCCGATTGAAGATGAAGATTGAAGATGAAGACTTTTATTTGATTGAAAAGTTTGTATTTGTTTCAAGACTTTGTATTTGTTGCAAGACTTTGTATTTGTTTCTAGACTTTGTATTTGTTTCACGTAGACCATTTGAAGACCAATCAAGACAAATGAATACAATATGAAGACAAATTTGAAGACAAATTTGAAGACCATTTGAAGAAAATGAAGATTGAAGACTTTGAATTTGAAGACTAGTTTTATTTGATTGAAAAGTTTGTATTTGTTTCAAGACTTTTTATTTGTTTAAGAATTTGTATTTGTTTGAAGACTTATTATTTGGTTGAAGACATTGTTATTTGGTTGAAGACATTGTATTTGATTGAAGACTTTGAACTTTGTTGAAGATTAAGATGGTCTATAATAAAAGTATGCATTTTCAACTAAAAAGAATGAATTATAGTGAATTATTAGTGAGTTTTCAATTATTTCAAGTGTTTTTTGTGAAATAACTTGGAGTTTTTTGTGTCAATTAACTAGATCTTATCATTTTGGAAGGTATCTTGGGTCTTAGGCTCAAGCCATTAGCAATCAAGTGGCCCAAAATCGATTTACGATGAAAAAATTGGCCTAAACGGCCGTTAAATGAATTATTAGTGAGTTTTCAATTTTTCAAGTGTTTTTTGTGAAATAACTTGGAGTTTTTTGTGTTAATTCACTAGATATTATCATTATGAAGGTATTTTAGGTCTTAAGGCTCAGTGTATTAGCAATCAAGTGGCCCAAAATCGATTTACGATGAAAAAAAGACCTTTAACGGCCGTTAAATGAATTATTAGTGAGTTTTCAATTTTTTTTTTTCAAGTGTTTTTTGTGAAATAACTTGGAGTTTTTTGTGTCAATTCACTAGATATTATCATTATGAAGGTATTTTAGGTCTTAAGGCTCGGTGTATTAGCAATCAAGTGACCCAAAATCGATTTACGATGAAAAAATTGGCCTAAACGGCCGTTAAATGAATTATTAGTGAGTTTTCAATTTTTTCAAGTGTTTTTTGTGAAATAACTTGGAGTTTTTTGTGTTAATTCACTAGATATTATCATATGAAGGTATTTTAGGTCTTAAGGCTCAGTGTATTAGCAATCAAGTGGCCCAAAATCGATTTACGATGAAAAAATTGGCCTAAACGGCCGTTAAATGAATTATTAGTGAGTTTTCAATTTTTTCAAGTGTTTTTTGTGAAATAACTTGGAGTTTTTTGTGTTAATTCACTAGATATTATCATATGAAGGTATTTTAGGTCTTAAGGCTCGGTGTATTAGCAATCAAGTGGCCCAAAATCGATTTACGATGAAAAAATTGGCCTAAACGGCCGTTAAATGAATTATTAGTGAGTTTTCAAATTTTTTCAAGTGTTTTTTGTGAAATAACTTGGAGTTTTTTGTGTTAATTCACTAGATATTATCATTATGAAGGTATTTTAGGTCTTAAGGCTCGGTGTATTAGCAATCAAGTGGCCCAAAATCGATTTACGATGAAAAAATTGGCCTAAACGGCCGTTAAATGAATTATTAGTGAGTTTTCAATTTTTTTTAAAGTGTTTTTGTGAAATAACTTGGAGTTTTTTGTGTTAATTCACTAGATATTATCATTATGAAGGTATTTTAGGTCTTAAGGCTCGGTGTATTAGCAATCAAGTGGCCCAAAATCGATTTACGATGAAAAAAAGACCTTTAACGGCCGTTAAGTTCTGAAGAAAAAAAAACAAATAAATTAGGAACCGAACCGATCCGGAACCTATATTTTCGGTTCCATCGGTTCGGGTTTTCAAGTCCTAGAACCGGTTCCGAACCGGTTCCGGTTCTGGTCAAAACCGATTCCTTTTTGGTTGACCCGAACCGGTTCCGGTTCCTGACCCGAACCGGTTCCACCGGTTCCAATCCAATGCCCATGTCTACTCATTCCTATGAAGGGATTCCATCTCTTCATTCATGGCTGACACCCATTTAGGGTTAGTCATAGGCGGCTCAATAGTTATTAGGGACTAAACAATCGTTTTAGACCTCCAAAATTCTAGAGCCTCCACTTTTTATATACTCCCTCCGTCCCACTAAATGTGTCCACTTTTATATTTTCAAAGTCAATTTTTTACAACTTTGACCTTGAATATCTTTGTTTGTGTTGTATATTACTTGATGAAATTTATATGAATTATTTGAGTTTTACATATGTTTACATTGGTATAACTTTCATCGAGTATTATATAACACAAACAAAGATATTCAAGGTCAAAGTTGCAAAAGATTGACTTTGAAAACTTAAAAGTGGACACATTTGGTGGGACGGAGGGAGTAACAGATTTCGTGTTTGGATTTTTTTACTAGATATCATTAGAAAATTTGCATTGCAATAACACTATTATTGGTTTTTTTATTAACCTCTACACATTTTTATTAATAATTTAACAGCATAAGTTAAGCTACACCTTTTTTTTCTCGCTTTTTTGTGTTTACTTTAACTAATATACTAATAAAATGAGCCCTTAAATTTGATCTCGTTTAAGGCCCCAAAAAACCTTAAGCAGACACTGGGGTTAGTATAAGCTTCATCTTCATGATAAAAAGAAGGTTCCTTAATTTTAGAGTTAATTACACTTTTCGTCCCTGTGGTTTGCACCAGGTTTCAAACACCATTCCTTAGTATGCAAAATTACACATATCGTCCCTGAGTTTGGAATTCTGTTAACAAGTTTGGTCCACGACCCAAACGGACGTTAAATTTGTGGTCACATGACCTTCAAGCCGAGGGTATAATCGTCTTTTCATAATCATAAGACCAAAAATTGCAATTAACTTTAAAACTTAAATTACTATTCCAAAAGAGAAAAAAAACTTTAAATCAAAAGTGTAATTAAATTTTTTTCTTATATTCTTTTTCCTATCTTTTTACCTACACATAAAACAAGAAACCAAGAATAATCATCGTTTATCTGTTTAGTCTAACCAGCTGTAACAAGATGAAACCCAACAAATATTATCCCCAAAATCATATATTTGAACATCACGAACTGTTGATCCACGAAGTCGACTGAGATATTGTGTTTGTGTTTGGTATATGTGGCAAAGGATATGTGTATATATATATATATAAAATATTTATATATATGTGTATATGTGTGTGTGTGTGTCTAATCTATATCTATATCTTCACACGGTCATATCTTCACACTAACCAATGGATTTGTAGATCTATACACACACATATTAGGTATATAGATATATGTGTGTATATATAAAGAGAGAGAAAGTGAAGGCTGGTGTGGTTGCGGTGGTTATGGCGGTGGTGATGGCAGGGGCTGCGGTGGTGGTGGTGGTGGTCGTGGGTTTATGGTGTGGGGATTTGGTGTTTTAATGGAGAAATCGGGATATGGCCCGACGGAATATTGCGATCACTCGGACCACAGCTGGCAGAACCCAATACAACAATCAAATCTCGTTCCTGTTTCGCAATGTGTCATCTTATCCAAACAAACCTGCCTTAATTGGGTTTTAGATCGGATATTGGTTGCTATAGTGGTTGGACTTTCAGATCGAAATATTGGGCTTGCGATGGTGGTTGGCGTATGGTGGTGGTTAGCCAACAGATGGGTGGTCTTAAATACCGATCGAAATTTTGGAAGATGGGTGGTCTTAAATTATGACGAGATGGATATTTGTTACGCATAGATTGATTTTTTTTCTTGAACAAGATTGATTTATGATGTAGATCATAGATATAGATCTAAAAATGGGTATATATGTATTGATTTTTTTTCTTGAACAAACTGATTATGTAGATATATCATAGATATAGATATAGATCTAGTTATTGTTAGAATATGTCATATATATAAACATATAATCACGAGTAAGCGCAACGGAAGAAATATCAAACATATATGCAATCATATTAATCAACAAAGAATAGAATTGAGTTGTGTACCTTTTGCAAAGCTCCAATAAAATATAATAACAATAATATTATTATCAAGTAGGGTTTAAAACAAAACCCCTCTACGATCGCACACTAGACACCCCGTATAATGTATGCTAGTACCCCGATCACTTAACCGAACAACCCTTTGTTCTAAAACTTTAATCTTCAAAGAAGTAATTCCCCTTAATAAAAAAGGGAATCGGCACTTCAAAGAATTGTTCTAAAACCTTAATCTTCAAAGAAGTAATTCCCCTTAATAAAAAAGGGAATCGGCACTTCAAAGAAAAAGGGAGCAAAAGGAGAGGAAAAGTAATGTGAAATTATGTGTATGAAAAACCAAGAATTAAGCCTCTATTTATAGGACTTAATTAGGTTTGGTGGAATTTGACCACTTGGTGGAATTTGACCACTTGGTGGAATTTGACCACTTGGTGGAATTTGACCACTTTCACATTTTTAATCCTCCTTTTAATTAATTAAATACAACTAACCCTTTAATTATATTTAATTAATCATTTCGTGATCAAACTAATTAATATATTACTTTAACATATCAATTAATATTATCGAGTTACCGTGTCTTTTTGTGTGACCCCGTAGGCTTAAACTATTCCCGGACATGCGATTTATAATAAAATGATCACACTCCAACAGCTCCCACTTGAGCATGTTATTATAAAGGCAATAACATTGGTTGGCGTCTAGCAACACTCCAATGCTCCCGGAAATATTTAAGAATAGATTCTTAAATTGCCAAGTTGAAATGATTTAGTCTTTAATATCCCTTTGTTCAGATACCCTTGTTAATTATGAATATGGATCAATGTCATTTCATAACTTAACGATTATGTTTCTCATTTCTACAATTAATTTAAGATTACCAAATTAGTCAAGACAACTTCTTGAGTTCATTTGGGTGTGGCCACACAAACATCTTCAATTAATTAATGAGGGCGCCAAATGGTATCATACTTCAGTTGCAAATTGAAGGAACAAATCCTGTATTGACTACAAGTGTCTGCCATGTCGTTTCTTAACATTTCTGAAAATAGCCCTTTATTACTGCCTTGTTCAGGACAGTTAGAACTACAATCAAGAAATGCAATCCACACAAGCATAACTCACTTGTATCTCAAGTCAAAGGATAAATAAAGTAACCATTTCACGAATTTCATTTAATGACGCCGATCCATAAAATGATAATTCGTTCTGTGGGGTAAGTCCAATATTCACCTTTTGAATATCATGTGAGTTTGGTACGATCCACCATCTTCAAAATATTCCCTTAAATATTTTCACCAATCTCTCACAATTGTCTTACTTTAATTATATTCCCATATAATTAATCGACAATAGACATTTAGAATATTCACCTAATATTCATGGATTAAACATGCAAATATAGGACACAATTATTATAGAAATGAAACCACTTATACCGCGTATAAAAATTCATTTATTAAAAATAACAATTGTTTAACATCCCATTATCCAAATACTAATCACAGATTTACATGATATAACTTAGCAATATTTAAGACCTAAGCCTTCTGCATGCTTATTGAGCTTTCCCTTCGACAATGCCTTTGTAAAAGGATCCGCCAAGTTATTATCTGTGTGAACTTTGAGTAAATTGATTTCACGTGATTCGATTTGCTCTCGAACATAGTGATATCTCCTTTGGTAATGTCTGGCACCTTTTTGAACCCCAGGTTCATTGGCAATGACAATTGCTCCAGAATTGTCACAGTACAGATCCATAGGTGTGTTATTTGATGGCATCACATCAAGTCCAGAAATAAACTTTCTGATCCAGACAGCTTCCATTGCTGCATCCGAAGCAGCTATATACTCAGACTCTGTAGCAGACATAGCAACGGTAGATTGCTTCTTGCTTTTCCAATCTACTGCTCCTCCATTCAAAATGAAGACATACCCTGACTGAGACTTGGTATCATCCTTATCAGTCTGAAATCCAGCATCACAGTATCCAGTGACTTTAAGCTCTTGATCCGGATTTCCTCCATACACCAAAAACAATTCTTTAGTAGCACACATGTACTTAAGAATGTTTTTCACAGCAGTCCAATGATCCTTTCCGGGATTTTGCTGATATCGGCTTACTATATTTTGCGCGAACGCAACATCAGGTCTAGTGCATCTTACCGCATACATGATAGATCCCACCGCAGAAGCATAAGGGATTCTCTTCATACGCTCCACCTCTTCAGGTGTAGAAGCACCATTCTTGTTGGATAAACTAAGTCCTTCTTGCATAGGCAAGTTCCCGCGCTTAGAATTTTCCATCTTGAATCTTTTCAAGATCTTATCTATATACGCACTTTGACTTAATCCGATCAACCGTCTACTTCTATCTCTATAGATTTTGATTCCAAGTATGAATGCTGCTTCACCCAAGTCTTTCATAGCGAAACACTTTCCAAGATAAGATTTGACGTCTTTCAACATTGGAATGTGATTTCCTATTATCAATATGTCATCGACATACAAGACAAGGAAAGTAACATTACTCCCACTAGCTTTGCGATATACACATGGCTCATCAGGATTCTGAACAAAATCAAACTTTTTGATCTCTTCATCAAACCTTTTATTCCAACTTCTTGATGCTTGCTTTAGTCCATAAATGGACCTTTGAAGTTTGCATACTTTGTTGGGATATTTAGGATCGACAAAACCTTCTGGTTGTACCATATAAACTTCCTTGTCAATAAGACCATTCAAGAAAGCGGTTTTGACATCCATTTGCCATATCTCAAAGTCATAGTACGCTGCTATGGCTAAGATGATCCTAATAGCTCTAATGTCCGCAACCGGAGAAAAGGTTTCCTCATAATCAACTCCAAAAAGTTGAGTATAACCTTTTGCCACAAGACGAGCTTTATAGGTGTGTACATTTCCATCCATGTCGGTCTTCTTCTTGAAGATCCATTTACACCCAACGGTTCTACCATTTGGTGGAAGATCAACCAAGCTCCAGACTTGATTGTCTTTCATGGATTTTATTTCCACATTCGCAGCTTCAAGCCATTTGTCAGATTCCGGATCTGATAATGCAGCATTGAAATTAGGAGGTTCACTAAATCTCCTACTACGTGTTCTTCAGACTCAATCATAAGATTTAATCTTTCACGAGCACGTATTGTCCTTGAGGACCTACGAAGTGGAATCGCTTCATCTTCAACTTGTAGTTCATTTTGAGATTCATCTCTTTGAACATTCTCCCCCCAAGTTGAAGATTGCTAGTGTCTTTAGAAGTTGACACATCTTCTTGATGCTCATCAAGTTCAACAATCCTCCCACTGTCTTCTTGAGATATGAGTTTTTCTTCAAAGAACTCAGCATATCGTTTGACACTGACAGTGTTTTCCGTAGGAAAGTAGAAATAGTAACCCATCGTTTCCTTTGGGTATCCTACAAAGATGCACTTAACAGATCTGGATTCAAGTTTGTCAGGCGTATCTCGTTCACGAGTGCCTCACATCCCCAGACCTTTAAGTAAGACAATATGGGAACACTCCCATGCCACAATTCATGCGGTGTCTTGTCAACCTTCTTGGTTGGAACCATATTGAGAATGCGAACAGCAGTCTCGAGGGCATAATCCCAAAACGAAAAAGGAAGAGTTGTATGATTCATCATTGATCGAACCATTTCCAACAATGTTCGATTCCTCCTCTCCAAAACACCATTGTGTTGAGGAGTATATGGAGGAGTAAGCTGTTGAACTATTCCACAAGCTTTAAGATAATCTTTAAACTCTTGACTTAAGTATTCACCACCGCGATCCGAAAGAAGGACCTTGATGGTTTTACTGAGTTGATTCTCCACTTCACTTTTAAATTCCTTGAATGTTTCAAAGACTTCATCTTTATGTTTAATCAAGTAAACATAACCATAACGACTGAAATCATCCGTAAAAGTGACGAAATAGTTAGCACCTCTCCTTGACACATGTCTAAATGGGCCACATACATCCGAATGTATTAGTCCAAGTAGCTCTTTAGCCCTTTCCGGTTTATTTTGAAAAGGTTTCCTTGTCATTTTGCCGGAAAAACAAGATACGCATTTTTCAAATGATTCATCATTTGTTTGTAAGACACCGTCCCTTTGAAGTCTTTCAATGCGTTTCTTGCCAACATGAGCAAGTCGACAATGCCAAAGATAAGTCGAGTCCGAATTGGGCTTGACTCGTTTGCTAACATTATACATTGAATTATCCTTTGAATCACAACCACGCATATCAATTTCATAAATACCATCACAATCAATAGCATCAAAATAATGAACATTATTTCGAGAAACTGAAATACCAATATCATTAAAACATTAATGAATCCGTTGTTTTTCAACAAAGAAACTGAAATAACACCTCTAGTAATAGAAGGTGCATAATGACAATTGTTCAAAACAATTATTAAACCACTAGGTAAAACCAAATGATAATCGCCGATCTCTTCTACAGCTGCAGGTAGGCCATTTCCCACGAACAGTTGTAAAGATCCCGGCTTCAGCTTCTTTCCCCTTCTAAGCCCCTGTAATGAATTACAGATATGAGTACCACACCCAGTGTCGTAAACCCATGAATTCCGCTTAGAAAATGAATATAATTCAATGGTGAAAAATATACCTGAAGTCCCGGACGAACCGGGCTGCTTCTTCTTCAACTCAGCGAGATACTTTGGACAATTCCGCTTCCAATGACCCACTTCATTACAATGGTAACAAGGTAGGTTCTTAGCGGGATGTTCCTTTTTCGCTGGAGGGGTCTTCTTAGGTTTAGGAGCAGCAACAACTTGCTTTCCTTTACCTTCAACCTTGCCCTTTCCCTTCGGTTGTTTGCCTTTTTGGACCTTTCCCCCCTTGATCATGAGAACTTGGGGAGTAGCAGTTTTCTTCGGAATCTTCTTTTCATACTCATTAGCCATGGCAAGAAGTTCCGTAACGGTTTTATTCATGCTATGCATAGTATAATTGCGTGCAAACTCTTCAAAATCCTTAGATAAGGACTTGAGAATCATACCAATTTGTACTGGCTTTGCATAAGCATAATCCAACCTATCCAACTGCTCAAAATATCCTTTCATTTTAAGGATATGAGCACTCACCGGTGTTCCTTGTTCATGTCGCAAGTCATGAAGTACATCGATAAGATCGAACAACTCCACTCCAGCTTGCTTCTCGAACATAGACTTGAGTTCAGTAAGCATATCACATGGAAATGAATGCTCAAATTGCTTTTGTAGGTCAGCATTCATGCTTCCCAACATCAGACAAGCGACCTCATTATGTCTATCATATGCAGCCGCATATTCCGCTAGTGCTTCATTAGAAGCATTAGCTTCAGGAGCAACGGGTCTTGGCTCTTCAAGGACTTGGTATTTCCTTTCAGCTCTCAAAACGATCCTGAGCTGACGATACCAATCATTGAAATTTGGCCCAGAAAGCTTTTCCCTTTCCAACATCGACCTAAATGCCGATTGGTGTATGTTTTGAGTGGTATTGTTTGTTGCCATCTACAAAACAGACAAAAAGTTCAATTATCGGTGTTTTCGATAATAATCCTTAAGAAAATGTAATTACCCTTGTTAAATTCATCTAACAAATACTTTTCACTAAGGCTAGGATCCAACTTGACATATAATCATTTCATCAGTTGATCTGCTAGAAATGACGATATTCAAAAGGTAATCGAAAATCGATAATTGCATTCATGCAACTCCTAGATTTATGGGACTTACAACAACACTGTAAAGGGGTATTAAGTGTTTTGTAAACATGTTTTGTCCCATCTTATGCCACGGGTTAAGGTCTCACCTCTTAACTCGTTTTAAGTCGCCCAATTAAGAACATGTAGATAGTCCACCGCTGTCTCACAACGAGTGGTAATCTACCTTGAAGAGATACAATTCACCTACGTCTCACGTAGAGCAAAAAGCACTGGCAAGTGTTCTTAGCAAAGTGGGTGGCATTGACTTAACTTTAAATGGGTAATGCATTTGATATGAATCAAAGGTTTATGTTTGAAGACTCATGCATAATCTTCGAAACATAATATTTAATGAAATCTCTATTTCGATAGTTCTTAGTCAAGTTTATTTTAAAACCAATTTTTGCATCATCTTTATACAACTTATAAATAATACAAAAATTAATAAACATGCTAATTCCGAACTACTTAATCAAGTAACAAGTTAAGGTAGGACACCTAAACATGGTCACTATGGTTCATGCATATGTTTAATCCCGGCTCCCCCTTCCGAAGAAAAGGACCACATACATCAAGTTTCCTTGATTGCGTAAGCCTTTAAACAAAATAACTAACATTTAGCACATAAACACATAAATACATGCTGTCTGGAGATTTCCAGTAGCTTCACGACCAGTTTAAGCCTGTTTCTGGTCCGATTCAGCTTTCGACCAGAACTACAAAGTTGTAGCCCTATGAGTCGACAATCTACAGTTTAAATTTCGACTTCCAGCTCATTACCGATTAATTGTTATGAATTTTTTAGTAAACTGTCGCAGATCAGAAAATTTACACGAAAATTTCACATTGTCACACAATTATCTTATAATTAACCCTACTTATTGGATCATTATTCTTTGCACAATATATCTCTATATATTCAGTAAAATCACAATTGATTTTGCATGAATTTCTTGTGATTTTACTATTATTTAACAACTTTAAATAATTAAGATACACATAATCATGCAATTCATCACATAAAACATGTCAATTCACAATTCAAAACTTGCTTGAGGGTTTCAATCTCCATTGAATAAGGTTAAAATTTTAATTAAACAAAAAAGAAAAACCCTTATATTATTTAATTAAACAACCGATTTTAATTAATGAAAAATAAGAAAACAACCTTTAATTATTTAACAATTAATTAAAATCAACCAACCCTTAAACCCCCCTTCAAGTTTTGAACTTTGTAATTAATAGATCACATATGTGGCTCTGATACCACTGTTAGAATATGTCATATATATAAACATATAATCACGAGTAAGCGCAACGGAAGAAATATCAAACATATATGCAATCATATTAATCAACAAAGAATAGAATTGAGTTGTGTACCTTTTGCAAAGCTCCAATAAAATATAATAACAATAATATTATTATCAAGTAGGGTTTAAAACAAAACCCCTCTACGATCGCACACTAGACACCCCGTATAATGTATGCTAGTACCCCGATCACTTAACCGAACAACCCTTTGTTCTAAAACTTTAATCTTCAAAGAAGTAATTCCCCTTAATAAAAAAGAGAATCGACACTTCAAAGAATTGTTCTAAAACCTTAATCTTCAAAGAAGTAATTCCCCTTAATAAAAAAGGGAATCGGCACTTCAAAGAAAAAGGGAGCAAAAGGAGAGGAAAAGTAATGTGAAATTATGTGTATGAAAAACCAAGAATTAAGCCTCTATTTATAGGACTTAATTAGGTTTGGTGGAATTTGACCACTTGGTGGAATTTGACCACTTGGTGGAATTTGACCACTTTCACATTTTTAATCCTCCTTTTAATTAATTAAATACAACTAACCCTTTAATTATATTTAATTAATCATTTCGTGATCAAACTAATTAATATATTACTTTAACATATCAATTAATATTATCGAGTTACCGTGTCTTTTTGTGTGACCCCGTAGGCTTAAACTATTCCCGGACATGCGATTTATAATAAAATGATCACACTCCAATAGATACAAGATAGGAGTATATATGGATGGATATTGTTATGTAGATACAGATTTTTGAAGATTATATGCATAGATTTATTTTTGATGGTGTTTTGTTGATGAAGAAGAAGATTTTGATGGTTAATTACACTTTTGGTCCTATGAGTTTGATATGACCATTATCCTCTGCTTGAAGGTCATGTGATCACAATTTTAACGTCTGTTTCGGTCGTGGACCAAACTTGTTAACAAAATTCCAAACTCAGGGACGATACGTGTAATTTCGCGTACTAAGGGATGGTCTGTGAAATCTGGTACAAACCACAGGGACAAAATATGTAATTAACTCTTAGGTTTATTAAGATTAGTAGAAAGATAAAGAATGTCACTACTCAGATTAGAATAGTTCACATGTTTCTCAATTTCATACTTAACTTTACAATAAAAAACATAGTCTGCAAACTTAGCAGGCATGAATAAGATCTTTCCTATCTCCTAGTTTGCACAAGAATAGTATTAATCACTTCACCCTCGGAACTTGCAGTATTAAGAATACTATTTTCATCATTTGGTGAAACATGCGTATGTCTGTATTAATCAAACATGTAATAGCTGCTTACATAAACGAAAGCGTTTTTCTTTTCTGATCTCTTCTAATTTGACTTACAAATGAATGTATTTCCTTATGTCTTTACATATAATAAATAATTATTTGTCAAATTTTATTTAATCCTTGTAATAATTCTTAGATCAAATAGGATTGATGATTTCATTTTAACGAATCAATTTTTTTTTCAACTTTCAACTTTAGTCTTCGACTACATCTGAATTCAGGGTCGGCCTAATAATGTAATTGGGCTAGACAATAACCTAAGGCCCTATATTTTAAGGGAAAGGATTCTCTAAAGTTACCCAACTTGGGTAAATCTTGACCTTCGATTTAAAATCAAGGGTCAAGATTACTCTAACTTGACCTATCAAGTTATTAGTAATTTTAGGGAATCCTTTCCCATATTTTAAAGTTATTGGACTCTTTTCTTAACATGAAATCTCTGGGTTTAAAAAGAGACACCAAAAACAGCCGCTCTAAAAATGTTTTTCCTTCACATATGACCATACGGGCAGCCTAAAATTATTGGAGGACGGAGGTAGTGTTGAGGATGCAAAACCTTGCTGCAAAACAAATATTTAAAATCGGTTTTTAAAATGGAAGGTCTGAAAAAATATGACTTTTCATAATTTTTTACATTCTTATATATTATGGGGAAATGGAATGTGAGGCTGTTAGGCATATAACTTAAATGAAAAACTTTTTAACGACGTCGTTTTGCTTTAAAAAAAAAACTCAAATCCAACTCGTCTTTTCTTCTTCCTCTATCCAACAAAGACTTATTTTCTTTATTTTTTTTTCTTTGCACAATCCATCTCTCACAATCCATCTCTCACACAGGTAAGAATCAAACTATAAACATTCCCATCTCTTTTTCATTATTTTTTCAATTTATTTTTTGTATTAAACATTCCTGTTATATTTCTAACTTTCTTTTTTGTTATTTCCAACTTACATGAATCAGTATATCTTCTTGAAGAAGTTGTGATTGTTTGATGAGATATATAACAGGGATGTTTAATACAAAAAATAAATAAATTAAATAATGAAAAAGAGATAGGAAGGTTTATAATTTGATCTTACTTGTGTTTGTGATCACATATGGAGATATACTGATTTAATGTGAGGGATGGATTGTGCAATGATAAGAAGAATAAAAAAAGAGAAAATAACCTCAATACCCAATTTTTTACAAAAATATATCAATTTACCCAAAAAATTTTGGATTTTCACAAAATACCCATAAGAATCCCAATAAATTTCAATAATCGCAATGAGATTCAGAAGATCGCAATGAGATAGTGAGAATCGCAACGAGATTATTAGAATCGCAATACGATTTTAATGAATCGCTATGCGATTATCTAAAATCGCATAAAGATTATATAATCGCGTAGAGATTATAACAATCGCGTAAAGATTATATAATCGCGTAGAGATTATAACAATCGCGTAAAGATTATATAATCGCGTAAAGATTATAACAATCGCATAGAGATTTATGTATTGCAATATAATACCCAAACCCGACTTATATCATACCGACCCATATCCAAACCCGACATTCACCCCCTTTTCTAACCTAAATCGTATTTTGTTCCCCCCAAATTGTTCCAGGCGACACCCACTGCTCCATCACCGTCACCACCCACCCTTCATCCTACGACGGTGGGTCGGTAGCAAACCATCACCACCCCCCTCTCTCTCTCTGTATTATATGTGCTTCAGCCACCACGCCCTCTCCTTTCCGCCGTTATGTAAAATCAAGAACCTAGGGTTTCTTTTCTTAACTTTTATATTCAATTTATAAATTTTCTTTTATGTATAATTGGTTGTTTCTTGTTATTAGATGTACATAATAGTATCTATATCAAAACATGGACCATTGTGTATCATCTTATGTTTTACCATGAACTGTATGGTCTATAGATTAAGATAAGGTACACAAGGTCAATTTGAATGACATACAAAATTTATAGTATATTTAATTGAATTTTTTTTTGAAACGGACGTATTTAAAGGGTGTTTTGTCAAACAAGTTTTTTAATTTTTTTTTTGTGGAAGTGGGTAATCCGGTAATGGAAATACCGGTTTCAAAATTTTGACCCGAACCCGGTATTTCCATTACCGGTTTCAGAAAAAGTAGCTCGAAACCGGTATTTCCATTACCGGTTTCAGAAAAAGTAAGCATCCAACAGTAACATTCAGAGCATGGGTCAGTGATGGGACTAAAGGCTGCGAACCCGGTTTTTCCAATACCGGGTTCGAGGTAAAAGACAAAAAAAAAGCCAGTCGAGCAGAATATAATTCACACAAACTTTGATATATATATATATATAGCTCATTCTGAGCATTCAAAAAAAAATACAGCAACGAAAATTTTCAAAAAAAACATATCTAAAAAAATGGCAGGTCAATCATCTTCTGGTGGTGATTCATTCCCAAATATCACACGGTTTGGAGCCTCAAACAATGTTTGGAATCACATGAGTGATGATAGCGAGCGTAAAAATGCGGTGACAGCTTTAATTGATCGTTTGAAGGCGAGAAAGTCGGACTATGAGGCTGAGATTGCAGAACGGGCAACAGTGGTCCAACCGACCAAAATAGACAAGAGGTACGAGGCCTACCTGCAGAAGAAGGTCCAATGGTTGCAACTAACCATTAACCATCTTACTTTTGCCGAGTCCTCAATAACCAGCACGATGCAGCACGCGTATACCTTTAGTGCTGAATTTCGCTCGGTTGGTACTCGGCCTGATGGTTACGTGACTGACCCGGGAGAGGAATACGCAACAGAAGACCCCGAAGCTGCAGCCCCTGCCTATGAGCCCGGTGAATACATTCACCGTAATGATAGTGATAGTTCATTCGACTCCACTGATTCCCATTTTCATGATTTGGATAATTTTGGCTTATTTATGTAATCGTTTTTATGTAATGGTATTTATGTAATGGCCTTTCGGTTTTCAATAAATTAAGTTGTTTCGCCATATATGTTTTTTAATATAAAGTGACAAACATACCTAATAAAAAAAACAAACATAAAATTCATATTGAAACTTGCCATGTTACATGAAAACACCTAGGAATTCAGGAAAAAACGGATAAAAACATCACACAAAAACGGAAAACACAATTTGACACGTGTTAGGGTTCGGCCGAACCCGGTATTGCAAAAACCGGGTTCAAGCTAGTTGGTCTCCTCCACTGTTCCAGTCAATATTCGTCTGCAACATGTCACATCACTCTGAAACCGGTAATTGAAATACCGGTTTCGAGCTACTTTTTCTGAAACCGGTAATGGAAATACCGGGTTCGGGTCAAAATTTAGAAACCGGTATTTCTATTACCGGATTACCCACTTCCACAAAAAAAAAATTCGAAAACTTGTTTGACAAAACACCCTTGAAATACAACCGTTTCAAAAAAAATTTCTATTTAATTCTAGATCTTCTACACCGGATATATCAACTTAAACTTAGTATCTTTTATTATGTAGAAATCAGTCATTCTTGTATGAATTGTATAACATGCCCAGTTGGTTGACTGCACACTTCTGAATTTATAGTATATTTACTCCCTATGAATTGTATCTAATTATTTATGAATTGGAAAGGTTGCAAATCAAGTCTTTTTGTTAATAGAATGAATAAGAGTATGTAAGGAATATAAAATCTTTGTGAACGAGTATGAATATTCGATACAATTAAAGTATTTGTGCACATATTTTTGAGTTAACATATATTTGCACAAGGTTAAAAGTTTGTTAGGATTAATTCAAGATTAACTCCAAGGAACAGTGTATACCTCAATTTGAGTAAGTAACGCCTTTCCATATGTCTCACAATTCCTAATACATGTATTTTGTAGGAATATTTTTCGGCAACAGTAACTATGAAGAATAATTTAAGGGTATTCAAAAACATCAAAGAGAAACTTACGCCTACCCAGAAAAAGTTGTTTGACACTACTTGTTTCGGACCATGGTTGCAAGTGCAACACCCAAATGGAGATCCTTTGTTGTGTCTCTTAATTTTGCAAGGCATGATAGATGATGTACCACCCAAGGAATTGGCATGGCACCCTTCTGATATGTGGTTTCATTTTCCTCCGGCATATACTCGTTTTGGCCGTGAAGAGTTTTGTCTCGTCACAGGTCTACGATTTGGACGACATGACACATTTAGTTCGTACACCAAACATATCCCCAAAGCATTATGGCCTGGGAAAGTTTTTACTGATTTATGAGATGTTCAAAAAGTGAAAGTCATTGATTTGAAAAGATCATTCGACAAACTTGATTTTAAAAAGATGAATGACATTGATGTTGTCCGGCTATGCCTTTTGTATGCTGTTGATGTTGGTTTTCTTGGAAGACAAGACTCTCAGCCCATTTCTAAGGATTTGTTATTGTTGGCGGAGAATCTAGATGCATGGAACTTGTTTCCATGGGGCTCATATATATGGGAAGTTACTCGGAAACAATTATCCACGGCTATCGTTAAGCGTCCGCATGTGCATCAAAATGGAGTCAAATACACTTTGTCAGGATTTGTTTGGGCGTTTAAGGTATGAAATAGTGTTTTTACAGTAATTTAGAGTTATTGATGTGCGTTTTATTTTTGAGAAAAACAAAATGATTTTTAATTATTAAAACTAACACTGTTTTAAATTTATAAAATGTTGTACAAGTAAATACCTCAACAAAACACACACTAACGAGCAGTGGACCCGATCGAAAGTAGATAGTGTTGTAGTAAGTAGAGGATTGTTCGCAGGTATGCTTACACTACCTAGTCTAATATTATGTGTAATTCTAGCGGTTGGGGGTTGTCACGATTTCCTATTAAAACTATTGAAATGAAAGTAAAATAGAAGCCGCAACCGCTTGGTCTAGCGAGAAGCTTCGGTTAAATCTAGAAAATGGATTGAAAAACAAATAACAGTAATTAAATTAAAATACTTGTTTGGCATCTCCGATCTCATGGTACGACCGAATACTATCCTATCTACTTGCTAGTCTGTTGGAAAACTTAATCACGACTCAGATTCTCGTTAGATTCACTTTGCCTATGTAACTAGTGTTGTCCCTAGACTCACACTACTCTTTAAACAAATTCTTGTTAGATTCATTGTTTAAGCATTATTAACCTAAGTTTGTGTTACTAGTTCATCTTTTAGTATACCCGGCTCTTAAGCCATGACCAGATAATAATTTCCTCCAGTGACCATAGTGCACGTTTCCATGTCACTAGATCGCGTCTGACATTGTTAAGCATCATGTTCAACTTATTCTAATTATTATGGTTATGGATCCGTCCACTGAATCACCTTTTACATCTAATTAAAGACCGATTAGTGTTTTCCATCTTTATGTATTAATCCTAGTGTATGATTATAGACTGATCATCAGAATTAAATCAATACATGCAAATATAGAAACTATAACAATATGAAGAATTCATTAACCATGGATCTACGATAAACAGTAAACACAATCCAACAGATCTAACAAATAAAATAAGATAAATAAACGTATATATGATCACATCGATCCAAACAATTATTCAGCCTACTAGCCTGACATTATTAAAGGAATAACAAAGTCTGAAAAGATGAAAGACATTGTTTACCAACTAGAAAGTAAAATAAGAGTATAGATCTAGGTTGAAGATGAAGATCGAGAGGTGTTAGAAGCTCCAAAACCTCCTTGGAATCTGTAAAATTCGACCTAGGGTTGATGGGTGTCGACTAGGGCTGCTGGATCTGCTCTCTCTTAGGGTTTGAGGGTTTCTTGTTCTATATATAAGCTGAAAGTCGTAATTGGACCTGGGCCGCCCAGCGGCGATGTAGATGGGCTCCAACGGCGCTGGGGCCTTCAGATGGGGTGCCAGCAGCGCTGGCAGCTGCTCTGTCTTCTCGTATTGCTTCGTTCGACTCCCGTTTTGCCTCCTTGTGTCTTGTAACTTCATCGGCCTTCATGTTGAGTTGATAGATGTCATTCACCCTCGCTCGCATCTTCCGTGAACCTGCATTTATATCGAATCCATTAAGTACCAATAGTTCACGAATATTAACTCATTTAGACATTAAAATGTGGCCTAACGATGGGGGAAATTATCACAAAATGAACTCTCATCAAGAGTTATGTATGCATTTTATAAAACACATCTTTTTAAAAAAATAATTATGTGTACATATCATATTGTAGATATGGATACTTGAGGCATTTCCTAGTATGCGTTCTTTTACTGTGAAGACATCATCCGAAGATATTCCAAGGGCTATTACTTGGAGGAGGAAGAAACTATTGAATTGGACTGAGTTAGTAACCCACGCGTCGATCAATGATGTAAGTGACAAAAATAATTATTTACTTTGGTTTATATGTAAGTGACAAATTTTATTTAAAAAATATTTAGTTAGTTTATCTTGTTTGTATTAATAGGAGGCAAATATCCCGATGCAAACATTGACGCCCACCGAGGCCGAGGCTGCCACCGATTGGTGGCAAGCCAGCCGACGTTTTTTCGATGGGATGAATGATCAAGATCTAGAGGTAGTTCAGGATGGAGATTGTGCTTTAGATGACTCCCACCACGACACTGCGAGAAATCACCTTATCGAGACCGTTCTCCTTTTCGTAAAGATCAATCACCTCAAAAGTCCCATTTTCCATCGTCTCCTTCTAGAAAGAAGCCGCGTATACATTTATATCCTCGTTCTCCTCCTTTTCAGAATGAATCTGCCACTGTTTAGGAGATAATTACTCTACGTGATGAAGTGAAAGAACTCCGTGATATTGTTTCACCCTTGCAAAAAGAGGTGCTCCTTGTGACAACTCGTAATTAATTTACATCGGGTTAGTCCTAATCTCAATTAGACAGTCATTTGACGTGGAACTTATTAGACTTTTGGACTTTTGACTTAGTCAAAATAGACGTGTCCTTATGACGTAGACTATTAGCTATTTAGACGAATGCCGAGTCTTAAAATAACGTTAAATAAAGATTTAAATGTTAAAATTGATCACAGTAAATAGACTGTCTAAACTAAATATTTCTAACAGTTTAGTTTATTTAACTTTATTGACTTGTCTTAATTAAAATGACACGAAGGAAAATACCTTCACTTTACATTTTGACTTTTAGGTCATTCGGTATTTAATCGTAAGCATTTTACCGAATTAAAGGTACCAAAATACCTCATTTTAAGGCCACATGGGCCGAAATGTTTATTGTGGCTGGGAATTAAACAACAAACAAACAACAAAACACTTCCCTCCTTTTCTTTCTTTGCCTGTCGACACAACACACACAATACACACACACGAAAATTTCCTCTTATGTTCTAAATCATTTACAAGGTGAAATCAAAGAGAAAATCAAAGGAATTAATCATATTTCAATAATAATCAAGGTTTAACGTTATCGTCATCATCACCATCTTCATCTTTACCTCAAGAACATCAAATTTTGGTAAGTAAACATTTTTCTCAAACTTTGGATTCGATTTAAATTCATTTAAAGGTTTGTTTTAGTTTTGTAAACGGAATTAGAGGCTTTAAATTTGTTATGTAAATTAGGGTTCCTGGAAATTTAATTAGGTTTTGACTTAGAATTTGGTTTTGAGGTCAAAATGGTTGAAAGTGCAAATGGTTAGCGAAATGGTATTGTTTCCAGGTTCTTGAACCTGCAGGTACTCTTTGAAATGAAATGGAAGTGTTTTGGTTTTTTGGAAAATGGTCAAACTGCAGAAAAACCTGCAGTTTAGCCTGCAGTACTTTGACTGCGGCGCAGTGAGGCATGCACACCCTCACTGCGGCGCAGTGAGCTCTCTATCTGGGCAAAATAGGCGGACTGCGGCGCAGTGAGCCATGCTCATGTTCCTCACTGCGGCGCAGTGATTATACACTGAGAAAATGTTTTGTTTTTGCCCGACCTTGACTGCGGCGCAGTGGGGGTGAAACTCCTCCCACTGCGGCGCAGTGAAATACTACTGTAAATTTTGACTTTTCTAGTTTTTGGACAACTTGAACGTTTGAACTTGGTGAATATCGAATGGTACCTTAAATTACCTTATAATGACTATGTCATTGATATTACCAATAAAAGTTCGATAAAATGAAAGTTTGAAACACATTCTCGGTAAAGGCATTCTAGGATTGATAGCTAAGTAGTGGTACGTAGGATACTTGTCGTCGTGAGATTTGATCCTCACCATTCGTGCTCATATCCTAGGTTTTGGATAGACGTGGAGACTAGACTGCTCTTATTCTCGGACTGCTCATACTTTTAGCTCTGTTATCGCTAAGGTGAGTTTATGGCGCCCTTTTTCCTTTACTTTGGGCCTGAAAGCATGTACTGTATACACGACTACTTTGAAAATGATTTGTCTTTGTCTACGCCATGAGATTTGGTAAATGAAATCATTTGTCTTATATTTGCCATGAGACGGCTGTCTAAAAATGTGTATACATGTCTTATGAAAAATCGATCTATATGTCTTGACTTGCCATGTTGTCGGCTGACTAAACTGTTTCTTTGTGTTTTGACGAACTAAAATGATCCCCCCTCATGTAGTTATATTTAGGTTAGACTTCGGTCTGAACCGTCTTGTCATCTTATTTAGGTTAGACTTCGGTCTGAACCGTCTTGTCATCTTATTTAGGTTAGACTTCGGTCTGAACCGTCTTGTCATCATATTTAGGTTAGACTTCGGTCTGAACCGTCTTGTCATTATATTTAGGTTAGACTTCGGTCTGAACCGTCTTGTCATTATATTTAGGTTAGACTTCGGTCTGAACCGTCATGTATTAAATAACTACAACAAACGACGATTGATCTTTTAGTCAAACACACTGTAAACTCACCAACTATTTCGATAGTTGATCCTCTCAAATTTCATGCTTTTCAGGTGACCATCAGTAAGTCTTGGAATCGTCTTTGGCATTATAGGGCCAATCTTTTGACTTTGGACGTACAATTAGCATCAGACATTGAGGACTCTCATGCTTTTGGCTTTAATTGTATTTGACTGTCCAATTTATTGAACTTGTATTCTGTGGGCCTAGTTCCAAATGAGGATGACTTGTATCCGTATTTTGGGGTCCACACTTTGAACGATTGTACTTGTATTGACTTGTATTGGTATAAATGGATGTAATCTCTATTAACCTTCTGATTAGTATGCAATCTTTGTTAACCCTGTATTTCCGCTACAACGGGGTGTGACAAAAATTGGTATCAGAGCCAGGTTATAGTTAATACCGAGATTTTCCGCTGGAAAAACTCAATCTATAGCCATTTCGTTTCAAAAGGGAATCTAAGTCTATTTAGGTTTAGGATACTTATTTCAGGAGTTATATTATTTGTCTATAATTAGACCTAACTTGATCAACTACGTCCCGATTATGTAAAATAATATAAGGCTCGAAATAAATATCTTAGATTTTGTATATACGTTATAGTTTGAGCTATATTCACAACATACTGTAGATGTGGTGGGAAGGCTGCGGGTGACCCTATATATAAACATTGAAGGTATGTTAGGAATAGAAACTCAAACCGTATGTGTATGCATAAGGTTTATATACGTGATAGTTTGGATTATATTAACAACATATTTAAAATGTGGTGGGAAGGCTGCGGGTGACCCTATATATAAGCATTTCAAATATGTTGGTAATAGAAACCCAAACCAAATGTGTGTAATCTAGACAAAGATTTCTTTAAAACTCAAATTGCGTACTGTATCATCCATTTGAGACGTATTGCCTTATCCATTTGACTTATATGGATTCTTTGACTATCTTTTCAGACTAGTCATGTCGGATGGAGTTAGCTCAAATGCTGTTGTACCTTGTACACCTCCAGTTCCTGTCTTGGCAAACTCCATTCCTTATGTTCCTGACTCTTATGAAGAGGAACCAATGGAGGAATCGGGCAATGAATCACGCCCTATCAATCTAGTGTCATCTTCCAGTGAGTCTGGAGGCGAACATGTGTCTATCCATGTTCAATCATCTGTAACACCGGTATCTCCTTATCAGAGAAGGACTACCGAGGGAGCTCATTTGCCTTATGCTCCTGGTCCTTCTGCACCAGTTCAGGGCAACAGTGGACTTGGTCTTTCATTCTTTCAGGGAGATCCATATGCGGCAGGTCCCTCTAGAGGGCCGGTCTACAATCCAAGCACTGTTATGCCAGTTGCCTCTCCAGCTGATAGGTCGGAATATTATCGCCGACAATTGTCAAGGATGAACAATTCCCTCATCTGCACCAGAGAGAAAATAGAGAATCAAGCTCAGGCGTTGACTGGAGCTTATCAACAGGCGGCTGAGGCTATGTCTGTTGCTAGAGAAGGGAAGGAAACTATTGGGAGGTTGATCTGGATACTGTCTGTTGTGGTGGTGTTGGTGGTGGCTTTGCTGGTCGTTGTTATTTGCAAGATGTAATTTTGTAATAAGTCTTTCTATATTGTAAGCCTAGAACTTATAACAACTCGTACTTCTGTACCTTGAGTTGTAATCTTTTGGTGGATGTATTTCCCACGTGTCTATAAATCGTATTGCTCCGACTAAGTAGTCTATCGTTGTGGACGAAGTTTCCCACATGTTTTTGGACTGTACATACCTGACTATGTAAAATTTTGAACATCAATGAAATACGATTGTCTTTTGGCTTACTTACTTGTTCAGACTATGTCAACTGCTTATTCTTAGCTCTAGAAATATGATTTTTCATATTTTTCTTGTCTTGTCTAGTACATGAATTCATACAAGTCGACAATTTGTGACTTGCATTGTACTGTCATCTGTCTTGCAAAGCTACTTTCTATTTAACCTATCAAGGAAATCTCTAAATGACATTTTTGTTCATATCTTAGACTTATGGCTCCTAAGACGAAAAGCAAAGTTCAGAAAAAGGCTCAAGTCAAGAAAACTGCACCAAGGAGAGTTACTCGATCAACTCCTTTGAATAATGAAGCTGAACAGGAAGAACCTGTGATTCAGCAAGGACCAGAAACTGCTACTGTCCAGGTGAACGCTGGTCCTGGACCTACCCCAAATACTGACGGGGATAATAATATGGCAGCATTTGTGACACAACAGTTGTTAGCTGCTATGCCTACTTTGGTCGCCCAGATCACGGCAAGTTTGAATGCCAATAATAACCATCTGGCTGACAATAGTAACAACGTTGAACCTACTGCTGAACAAGTTGTTCCTCGAGCTCAACTTCGAGTGGGTGACTACAAGACCTTTACCTATTGTAAACCAAAAGAATTTCATGGTACCGAGGGTCTGGTAGGTCTAATCAACTGGCTAGAAAGCATAGAGGCGGTGCTTCATATTAGTCGTTGTGCCGAAGAGCACAAAGTGGAATATGCTTCCACTCAACTTCAAAAGCACGCTCTATCATGGTGGAACGAGCAGGTTAGGACCCGAGGTCGAGACCAAGCTAATAGGATACCTTGGTTTGATTTTAAAAGTATGTTGATGGAAAAATACTGTCCTAGGGAGGAAGTACAGAAAATGGAAGGCGAATTTTGGAATCATAACATGGTTGGGCTAGACAACGAGAAATACACTACTCGTTTTCATGAGCTGACAAGACTAGTTCCTCGTATGGTAGATACGGAGGAGAAATTGATCGAGAGATACTGCTATGGCTTGTCACCTGATGTCCGAAGATTGGTAGCCGCTTTTAATCCGATGACTCTTCAAGCGGCAGTTAGTGCCACCAACCGGATGGTGATAGACTTGAAAAGAACCACTGGTTCTTCTGTTGGAGCTGAGGTGGTCAAGAGAAGAAGTGATCATGCCTCTGGTAGTGGATATGGTGGCGGTGGAAATGGCAAGAGGTTTAAGACTGCCAGAAACTTTGCGGTAGTTACTCAGGACGTCACGAGGTACACCGGCACAGATCCTAGGTGTAATAGGTGTAATCTCCATCACAGAGGAAATTGTCCTACTTGTCGCCGTTGTAAGAGGGCGGGACATCTGGAAAAGTTTTGTAGGGGCAAGACACAAGCTTAATGCTACGAATGTGGGAGCGAAACCCATCTGCGACCTGCATGTCCAAGACTCAATCTGAACCCGAACAACAATGCAATAGTTCCAGTAAGGAACCAAAAAAAAAAAAAAAAAAAAAAAAAAAAAAAAAAAAAAAAAAAAAAAAAAAAAAAAAAAGAAAAAAAAAAAAAAAAAAAAAAAAAAAAAAAAAAAAAAAAGATGCACGACGTGACCCCAACGTGGTGATAGGTACATTCATACTCAATAATCATTACGTATTTGTGCTATTCGACTCCGGAGCTGATAAAAGCTTTATATCCTTAGAATTCTATTCTCGGTTTAACTTAGTAGCAATCCCCATGAAAGAAACTTATACCATTGAATATGCAAACGGTCAACAGTATATTGCTAGAGATCATTTAGTAGATTGCAATTTGACACTATCTGGCGAAACCTTTAAAATTGATCTAATTCCCATAGAACTCAGTAGTTTTGATGTAATTGTTGGTATGGACTGGTTATCTAAGGTTAGAGCTGAAATAATGTGTTACGAGAAGGTTGTTAGAATACCCCTTCCGAATGACGAAACCCTAGTAGTGCAAGGAGACAAGTCAGGGAAGGAATTGATTTTAGTATCGGCGATAAAGGCGAATAAATATTTACAAAAAGAATACCCTGCCTTCTTGGCACTAGTTGTTGAAAGGAAGCCAAAGAGTAAAGACATTCAAGACATTCCTGTAGTCAAGGATTTTCCAGAAGTATTTCCTGAAGATTTGACGGGACTTCCACCTCCCAGACCCGTTGAGTTTGGAATAGACTTAGTCCCTGGAGCTGCACCCGTGGCCAAGGCACCCTATCGTCTTGCGCCGTCAGAAATGCAAGAATTATTCGAACAACTTCAAGAGTTGTTAGCTAAAGGACTAATTCGCCCGAGTTCATCACCTTGGGGAGCTCCGATTCTATTTGTCAAAAAGAAGGACGGCTCTATGCGCATGTGTATAGATTATAGAGAATTGAACAAGTTGACTGTCAAGAACAGGTACCCTTTGCCTCGTATTGACGACTTGTTTGATCAATTGGAAGGTGCATCACATTTTTCCAAGATCGATCTCAGGTCTGGGTATCATCAACTCAGAGTCAGAGAGACAGACATTCCTAAAACAGCTTTCAGAACTCGTTACGGGCATTATGAGTTTTTGGTTATGCCGTTTTGTAACACCCGTCGTTTAAAAATATGGGTTTTCAAAAACTTTTCACCTAACGGTGTTAAATTGCGGAAGTAAAGACTGTAAAAGTCAAAACCGATAAAAACATTTCGGTTTCTGCATTTATTTGGTGTTACATGCCATATCAAACAATAGTTCAATTGAAAACCCAACGGTTGCCCAACATAAAACAACCGTTCACACATCACTACATAATTTCGACATTAAATACGAAATGTAACGAATGTCTAAAGTAAGCATCGTCTAAGGGTAGCTAAGGCTCCTGCATTGCATCTACCCAAGCTCACACGTCCTGCATCTAGATTCCATCAAGCTAAACCTGAGGGAACAACCACATTAAGAAACAAGTGTTAGCTATAAGAATAGCTAAGTAAGATAACACTTAATTTAAAAGCATTTGTCCAATTAAAACGATCTTCATTATTAGACAAGTTTTAATAGGCACAACACACATCACACGAATTTAAACAACGAATTTGACTTCAAACGAATTTAAACAACGAATTTGACTTCAAACGAATTTAAACAACGAATTTGACTTCAAACGAATTTAAACAACGAATTTGGCTTCAACGAATTTAATCAACGAATTTGACTTCAAACGAATTTAAACAACGAATTTGGCTTCAACGAATTTAATCAACGAATTTGGCTTCAAACGAATTTAAACAACGAATTTGGCTTCAACGAATTTAAACAACGAATTTGACTTCAAACGAATTTAAACAACGAATTGGCTTCAACGAATTTAAACAACGAATTTGGCTTCAAACGAATTTAAACAACGAATTTGCTTCAAACGAATTTAAACAACGAATTTGCTTCAAACGAATTTAAACAACGAATTTGCTTCAAACGAATTTAAACAACGAATTTGGCTTCAAACGAATTTAAACAACGAATTTGACTTCAAACGAATTTAAACAACGAATTTGCTTCAAACGAATTTAAACAACGAATTTGCTTCAAACGAATTTAAACAACGAATTTGACTTCAAACGAATTTAAACAACGAATTTGGCTTCAAACGAATTTAAACAACGAATTTGGCTTCAACGAATTTAAACAACGAATTTGGCTTCAAACGAATTTAAACAACGAATTTGACTTCAAACGAATTTAAACAACGAATTTGGCTTCAACGAATTTAATCAACGAATTTGACTTCAAACGAATTTAAACAACGAATTTGGCTTCAACGAATTTAAACAACGAATTTGGCTTCAAACGAATTTAAACAACGAATTTGGCTTCAAACGAATTTAAACAACGAATTTGACTTCAAACGAATTTAAACAACGAATTTGGCTTCAACGAATTTAATCAACGAATTTGACTTCAAACGAATTTAAACAACGAATTTGGCTTCAACGAATTTAACCAACGAATTTGACTTCAAACGAATTTAAACAACGAATTTGACTTCAACGAATTTAAACAACGAATTTGGCTTCAAACGAATTTAAACAACGAATTTGACTTCAAACGAATTTAAACAACGAATTTGGCTTCAACGAATTTAAACAACGAATTTGGCTTCAAACGAATTTAAACAACGAATTTGACTTCAAACGAATTTAAACAACGAATTTGACTTCAAACGAATTTAAACAACGAATTTGGCTTCAACGAATTTAAACAACGAATTTGACTTCAAACGAATTTAAACAACGAATTTGGCTTCAACGAATTTAAACAACGAATTTGGCTTCAACGAATTTAAACAACGAATTTGACTTCAAACGAATTTAAACAACGAATTTGGCTTCAACGAATTTAATCAACGAATTTGACTTCAAACGAATTTAAACAACGAATTTGGCTTCAACGAATTTAACCAACGAATTTGACTTCAAACGAATTTAAACAACGAATTTGACTTCAACGAATTTAAACAACGAATTTGCTTCAAACGAATTTAAACAACGAATTTGCTTCAAACGAATTTAAACAACGAATTTGCTTCAAACGAATTTAAACAACGAATTTGCTTCAAACGAATTTAAACAACGAATTTGGCTTCAAACGAATTTAAACAACGAATTTGACTTCAAACGAATTTAAACAACGAATTTGCTTCAAACGAATTTAGACAACGAATTTGCTTCAAACGAATTTAAACAACGAATTTGCTTCAAACGAATTTAAACAACGAATTTGGCTTCAAACGAATTTAAACAACGAATTTGCTTCAAACGAATTTAAACAACGAATTTGCTTCAAACGAATTTAAACAACGAATTTGGCTTCAACGAATTTAACCAACGAATTTGACTTCAAACGAATTTAAACAACGAATTTGACTTCAACGAATTTAAACAACGAATTTGGCTTCAAACGAATTTAAACAACGAATTTGACTTCAAACGAATTTAAACAACGAATTTGGCTTCAACGAATTTAACCAACGAATTTGACTTCAAACGAATTTAAACAACGAATTTGACTTCAACGAATTTAAACAACGAATTTGACTTCAAACGAATTTAACAACGAATTTAATAAAACTCCTTCTTACGAACTTGGCCAACGAAAATAGTATTAGAACGATCTTAATCATAACTTACGAAGATAGTCATAAACGAAGATTAACTTCGTTCGAACGCTGGTTCGACTGCTTTTCAAAAACGACTAAGTTCTTCGATTTTCCAGAAACGATCCATCTAGGCTTCACCCAAAACATGATTTTGACACAATTAAACACATTTTGATCATCCGGATCGACTATAGACTCGTTTAACACCATTTTGAATGTTAATTGACCAAAACACCTTCTACGCCCTAATTACTTGCTAAACCCTTTTTAATCAGATTTGATTCATAAATATCAACCTCCAAATCTGAAAATACAATCAATACATCAATGATTACCTGCTTGACTCGATGATCGATCGATTCCAACACCAAAGCACACAATTGTTAGACCCAAAAACTAGATTAATTGCTTTAGGATTCAAGAAAAGGATTATTTGCTTAATTATTTGATAATGGCTGCCAAAGTAGACCTAATTACACTTATCAAAACCTTAATCCCGTTTTTAGATTTCAACCTATGTCAAAATCAGCCCTTGAACTTCTAAACCCTTCATTATTGGTCACAAACTGCATTATTGACCATATACAACATTAACCCTTCATTAGATGTCACTACTTAGACATAAACCTTCATATTTCACACATTTTTACCACATTAATATTTAGGCTTCCAAGCCTCACACATAACACACTTTAACTACGTATATGCATATATTCACACTAGACTTTTCGACACACACAAAGTTGACTTAACGGCGTTAGTCAAATCTTAAAGAAAAGTTTGGGATGTTACACGTTTGGCTTAACCAATGCACCTGCTGTGTTTATGGACTTAATGAATCGAGTATGTCGACCGTATCTAGACAAGTTTGTCATCGTGTTCATTGACGACATACTGATATACTCAAGGAATAAAGACGAACATGAAGGTCATCTGAGAACCATTCTGCAACTGCTCAAGGATCAGAAGTTGTACGCGAAATTCTCAAAATGTGAATTCTGGATTAGGGAAGTGCACTTCTTGGGTCATGTAGTGAACGGGGATGGGATCCACGTAGATCCATCTAAGATTGAAGCAATAAAGAAGTGGGAAGCCCCTAAGACTCCGACAGAAATTCGTCAATTTCTTGGACTGGCTGGCTATTACAGGAGATTCATTGAGAATTTCTCTAAGGTTGCTCAACCTTTGACTTTATTAACTCAGAAGACTAAGGAGTTTATTTGGCAGGATGCCCAAGAAAAGGCATTCCAGACGTTAAAGGACAGGCTGTGTAATGCTCCTATTCTAGCATTACCGAATGGCATTGAAAATTTCGTGGTATACTGTGACGCCTCACATCAGGGCATGGGATGTGTATTTATGCAGGAAGGTAAGGTCATTGCTTACGCTTCTAGACAGCTCAAAATCCACGAAAAGAACTATACAACCCACGATCTAGAACTCGGAGCGGTTGTCTTTGCATTAAAAATTTGGAGACATTATCTGTATGGTACCAAGTGTACTGTATTCACGGATCACAAAAGCCTTCAGCATATCTTCGATCAGAAAATGCTGAATATGCGACAATGACGATGGGTAGAATTACTCAGTGACTACGACTGTGAACTCAAATATCATCCCGGTAAAGCCAACGTTGTTGCTGACGCGCTAAGTCGAAAAGATAGAATTTCACTATCTGTCATAACAAGAGCAAGTTCTTATCTTGGCTCGTCATTAAGGGATAGAGTTTTAGACGATCAAAACGAAGCCCTACGGCCAGGGCGAATCGAGAAGGAAGCATTGTGGAATGCTGAACGGTTGTTTGAATTGGATGGCGATGGAATCCGACATGTTAAGGGCAGAGTGTGGATTCCCAAATATAATGGACTTAGAGAACTCTTGATGAACGAAAGTCATCGGTCTAGGTATTCAATCCATCCTGGCGCTGACAAAATGTACCATGGACTGAAGGACTTTTATTGGTGGCCTGGTATGAAAAGAGATATCGCCACTTATGTCTCGAAGTGTCTAAATTGTTCAATGGTCAAGGCGGAGCATCAAAAGCCTTCTGGGCTGCTCCAACAACCCAAAATTCCTGACTGGAAATGGGAACAGATTACTATGGACTTCATTACGAAGTTACCTCGAACCTTGAAGGGTTACGATACTATTTGGGTCATTGTTGACCGATTGACGAAGTCTGCTCATTTCATTCCAATTCGGGAGAACTGGAAGATAAGGAAATTGTCTCAAATATACATTGAAAAGATTGTATCTCTTCATGGCGTTCCTTTGTCTATTATCTCTGACCGTGATGGTCGTTTCACTTCACAATCATGGCGATATTTTCAAGACGCCCTAGGCACTCAATTGCACTTAAGTACGGCTTACCATCCACAGACGGACGGACAAAGTGAACGTACCATCCAGACTTTAGAAGACATGCTTCGGGCATGTGTCATTGACTTCAAAGGTAGTTGGGATACCTTTTTGCCGTTAGCTGAATTTTCATATAACAACAGCTATCACACTTAGCATCAAATGCGCGCCTTATGAGGCTTTATATGGACGAAAGTGTAGATCTCCTGTCTGTTGGCTTGATGCTGGAGAACGTCGTTTATTTAAATATGGACTAGTTCAGAAGACTACTGATCAAATTGTCGAAATTAGGGCACGGCTGAAGGCGGCTCAAGATCGTCAAAAGAGCTATGCCGACCGTAGACGGAAACCACTTGAGTTTCAAGTGGGAGACAAAGTCATGTTGAAAGTGTCACCTTGGAAAGGCACTGCACGTTTTGGCGTACGAGGGAAACTTAGTCCCCGTTATATCGGACCATTCGAAATTGTTCAAAGAATTGGTTCCGTGGCTTACAAGCTCGATTTACCTAAGGAGCTAGAACACGTTCATCACACATTTCACATTTCGAATCTTAAGAAATGTCTGACTGATGAGACTTTAGTCGTACCTGTCGAAGAGCTGCAAGTAACTGACTCTCTTCAATTCGTTGAAGAACCTGTTGAAATTTTAGACCAACAGCTCAAACAACTTAGACGCAGTCGTATCAAATTGGTCAAAGTTCGTTGGAACTCAAAACATGGTCCCGACTTGACTTGGGAACGTGAAGACTTTATGCGGGATAACTATCCTCATCTTTTTACTGAGCAAGACTTGATTTCGGGACGAAATCCTTAGAAGTCGGGGATGCTGTGACAACTCGTAATTAATTTACATCGGGTTAGTCCTAATCTCAATTAGACAGTCATTTGACGTGGAACTTATTAGACTTTTGGACTTTTGACTTAGTCAAAATAGACGTGTCCTTATGACGTAGACTATTAGCTATTTAGACGAATGCCGAGTCTTAAAATAACGTTAAATAAAGATTTAAATGTTAAAATTGATCACAGTAAATAGACTGTCTAAACTAAATATTTCTAACAGTTTAGTTTATTTAACTTTATTGACTTGTCTTAATTAAAATGACACGAAGGAAAATACCTTCACTTTACATTTTGACTTTTAGGTCATTCGGTATTTAATCGTAAGCATTTTACCGAATTAAAGGTACCAAAATACCTCATTTTAAGGCCACATGGGCCGAAATGTTTATTGTGGCTGGGAATTAAACAACAAACAAACAACAAAACACTTCCCTCCTTTTCTTTCTTTGCCTGTCGACACAACACACACAATACACACACACGAAAATTTCCTCTTATGTTCTAAATCATTTACAAGGTGAAATCAAAGAGAAAATCAAAGGAATTAATCATATTTCAATAATAATCAAGGTTTAACGTTATCGTCATCATCACCATCTTCATCTTTACCTCAAGAACATCAAATTTTGGTAAGTAAACATTTTTCTCAAACTTTGGATTCGATTTAAATTCATTTAAAGGTTTGTTTTAGTTTTGTAAACGGAATTAGAGGCTTTAAATTTGTTATGTAAATTAGGGTTCCTGGAAATTTAATTAGGTTTTGACTTAGAATTTGGTTTTGAGGTCAAAATGGTTGAAAGTGCAAATGGTTAGCGAAATGGTATTGTTTCCAGGTTCTTGAACCTGCAGGTACTCTTTGAAATGAAATGGAAGTGTTTTGGTTTTTTGGAAAATGGTCAAACTGCAGAAAAACCTGCAGTTTAGCCTGAACCGTCTTGTCATTATATTTAGGTTAGACTTCGGTCTGAACCGTCTTGTCATTATATTTAGGTTAGACTTCGGTCTGAACCGTCTTGTCATTATATTTAGGTTAGACTTCGGTCTGAACCGTCTTGTCATTATATTTAGGTTAGACTTCGGTCTGAACCGTCTTGTCATTATATTTAGGTTAGACTTCGGTCTGAACCGTCTTGTCATTATATTTAGGTTAGACTTCGGTCTGAACCGTCTTGTCATTATATTTAGGTTAGACTTCGGTCTGAACCGTCTTGTCATTATATTTAGGTTAGACTTCGGTCTGAACCGTCTTGTCATTATATTTAGGTTAGACTTCGGTCTGAACCGTCTTGTCATTATATTTAGGTTAGACTTCGGTCTGAACCGTCTTGTCATTATATTTAGGTTAGACTTCGGTCTGAACCGTCTTGTCATTATATTTAGGTTAGACTTCGGTCTGAACCGTCTTGTCATTATATTTAGGTTAGACTTCGGTCTGAACCGTCTTGTCATTATATTTAGGTTAGACTTCGGTCTGAACCGTCTTGTCATTATATTTAGGTTAGACTTCGGTCTGAACCGTCTTGTCATTATATTTAGGTTAGACTTCGGTCTGAACCGTCTTGTCATTATATTTAGGTTAGACTTCGGTCTGAACCGTCTTGTCATTATATTTAGGTTAGACTTCGGTCTGAACCGTCTTGTCATTATATTTAGGTTAGACTTCGGTCTGAACCGTCTTGTCATTATATTTAGGTTAGACTTCGGTCTGAACCGTCTTGTCATTATATTTAGGTTAGACTTCGGTCTGAACCGTCTTGTCATTATATTTAGGTTAGACTTCGGTCTGAACCGTCTTGTCATTATATTTAGGTTAGACTTCGGTCTGAACCGTCTTGTCATTATATTTAGGTTAGACTTCGGTCTGAACCGTCTTGTCATTATATTTAGGTTAGACTTCGGTCTGAACCGTCTTGTCATTATATTTAGGTTAGACTTCGGTCTGAACCGTCTTGTCATTATATTTAGGTTAGACTTCGGTCTGAACCGTCTTGTCATTATATTTAGGTTAGACTTCGGTCTGAACCGTCTTGTCATTATATTTAGGTTAGACTTCGGTCTGAACCGTCTTGTCATTATATTTAGGTTAGACTTCGGTCTGAACCGTCTTGTCATTATATTTAGGTTAGACTTCGGTCTGAACCGTCTTGTCATTATATTTAGGTTAGACTTCGGTCTGAACCGTCTTGTCATTATATTTAGGTTAGACTTCGGTCTGAACCGTCTTGTCATTATATTTAGGTTAGACTTCGGTCTGAACCGTCTTGTCATTATATTTAGGTTAGACTTCGGTCTGAACCGTCTTGTCATTATATTTAGGTTAGACTTCGGTCTGAACCGTCTTGTCATTATATTTAGGTTAGACTTCGGTCTGAACCGTCTTGTCATTATATTTAGGTTAGACTTCGGTCTGAACCGTCTTGTCATTATATTTAGGTTAGACTTCGGTCTGAACCGTCTTGTCATTATATTTAGGTTAGACTTCGGTCTGAACCGTCTTGTCATTATATTTAGGTTAGACTTCGGTCTGAACCGTCTTGTCATTATATTTAGGTTAGACTTCGGTCTGAACCGTCTTGTCATTATATTTAGGTTAGACTTCGGTCTGAACCGTCTTGTCATTATATTTAGGTTAGACTTCGGTCTGAACCGTCTTGTCATTATATTTAGGTTAGACTTCGGTCTGAACCGTCTTGTCATTATATTTAGGTTAGACTTCGGTCTGAACCGTCTTGTCATTATATTTAGGTTAGACTTCGGTCTGAACCGTCTTGTCATTATATTTAGGTTAGACTTCGGTCTGAACCGTCTTGTCATTATATTTAGGTTAGACTTCGGTCTGAACCGTCTTGTCATTATATTTAGGTTAGACTTCGGTCTGAACCGTCTTGTCATTATATTTAGGTTAGACTTCGGTCTGAACCGTCTTGTCATTATATTTAGGTTAGACTTCGGTCTGAACCGTCTTGTCATTATATTTAGGTTAGACTTCGGTCTGAACCGTCTTGTCATTATATTTAGGTTAGACTTCGGTCTGAACCGTCTTGTCATTATATTTAGGTTAGACTTCGGTCTGAACCGTCTTGTCATTATATTTAGGTTAGACTTCGGTCTGAACCGTCTTGTCATTATATTTAGGTTAGACTTCGGTCTGAACCGTCTTGTCATTATATTTAGGTTAGACTTCGGTCTGAACCGTCTTGTCATTATATTTAGGTTAGACTTCGGTCTGAACCGTCTTGTCATTATATTTAGGTTAGACTTCGGTCTGAACCGTCTTGTCATTATATTTAGGTTAGACTTCGGTCTGAACCGTCTTGTCATTATATTTAGGTTAGACTTCGGTCTGAACCGTCTTGTCATTATATTTAGGTTAGACTTCGGTCTGAACCGTCTTGTCATTATATTTAGGTTAGACTTCGGTCTGAACCGTCTTGTCATTATATTTAGGTTAGACTTCGGTCTGAACCGTCTTGTCATTATATTTAGGTTAGACTTCGGTCTGAACCGTCTTGTCATTATATTTAGGTTAGACTTCGGTCTGAACCGTCTTGTCATTATATTTAGGTTAGACTTCGGTCTGAACCGTCTTGTCATTATATTTAGGTTAGACTTCGGTCTGAACCGTCTTGTCATTATATTTAGGTTAGACTTCGGTCTGAACCGTCTTGTCATTATATTTAGGTTAGACTTCGGTCTGAACCGTCTTGTCATTATATTTAGGTTAGACTTCGGTCTGAACCGTCTTGTCATTATATTTAGGTTAGACTTCGGTCTGAACCGTCTTGTCATTATATTTAGGTTAGACTTCGGTCTGAACCGTCTTGTCATTATATTTAGGTTAGACTTCGGTCTGAACCGTCTTGTCATTATATTTAGGTTAGACTTCGGTCTGAACCGTCTTGTCATTATATTTAGGTTAGACTTCGGTCTGAACCGTCTTGTCATTATATTTAGGTTAGACTTCGGTCTGAACCGTCTTGTCATTATATTTAGGTTAGACTTCGGTCTGAACCGTCTTGTCATTATATTTAGGTTAGACTTCGGTCTGAACCGTCTTGTCATTATATTTAGGTTAGACTTCGGTCTGAACCGTCATGTATTAAATAACTACAACAAACGACGATTGATCTTTTAGTCAAACACACTGTAAACTCACCAACTATTTCGATAGTTGATCCTCTCAAATTTCATGCTTTTCAGGTGACCATCAGTAAGTCTTGGAATCGTCTTTGGCATTATAGGGCCAATCTTTTGACTTTGGACGTACAATTAGCATCAGACATTGAGGACTCTCATGCTTTTGGCTTTAATTGTATTTGACTGTCCAATTTATTGAACTTGTATTCTGTGGGCCTAGTTCCAAATGAGGATGACTTGTATCCGTATTTTGGGGTCCACACTTTGAACGATTGTACTTGTATTGACTTGTATTGGTATAAATGGATGTAATCTCTATTAACCTTCTGATTAGTATGCAATCTTTGTTAACCCTGTATTTCCGCTACAACGGGGTGTGACACTCCTGCTAAGAGAAAAAGTTGCATCCTTGCAAGAAGAGGTGCGAGTTTTACACGCCGAGGTAAGATTGTTTAATTAGTTGCAATATAATATTTCTTTTGACATCTACTTATTTGTTTATTTATTTATTTGTAGAGGCCCGATGATATTTTGCATCATGATCACTATTATTCTGAGCCAGACCATCCATCTGCACTAGGTGTAAGACGAGGTTCACGTGTCAAACGTCTTGGAACTGCCTTCAAGTCTCCTTACACGGCTCCTGGTCCAAGAGCATATCAGTCTAATCCCTCTCCTCTTATTGTTCAGGCTAGTCATGCACCGGTTGTTAGCACACTTGTACCTGAGAAGAAAACAAGAAGCAAATCTCTTGTTGATAAACAACCTCATAAGAAAAAAAGTAACAAATGTATTGTTGATAAACCATCTAAGAATTAAGAAAAAAAAAAAAAAAAAAAAAAAAAAAAAAAAAAAAAAAAAAAAAAAAAAAAAAAAAAAAAAAAAAAAAAAAAAAAAAAAAAAAAAAAAAAAAAAAAAAAAAAAAAAAAAAAAAAAAAAAAAAAAAAAAAAAAAAAAAAAAAAAAAAAAAAAAAAAAAAAAAAAAAAAAAAAAAAAAAAAAAAAAAAAAAAAAAAAAAAAAAAAAAAAAAAAAAAAAAAAAAAAAAAAAAAAAAAAAAAAAAAAAAAAAAAAAAAAAAAAAAAAAAAAAAAAAAAAAAAAAAAAAAAAAAAAAAAAAAAAAAAAAAAAAAAAAAAAAAAAAAAAAAAAAAAAAAAAAAAAAAAAAAAAAAAAAAAAAAAAAAAAAAAAAAAAAAAAAAAAAAAAAAAAAAAAAAAAAAAAAAAAAAAAAAAAAAAAAAAAAAAAAAAAAAAAAAAAAAAAAAAAAAAAAAAAAAAAAAAAAAAAAAAAAAAAAAAAAAAAAAAAAAAAAAAAAAAAAAAAAAAAAAAAAAAAAAAAAAAAAAAAAAAAAAAAAAAAAAAAAAAAAAAAAAAAAAAAAAAAAAAAAAAAAAAAAAAAAAAAAAAAAAAAAAAAAAAAAAAAAAAAAAAAAAAAAAAAAAAAAAAAAAAAAAAAAAAAAAAAAAAAAAAAAAAAAAAAAAAAAAAAAAAAAAAAAAAAAAAAAAAAAAAAAAAAAAAAAAAAAAAAAAAAAAAAAAAAAAAAAAAAAAAAAAAAAAAAAAAAAAAAAAAAAAAAAAAAAAAAAAAAAAAAAAAAAAAAAAAAAAAAAAAAAAAAAAAAAAAAAAAAAAAAAAAAAAAAAAAAAAAAAAAAAAAAAAAAAAAAAAAAAAAAAAAAAAAAAAAAAAAAAAAAAAAAAAAAAAAAAAAAAAAAAAAAAAAAAAAAAAAAAAAAAAAAAAAAAAAAAAAAAAAAAAAAAAAAAAAAAAAAAAAAAAAAAAAAAAAAAAAAAAAAAAAAAAAAAAAAAAAAAAAAAAAAAAAAAAAAAAAAAAAAAAATAAGAATAAACCACGAGAAGAAAAAAAAAACACGAGAAGAAAAAAAAACTCAAGGGTCTTATTGATAAACCACCTATGGTGAATCCCATGATGGACTCAATGTGGCTTTCATATAAGTTACCTCCCAGTACCATTCCTCCCGAGGGCAAACTTCCGGTCATAGTTAAGGATAATTCCGCTTGGGCTACGACTGCAGTTGATTTTTATCTTCATGAGCGGGGCCAGGGGTGCTATGTGGATCTATGCCGAATCAAAGGAACATATTTGCTTGTGGTCGTGGTGGGGTATTTTATTAGGGGTTGAAAGCAATGGCTATCTTGAGGATTGGGTAAGAATTAATTTCTAACTATATTAATTGTTTGTTTTAGTTTGTTATATCAACTAATATGTTTGTTATATATAAAATAGCATGTTGATGCATGGATGACAAAAACCGGTGATTATGCGGAAAAATGGGAATTATGGGAAAGTGGAAGAGAGACGATGGACTATCATGCCTTCATCTTTTAGTGAAGTTGAATTGGAGATGCCGTCACCTAGCTCATATCAATATGCTAATGGAGAAAATGGGATTCATCCTAAATGGTGGGAAATTGACAAGGTTAGTGTTTATTGATATATAGGTATCTTTATTATTTTCTAAATACATCATTATTTTTTTATAAGGTTATCATACATTTAATATGGCAGGTGTATATCCCCATCTGCTCACATAATCACTGGTTTCTTGTTGAGCTTGGACTCCCGTCATTGGAGGCGGTGGCATATGATAGCATGTCTCATTACATATCCGAGGGTGTATTGGAGAATTTATGTACTAGATGGACAAATCTTCTCCCTAAGTTCTTAGATAATCTTTCATATTGGAAAAGATCTAAAAAACAAGAAGCCCAAAGAGGTTAAGGTTACAATCAATAGAATTGAGATAGTGCCACAACAAGCACAATTAAAAAGAGGAGATTGTGGTGTATTTGTATGTATGTGGATGGAAAGGGTCGCGAAAGACATGGATTTTCATCTTCCGAGATATTTAGATAAAGAAGCATTTGGACTGTTTTACCGACATTATATGGCTCGAGAGATATATGCAAGGCGTATCCTAGCAGAAGTCCAATAGAGCAACACCGGAAGGCATTGATGTGTGAAATCGAATCTTAAATTTATAAACACGAATCACCTAGCGACTGACTACAACACACTTGCGGGCAGTGGACCCGTTCGTATGCAGTATAGTTAACTTGGTCAATCCGAGGTCGATCACAAGGACTAAGTATAGCAATTGTTAAAATAAAGTAGTTCAAGTAAAAGGGGGTTTTGTGACCGAATTGTCACTTTGCAATTAGTTAGAAAATTGTTAGTAATCCCTCAGGATTAATCGAAAAGAGAGTTTTGATTAAAACAATAATTTTTAAAAGGTACACCCACTTGGAATAGCTCACATGTCAATCATAGGGTCTAAACATCACTTGCTTTGTTGAACGACTTAAAAGGTAGTCAAGATGAACTCTCGTTATACTTGAAACTTTAATTGTTCAAAATATAGCTATCGCTCTCGCGAATAATTTCTACTCCAAACAATCAAGCAATAAGAACCTAAGTTGATTTTATGATTTAATCTTAAAAAGCTTTCTCTCGAACTGCTTATTCGCCTAATCAGATCTCTCTATCATAGACGTTTGCACACTCAAAATGAATTTAATTGTTTAAATCTTTATCGTTAGTTTCTCTCGAACTCCAACGACTTTAGGTTAATTAAAGACCGATTAACCGTTTCATAAACCAATCGACAATGACATAGATTTCTCTCGAACTTCTAATTACAATTATCAATCAATAAATATAAAAGATATAAACAATATTTAAACTCAAATAAATGCGGATCTTCGATTAAACATAGAAATCTTGTTCAACAATTGCAAGTAACATCAAACAACCCTATGACATGGTTACTATCCAAGTAGGTGCTGAGAGATTTAGCCTCTCATAGTGAAAAGATAAAAACAAACAATAATATATGAAGACATAATGTACCGAATGTTGAAAACGTTCCAAGAATGACTAAAAATCGAATACGGAATGATGAAAATAATCTAATCGTGTTCTTGATCTTCAAAGATGATTATTCAGATGAAAAACCCTTCAAAAAGCTCTTGAAAACGGCTGGGGGTGAAAAAGTTAGGTTAAAAAATGTTTTTGCAAGCCTTTTATAGTTTCCTAAAAACTTGTCCAGAATCGGCACCCAGTAGTTGCGCCGCAATGGACCTTTGACCGCTGTTTGACTTTGACTTCCATTGACCGAGGCTGGCTGGGTTATGAAGGTGTTGCGGCGCAACTAGTCAAGTTGCGGTGCAACTTAACTTTCTGTTCTTTTGTTGCGGCGCAACGCCTAATTTTGGCACAATGGATCCCTTTTTCAGTTGACTTTTGTTGACCAGATGCTATCTTCATCCAAATGCCTCGACAATCATCCGTTAGCACTTATTTCTCCTTAAAAGTGTTGTTTTCTCCAGAATTACGCCCAAGTACCTGTCAGTAGCCTGAAACACTAACAAATACCATAAACGCACCAAATGTATACGAAAACGACTAACAAATCATGCAAAAGCGACTAAATACTTAGTGGGAAATGGGTATAAAATACGACATATCAAATCCCCCCACACTTAAGCTTTGCTTGTCCTCAAGCAATTCCAAACTTCAAAACTCAAATTACCTTGGTACATATAGGAATAACATTACAGTAATCAAAAAGAAGCTAAACCATTCATGAAAATGAGAGAAAAAAAAAATGGTTAGGCAGTTTTAATCTTAAATGAAAACTGGAATGTTTGACAATACTTGACTGATACACAAGCCTCAATAGCACGACTAAGCACAAAAGAATTGAATCAATGATATATCATCTATCCTACTCCAACTAACTTACTCTTGGGGTTGAATATTTGAATAATCACTCAATGCCTAGTCGTGATGCATAATCTTTTACCATAGGCTTGTACTAGAATCATTCCTTCACCGCCATGGCGCAAGCACCACAACGTTAATCAGAAGAGGTCTTTAAGGGTTGTAATGTTTTCAGGGTTTAAACAAGGTATTTTTTTTTTTTTTTTTTTTTTTTTTTTTTTTTTTTTTTTTTTTTTTTTTTTTTTTTTTTTTTTTTTTTTTTTTTTTTTTTTTTTTTTTTTTTTTTTTTTTTTTTTTTTTTTTTTTTTTTTTTTTTTTTTTTTTTTTTTTTTTTTTTTTTTTTTTTTTTTTTTTTTTTTTTTTTTTTTTTTTTTTTTTTTTTTTTTTTTTTTTTTTTTTTTTTTTTTTTTTTTTTTTTTTTTTTTTTTTTTTTTTTTTTTTTTTTTTTTTTTTTTTTTTTTTTTTTTTTTTTTTTTTTTTTTTTTTTTTTTTTTTTTTTTTTTTTTTTTTTTTTTTTTTTTTTTTTTTTTTTTTTTTTTTTTTTTTTTTTTTTTTTTTTTTTTTTTTTTTTTTTTTTTTTTTTTTTTTTTTTTTTTTTTTTTTTTTTTTCATTTTTTTTTTTTTTTTTTTTTTTTTTTTTTTTTTTTTTCTTTTTTTATTCATTTTTTTTGTGAGCTACTTTTACTCTGACTAATTGGTATTCTCTTAAATAATATTGAAACAGTGACAAATCATATAATAATATGCTCAAATGAACGATCCAGACTTTATCCACACAAACATGACGAAATCAATCTATTCTCAATAACCGAGAATATCCCAACCCGTCATAAAGGACAACCCCAAACCATCCACTAGCATAGGCAACCAATGACCCACCAGGACTTCGACTATCGGTATGGCGAGGGAAAGGTGTATATTTAAGGTGGGTTTAATAGCAAAGAACAGGCTAATGACAACAAGTTTTCTAATGTTTCTTGCACTAAAAGTGAGTGCAACATAAGGGTTTAACATGTGGTTCACTAACCAGTGTAGTTAGCTACTAAGCACATTAACAAAACATGCACATAACAAATTTTTACGAAACAAGGGGTGAATCATACAAAGAACAAAAGGTTTTATCCTAACATTGCCTCTTCTGATAAATAACACGAACGATCAACTAGGACAAGTTCTAGAATCAACGCAATCACCGGCACACTCATAGCAAATGAAATAACCCGGAAATGGAAAAACCAACCTCAAACTTGCACATCATAGTTCAGAGCTCTAAGTAGAACCCCCCCCCCCCCCCCCCCCCCCCCCCCCCCCCCCCCCCCCCCCCCCCCCCCCCCCCCCCCCCCCCCCCCCCCCCCCCCCCCCCCCCCCCCCCCCCCCCCCCCCCCCCCCCCCCCCCCCCCCCCCCCCCCCCCCCCCCCCCCCCCCCCCCCCCCCCCCCCCCCCCCCCCCCCCCCCCCCCCCCCCCCCCCCCCCCCCCCCCCCCCCCCCCCCCCCCCCCCCCCCCCCCCCCCCCCCCCCCCCCCCCCCCCCCCCCCCCCCCCCCCCCCCCCCCCCCCCCCCCCCCCCCCCCCCCCCCCCCCCCCCCCCCCCCCCCCCCCCCCCCCCCCCCCCCCCCCCCCCCCCCCCCCCCCCCCCCCCCCCCCCCCCCCCCCCCCCCCCCCCCCCCCCCCCCCCCCCCCCCCCCCCCCCCCCCCCCCCCCCCCCCCCCCCCCCCCCCCCCCCCCCCCCCCCCCCCCCCCCCCCCCCCCCCCCCCCCCCCCCCCCCCCCCCCCCCCCCCCCCCCCCCCCCCCCCCCCCCCCCCCCCCCCCCCCCCCCCCCCCCCCCCCCCCCCCCCCCCCCCCCCCCCCCCCCCCCCCCCCCCCCCCCCCCCCCCCCCCCCCCCCCCCCCCCCCCCCCCCCCCCCCCCCCCCCCCCCCCCCCCCCCCCCCCCCCCCCCCCCCCCCCCCCCCCCCCCCCCCCCCCCCCCCCCCCCCCCCCCCCCCCCCCCCCCCCCCCCCCCCCCCCCCCCCCCCCCCCCCCCCCCCCCCCCCCCCCCCCCCCCCCCCCCCCCCCCCCCCCCCCCCCCCCCCCCCCCCCCCCCCCCCCCCCCCCCCCCCCCCCCCCCCCCCCCCCCCCCCCCCCCCCCCCCCCCCCCCCCCCCCCCCCCCCCCCCCCCCCCCCCCCCCCCCCCCCCCCCCCCCCCCCCCCCCCCCCCCCCCCCCCCCCCCCCCCCCCCCCCCCCCCCCCCCCCCCCCCCCCCCCCCCCCCCCCCCCCCCCCCCCCCCCCCCCCCCCCCCCCCCCCCCCCCCCCCCCCCCCCCCCCCCCCCCCCCCCCCCCCCCCCCCCCCCCCCCCCCCCCCCCCCCCCCCCCCCCCCCCCCCCCCCCCCCCCCCCCCCCCCCCCCCCCCCCCCCCCCCCCCCCCCCCCCCCCCCCCCCCCCCCCCCCCCCCCCCCCCCCCCCCCCCCCCCCCCCCCCCCCCCCCCCCCCCCCCCCCCCCCCCCCCCCCCCCCCCCCCCCCCCCCCCCCCCCCCCCCCCCCCCCCCCCCCCCCCCCCCCCCCCCCCCCCCCCCCCCCCCCCCCCCCCCCCCCCCCCCCCCCCCCCCCCCCCCCCCCCCCCCCCCCCCCCCCCCCCCCCCCCCCCCCCCCCCCCCCCCCCCCCCCCCCCCCCCCCCCCCCCCCCCCCCCCCCCCCCCCCCCCCCCCCCCCCCCCCCCCCCCCCCCCCCCCCCCCCCCCCCCCCCCCCCCCCCCCCCCCCCCCCCCCCCCCCCCCCCCCCCCCCCCCCCCCCCCCCCCCCCCCCCCCCCCCCCCCCCCTTTTTCCCCCCCCCCCCCCCCCACACACACACTTGAGTTGGACAATGCCCTCAATGTCCAATGAACTAAGGCAAACTATGGGAAATAGGGGAAAGTAAACAAAAACAAAATCAAGAACAAGAAAAACTTGTCGGGTATGACGCGTGTTCCATGCTTGAATGATGTCAACAAGAATATGGCGCTGAACTTACTGCCAGCATATGCACATGACAAAAACTTGCTATTCAACATGAACACACGATTAATAGCCAACATATGAAATAATAAAGCATGCAAATTCCTATCCTACTTATTCAAAATGGAAATGGAAATAAAATACGAGGTCTCATCACCCCGTGGTGTGGATACAACCAAACAAATAAAAGTAAAGTACTGAAATGAAATGAAATTGTTCAAACAAAATAATGATACAAGCCATCAATCAACCATCAGACGGCGCTCTTCTCATTATTATCATCATAGGATCACCAAGGTGGGGTCTCTGACGCCCCCATACTTTAAGTATTGGGCGGTTTACCCTTGAAAGGAGAGAAACAGTTACCTTTCACCTTTTTAAATATCCAATCATTCGCCCGGACAGAAGTATCAACAACCATCATCAACTCCTCTTTCTCACTTGTTGATAAATTCGAGCACAACTCTTCAGACAACTTTACATTCCCGTGAGAAACAGCAGACTTCAAACGACTGTATAGTTTACGGATCTTAGCGCACGGACCATCCGTTGTTTTAGCAACAGTCACTGCTGTTGACTTCAATTCAACCTCCTTTTTCTCTAGCTTTTCATCCAACCATTCATCAATCTGTGAATCCAAAGAACTAACACAAGCAGTTTCAATAGAGTTAGCAACATTAGGTAAGGAAACAGAACACGTGTTCGAAAATGTCACTGACTCATTTCCTGCTCTCAATGTAAGCTTGCCACGACCAATCTCAAGTTTAGCATCGACCGTAGCAAGGAACGGTCTTCCTAGAATAAGGGGTACATTCAATGCCTCATCTGCTTTAATAATTACAAAGTCTACGGGAAAAACCAAACCACCCACCTTGACTAACACATCTTCTAATATCCCAATAGGTCTTATTTCAGATTTATCGGCCAAATGGATTTTCATGTTAATCGGTTTCGGTTCTCCTAAGTTCAGCTTGGAATAAATAGATGAAGTTATTAGATTAATACTTCCTCCTGAATCATTTAAGGAACGTTTTACCGTTAAATTACCAATCTTACAAGGGATGGTAAAACTACCTGGATCCCCGCGTTTCTCGGGCAACCTACCTGTCACTGCTGCTGAACAAACATCCTCAAGCACTGTGGTTGCTACCCCCGCCAGATGTTTCTTATTCATCAAAATCTGTCTCAAACACTTTGCATAACCTGGCATCTGTACAATTGCATCTAAAATTGGTATATTAATGTGCAACTTACTTAAGCAACCTTAAATTTAAGCAACCTTAAATTTAAGCACCTTAAATTTAAGCAACCTTAAATTTAAGCAACCTTAAATTTAAGCAACCTTAAATTTAAGCAACCTTAAATTTAAGCAACCTTAAATTTAAGCAACCTTAAATTTAAGCAACCTTAAATTTAAGCAACCTTAAATTTAAGCAACCTTAAATTTAAGCAACCTTAAATTTAAGCAACCTTAAATTTAAGCAACCTTAAATTTAAGCAACCTTAAATTTAAGCAACCTTAAATTTAAGCAACCTTAAATTTAAGCAACCTTAAATTTAAGCAACCTTAAATTTAAGCAACCTTAAATTTAAGCAACCTTAAATTTAAGCAACCTTAAATTTAAGCAACCTTAAATTTAAGCAACCTTAAATTTAAGCAACCTTAAATTTAAGCAACCTTAAATTTAAGCAACCTTAAATTTAAGCAACCTTAAATTTAAGCAACCTTAAATTTAAGCAACCTTAAATTTAAGCAACCTTAAATTTAAGCAACCTTAAATTTAAGCACCTTAAATTTAAGCAACCTTAAATTTAAGCAACCTTAAATTTAAGCAACCTTAAATTTAAGCAACCTTAAATTTAAGCAACCTTAAATTTAAGCAACCTTAAATTTAAGCATCTACCTTAAATTTAAGCAACCTTAAATTTAAATATTTTCCTTGATAAGATCTAGGTAGTAACCATAAATTTGTACCATAAATTGTATCCATAAAATAGTTGTATCCATAAAATAGTTGTATCCATAAAATAGTTGTATCCATAAAATAGTTGTATCCATAAAATAGTTGTATCCATAAAATAGTTGTATCCATAAAATAGTTGTATCCATAAAATAGTTGTATCCATAAAATAGTTGTATCCATAAAATAGTTGTATCCATAAAATAGTTGTATCCATAAAATAGTTGTATCCATAAAATAGTTGTATCCATAAAATAGTTGTATCCATAAAATAGTTGTATCCATAAAATAGTTGTATCCATAAAATAGTTGTATCCATAAAATAGTTGTATCCATAAAATAGTTGTATCCATAAAATAGTTGTATCCATAAAATAGTTGTATCCATAAAATAGTTGTATCCATAAAATAGTTGTATCCATAAAATAGTTGTATCCATAAAATAGTTGTATCCATAAAATAGTTGTATCCATAAAATAGTTGTATCCATAAAATAGTTGTATCCATAAAATAGTTGTATCCATAAAATAGTTGTATCCATAAAATAGTTGTATCCATAAAATAGTTGTATCCATAAAATAGTTGTATCCATAAAATAGTTGTATCCATAAAATAGTTGTATCCATAAAATAGTTGTATCCATAAAATAGTTGTATCCATAAAATAGTTGTATCCATAAAATAGTTGTATCCATAAAATAGTTGTATCCATAAAATAGTTGTATCCATAAAATAGTTGTATCCATAAAATAGTTGTATCCATAAAATAGTTGTATCCATAAAATAGTTGTATCCATAAAATAGTTGTATCCATAAAATAGTTGTATCCATAAAATAGTTGTATCCATAAAACATTTGTATCCATAAAATAATTGTATCCATAAAATAATTGTATCCATAAAATAGTTGTATCCATAAAATAGTTTGTGTATTCTCAGCCCCGAAATATAAATCATATAAAAGAGTTTAAAGGGGAATATATATATATATATATATATATATATATATATATATATATATATATATATATATATATATATATATATATATATATATATATATATATATATATATATATATATATATATATATATATATATATATATATATATATATATATATATATATATATATATATATATATATATATATATATATATATATATATATATATATATATATATATATATATATATATATATATATATATATATATATATATATATATATATATATATATATATATATATATATATATATATATATATATATATATATATATATATATATATATATATATATATATATATATATATATATATATATATATATATATATATATATATATATATATATATATATATATATATATATATATATATATATATATATATATATATATATATATATATATATATATATATATATATATATATATATATATATATATATATATATATATATATATATATATATATATATATATATATATATATATATATATATATATATATATATATATATATATATATATATATATATATATATATATATATATATATATATATATATATATATATATATATATATATATATATATATATATATATATATATATATATATATATATATATATATATATATATATATATATATATATATATATATATATATATATATATATATATATATATATATATATATATATATATATATATATATATATATATATATATATATATATATATATATATATATATATATATATATATATATATATATATATATATATATATATATATATATATATATATATATATATATATATATATATATATATATATATATATATATATATATATATATATATATATATATATATATATATATATATATATATATATATATATATATATATATATATATATATATATATATATATATATATATATATATATATATATATATATATATATATATATATATATATATATATATATATATATATATATATATATATATATATATATATATATATATATATATATATATATATATATATATATATATATATATATATATATATATATATATATATATATATATATATATATATATATATATATATATATATATATATATATATATATATATATATATATATATATATATATATATATATATATATATATATATATATATATATATATATATATATATATATATATATATATATATATATATATATATATATATATATATATATATATATATATATATATATATATATATATATATATATATATATATATATATATATATATATATATATATATATATATATATATATATATATATATATATATATATATATATATATATATATATATATATATATATATATATATATATATATATATATATATATATATATATATATATATATATATATATATATATATATATATATATATATATATATATATATATATATATATATATATATATATATATATATATATATATATATATATATATATATATATATATATATATATATATATATATATATATATATATATATATATATATATATATATATATATATATATATATATATATATATATATATATATATATATATATATATATATATATATATATATATATATATATATATATATATATATATATATATATATATATATATATATATATATATATATATATATATATATATATATATATATATATATATATATATATATATATATATATATATATATATATATATATATATAAATAATAAATACATTTAGTTATTAAGAAATTCTATATATATATATATATATATATATATATTTATATATATATATATATAACACACTACACACACTCTTTTACACATACACACTTATATATATATAAATATACTTACGGTAGTGGTGGTGATCGTGGTGGTGGTGCTTGGGGGAGAAGAAGAAAAGATGGTGTGTTGTTTAACGGTTAGGACTGAAAATGTCAGAAATCTAACGGTTAGGACTGAAACTGTCAGAAAATCTAACGGTTTAGGACTGAAACTGTCAGAAATCTAACGGTTTAGGACTGAAACTGTCAGAAATCTAACGGTTAGGACTGAAACTGTCAGAAATCTAACGGTTAGGACTGAAAGTGTCAGAAATCTAACGTTAGGACTGAAACTGTCAGAAATCTAACGGTTAGGACTGAAACTGTCAGAAATCTAACGTTAGGACTGAAAGTGTCAGAAATCTAACGTTAGGACTGAAAATGTCAGAAATCTAACGGTTAGGACTGAAAGTGTCAGAAAATCTAACGTTAGGACTGAAACTGTCAGAAATCTAACGGTTAGGACTGAAAGTGTCAGAAATCTAACGTTAGGACTGAAACTGTCAGAAAATCTAACGGTTAGGACTGAAAGTGTCAGAAATCTAACGTTAGGACTGAAAGTGTCAGAAATCTAACGGTTTAGGACTGAAAGTGTCAGAAATCTAACGTTAGGACTGAAAGTGTCAGAAAATCTAACGTTTAGGACTGAAAACTGTCAGAAATCTAACGTTACGACCAAAACTGTCAGAAAATCTAACGATTAGGACTGAAAGTGTCAGAAAATCTAACGATTAGGACTGAAAGTGTCAGAAAATCTAACGGTCTTTAACGGTCAAATTATAACTTTGTATTTCTTGTTTCTAATTCAACATAGGAAACTTATAAGTGATAAATAACCTGTTTAAACGATGATTCTGGCTGCTTCGTATCAAGACCCAGTTGACGTTTTATGTTAATAAAACTATGTAAAATGCTTCCACGGAGCATCTCGCGATACGAATAACTTGTAAACGAAACGAGATTCAACAAATCCGTTTTCTTGTCTAGATTCTTTGTACCTCAGTCTATCCATATCACTATAATAACAACTTGGAAGTCTTAACCACTTTCCTTAAATCTAACCCGAAAACCTTACGAGAACTTCAAAACTAACAAAATCTTCCAAAAATAAACGATCACCAATTGTAACGAAACTCACCACACAACTAGAGGAGTCAATAACGAACTCCCAGCAACTTTCAGAATTGAAAACTAACGTGTAACTTTTCCGTAATATGGATCGAAAGTTTCTCCAAAAACCATTCTTTTCTTTCTTTCTTGGTATTTAGTTCATGATGGTGATTATGATGATAATGGTGATTTTACGTGTGCATGGTGGTGGTCGAAAGGTGATGGCCGTTTTGCATGGTGGCCGTGGTTTGATGATGGTGGTTGTTTACACGTATGATAGCAACAAAGCAAGGTAGTAGTATAATAATAGTAGCAGTATCATAAGGGTGATGGTCGTGATCATCATCAACAACAAAACAGTGGGAGTAACAAGGTTCGATGGTGGTGGTTTGGTTGGAGTTTCGATCGGTTCATAAAAGAGGAGGAGAATGCCGAGACATGGGGGTCGTGTGATGGTGGTTAAACGGCGCAATAGTAGCAGCCGTGATTGAGCAGCAGTAGCTCGGTGGTGATGTTTGATCGTGAGTTTTAGTGTGAGAGGGAGAGAAGAAAAGATGGTGTGTTGTTTAAGTCCATTCTACATCCATATTTATACTAGAAGAGAAGGGGGTCGGCTGTGAAAATAAGAAGAGCAAATGTCGACATTATGTTGACATACATTCGTTGCTTAACCAAGAAGAAAAAGAAAGAACAATGTCGACATAATGTTGACATACATTCGTTGCATGAACTAGAAAAACAAGCAAGGGAAATCGACGAGCAAGATAGTGAAGAAGAATGTCGACATATGTTAACATGAAAAGAAAACAATATAATATAACAAGGGGGAGGGTATTACGTGCTCAGGAAGAAGAAAACAGTATCGATCTAAATATCTATATCTATATTTATATTGTTTTTATAACATAAGGGGGAGAGGTGATGTACGTGGAACAAGCAGAACCTTTTATATCTATCTGTATATTTTATGTGTGCATGAAATCAATAAGTATGGGGGTCGACGTGAAGAAACAGAAAAGAACAAAAATATAAATATCTTAGATATTATAATAGGTAGATTTACACCATTATTCGCCAGATGTTTACTCCGTGATTTAGTCTAAATAGTTGTCATTTAAATCGTCAAAATTTAAATGTAATCTTATTAAGGCTTTAGACATAATACCTTAAGATTTGGTATCATTTACTTTATTTTAAATATCTTCATTATTCCAACTATTTTAGTTGTTTATAACGTATTATATTAAATAGACCAATTTCTATTTAATATAAAGCTTAATATTTAATATTTCTTAATATTTTTAGATTTAATCTTAATTAATAAAAGATTTAAAATTTTTGTTTTATTCGAAAATTGACGATTGTCACAGTATCTACCCGTTAAATGAATTTCGTCCCGAAATTTAAAGTGTATCAAGATATAGGAAATAGTCTTATCTCAACGAGATATCTTTTTCTCTTAACAGAGTAAAATGAACTTTATACGATCCTAAACAGGATTCTTCTACTCTCAACAGAGTAGAATGAGCTTACACAATAACTGGTACTAAAGTACCCTTTACTCTCAACAGAGTAGAATGAGCTTACACAATAACTGGTACTAAAGTATTCTTTACTCTCAACAGAGTAGAATGAGCTTACACAATAACTGGTACTAAAGTACCCTTTACTCTCAACAGAGTAGGAAAGACATGCACATTATGATCAGTTTATCATAAGAACAATATTCAATCCTCAACAGAATCTACATTTGAACTTACATTTTCAAATATTTCAAAATTTGTACGTCTGTAGAAATTTATAATTTGTATATCTATAGCATAGTATAGATGATCTGTCGGTTAAGTCTTAAATTTACTTTTCTTGTTCAATATCTGACCGTTAAAAACGGCTCTTTTCAAATATATATAAATAATACCACAATACACCTCTTTTGAATTCATCTCTATCATTTCTTTATATAATATTATCCTAATCTTCTCAAATTTTCTTAAAAATATAACTGAAACAAACCATTCATTCAAAGATGTTGAATCCTCTTATTATCTTGGTGTACTTGGGTATCATACCTTGGTTATACGGCGTGTTCCAACTTCCACCGGATGTGGCTATTCCGCTCCTAATTGTGTTTTTATTCATCGGGTTACCCCTTTTGTTTTCAGTAACTTGGATTAACTTGTATGGTTTCTAAATGTTGTAATTGTTTGTTTGTATTTTTCTGTTTGAATAATGTAACGATTTTTCGTTCGTGTATTGTACTAATAATGAAATGCAACTTTTCCTTGTAATATTCATCTTATTGCTCTATATCTCTTACGTTTAACCATTAAAGGCGCTCTATGGTTCAAAGAAACAAATATTATTTAGATCACTCCTGAAACAACAGTTTGGATAAAAACTCATCTAGAGGTCAAAAATGATTTTAGAAATTCAACGGCTATGGATTCATGTCTTCCTGTAATCCATTTGATTTGTCTTAATGTGATCTATTCCTTATGATTTTAAACAACTCTTGTTAAACACGATGTGTACTTTGAGAAATTTCTCTCAATCTCGGTAACAATAATTTACAGAGATGGTAAAGTTTTAAAATTTTATCTTTGGTAAAAATAATTCAGTAATTACTAATTACTGTAACAATAATTGAAATTACTGTAGTTTACGGACACCTGTCCGTTCTTTCAGGTTACATTTCCCTTTTCATCCTCTATAATAGAAACGCGTTTTCTTAAAGAAGAATGCACACTAAATCTTCTTTCTCTATCTCTTTTACTTACTTAGTTCTTCATCTGCTAATTTGTCTTTAGCTATTCCGTTCACAGCCAGCTTGTATCCTAACAGATATCCGACTCTCTCTTTGGTAAGCTACCTTTTTGTACTCTTTCTCATCTTAGATAATATACTATCTATTTATTTGTTTATATAAAACTTTTATCTTTTAATTCATGTTTGCTTAATTAACAATATTGTTCCATCGATTTATCATAAGACAATGAAAAATTTCGGTGCCTCTTCGAGCGATCCAAAAGGTAAAAGGCCAATGGCTCAAGATGATCTTGAAAATCTTGAAACAAATAGGGTCAAGAGAATCAAGCAGGAGGCCGTGATGTTAGGAATCTCTTATGAAGACTACAAGATGATGGTAGACGAAGATGTCCATCTTTTCGAGAAGCAAACTTCTGAAGATGAAAAGTTGGCACAACTTTTGTCTCAATTTTTAAAAGAAGAAGAATCTATTCTCGTCAACCGTCAAATAAAAGAAGACGAGGAGTTTGCTAAAGCCTTAGCTCAGCAAGAAGAAGACAATCTCTCACGAAGGAAGAAGTCCATCTTTTCTATGTCATCTGAAGAAGATGATAAAAAGGAAGATCTTAATGTTCAACCTTTGAGGAAGAGGAAGAGAGATGATGTTGGAGGAAGCCATCCACAGGGATCTGGATCTGACACAACCTCTAATTCTTAAAGTTTTAATAAAACTTTTGTAAAAATGTCTAGGATCCATCATGCCATATTGGGATCCATATGAAATGTTGGTGTCACAACAACAACATAATTAAGTTTATTAATAAAATCTCAAATTTATTCAGAATCTGTTTTTAAATAATGTATCATAGTGGAGAAGTTTTCTTGAGTGTTTGTTATAACAGTCACCTGACCAAATTTTTCTGTAGGTAATAAAGACTCAAGGCTATCATGGACAAAGGGAAAAGTCCTATGATTAGTACTAACAACTGGGAACAAGATTTCGATGACTTTTGCCAAAACTGGCTTCTTCAAAATACAGCATCGGCATCACAACTAGAACTCCCAACCGAAAATGTCAGTGCATCGTTCTTAAATCCTATTGATGCAATTTATCATGAGGCATCATCTTCTAACTTAATAGAACCTTTTCATCAGAACTGGTTTCTAAATCCACCAGAACTGACATTCCAGTTGGAATCAACATTCCAACCAGAACTTTCTGAGGAGGGTAACTGGGCACTAGGCAAACGGCAAACGTTTGATGCTCAAATACAGTTCGAAAATCCTGTCGGTCAAGTACCTAATCGGGCTTCCACTTCGAATGCAGTGGAGTTGGTTGATACAACAACAGATCGCGACCCAGAGTTTGAGAAGCATGTAGAAGAATCATGGGCTTATATTAGCAAATTTTATAGCCGTAAGAAAAAGTCTTACCAGTTTGTGAAAAATAAAAATATTTTGGTAGTATTTGGGGAAGAAATGGACATATCATGGATGCCACTACCAATATGCTCATGCACAGGGATACCTAGGAGCTGTCGCCGGTGGAATAGAGATGGATGGAGCTCCACTTGTTGTACAGTTGATCTTTCCATGTGTCCGTTGCCAACGTATGTCGGAAAAAGTCGTATTGCAAGATTGCAGGGGAGAAAAATGGGTCGTCATACATTCACAAAAGTCGTAGAGGCTTTGTTGTTAGAAGGGTATGATCTCGATTGTCCAATTGACTTGAAGGATCATTGGGCTAGGCAAGGGACTAATAGGTATGGGATGAATAGATAAATGTGTCTCTTTTCTTTATTGCGAAATTTATATATAACTTGTTTGTAGTTAATACTTTTATTATTGCTTATATCAAAATAATCTGATAAAGCTATCCTACTTTATCTTGTTCCATCAAGATCCAGATATCTTATTTGTTGTCGGCCATTCTGAAAAATTATTTCCATTTGACCTCATTGCTTACGTTATTTAAGCAAGTAGGACGTTGTAGTAATTTCTTTTTACCATCAAATTACAAAAATTATTAATTCTAGATATTTTCTTCATTCATATATGAGAATATATGTATCAATTAAATCCATGTATCCAAGAAATGTATACATATACATATTTTTAGCACGTATAATCAAATATTAATTATAAGTCTTTATACCAGCATACTTCCATATTTAACGTATTTAAGATATTCTAATATACGATCATAATAATGCTGCAGTCATTATTAGGATTTTATATTACAACATTTTGAATTCGTTAAACATTTTCATATGTTACTATAAAGCATTCTATATCAAGTAGTTCAAGTAAATAATAACCAGTAAAAATATGCATGTATATAGGTATTGTCCTATACGGGGTTATAGTCTAGGTTCATCAGTATGCAACCCAGTTGACTATAATTTATGTTATAATTCCCAGTGGTGTGGACCCTTCCGAAACACTTTGATAATATAATTTAGTGTTTAAAATACTTACATGGTTATTTCTACGATGAATTACTTAATTCTATAAGCATCACTAACATAATAGACTTGATTTAATTTCTTTGTTTTCAATTAATTTAACTATATATATAGTTATTCATTAATACGCTTGTCAACGTAATTGATTTTTGAGTTATTTCAAAAAAATTTTGAAACATATACTTGGAATCTTTATAAATGAAATCTCATTTATATTTATTGAAATCTTTAAAAGTCTCTTTTGAAATAAATAAGCTAAGTTTTTAGCTTATTAGGTAAAATACGTATATTTTCCAGAAATGAAGATATATCAGATAATTTTGTTTAATCTTAATACGAGATTCATAATGAATGTATTCAAGAATAATTACAAAAATGTACATCTATATATTTATATAGATGGATATTTTAATTGAAAGTATTAATACCAAAATGTATTAATCATTTTAACAAAGAGATATTTTTATTTCCAAGTTGTGTTAGGGTTGGCCTTGGGTCGTGAAGAATATCGGGGCGAATTAAGTTGCTTAGTGAATGCTTATGCAAACTTTTCGCGAACTACCTTCCATTCCTCCGATATAAGCCTAAGAGGCCCAAGGTGCAATCACTTTCGGAAACATTGTGCGGTTAAAAGCGTATCAAGGATATATTCTATCCATAAATCAAACAATTCGAAAATACGAAATAATTCACAGATGGTGAATAGTAATTTTATGAATTTGGATAGTTAGGTATATAACTATGCCTTTGTTTATATACCATAATAAGTATATAAAATGATTTAATAACCTTTGTTTTTGTTTTATTTCTCCAACTTATATAGATATAGATAACCTCTATCCATTAAATTTAAGCAACCTTAAATTTAACCGTTAAATTTAAGTAACCTTAAATTTAAGCATTTATTCTATATAAGGCATGACATTGTACTTTCTAAGCATGTATAAGCACATTGTCACATAACAGTTATAGTCTAAGTTTATTAATGCAACCTAATAATTCATTTATCAAGCCCACTAATGCAACCTAGTTCACTATAACTTGTGTCTCTGATACCAATCTGTCACACCCCCAAAATATATTTATTTGCGGAAAACAGGGGTGAACAATAATGGACATTGCAAACACATATTATAATGAACGCCCTCTACAATGAGACGTTTTGATAAACTTTTATACATAATACTTGTTGAAATATTACAAAAGATAGAATGACTTCAAATATCAACAAGTTAAGACACCTCCAAATGTTTGAGACTCCAAATAGTATGCATCACGTATATGCATCAAATAGCTCAAGTACCTGAGAAATACACGTTTTAAAGTTTCGTCAACATAAAGTTGGTGAGTTCATAGAGTTTATAATAAGGATTTACCTTTGGATCATTATCCAATAAAGTAAGGCTATATCTTTGGATCACGGGCCCAAACAATATACCTAACTTTAAATCAAAAATGATTAAATATGCCTTTGGATCATCGTCCAATAAAATAATTTTACCTTTGGATCACAAGACTTTTTCTTTGGTATGATAATGCATGCATTACATATATCATAAAACAGTATGGATTATTCAATCCAATACTCACTATGCTTATACCTTGGAAACCGAATACCTTAACCATATATATATTACCCCTCTTGTGATGCTAATGCTCAACGCAATCACGAAATTGTTCAAACATTAACGGTTAGGACTGAAACTGTCAGAAATCTAACGTTAGGACTGAAAGTGTCAGAAAATCTAACGGTTAGGACTGAAAGTGTCAGAAATCTAACGTTAGGACTGAAAATGTCAGAAATCTAACGGTTAGGACTGAAAGTGTCAGAAATCTAACGATTAGGACTGAAAATGTCAGAAATCTAACGGTTAGGACTGAAACTGTCAGAAATCTAACGTTAGGACTGAAAGTGTCAGAAAATCTAACGTTAGGACTGAAAGTGTCAGAAAATCTAACGGTTAGGACTGAAAGTGTCAGAAAATCTAACGTTAGGACTGAAAGTGTCAGAAAATCTAACGGTTAGGACTGAAAGTGTCAGAAATCTAACGTTAGGACTGAAAGTGTCAGAAATCTAACGGTTAGGACTGAAAGTGTCAGAAATCTAACGATTAGGACTGAAAATGTCAGAAATCTAACGGTTAGGACTGAAACTGTCAGAAATCTAACGTTAGGACTGAAAGTGTCAGAAAATCTAACGGTTAGGACTGAAAGTGTCAGAAATCTAACGTTAGGACTGAAAGTGTCAGAAAATCTAACGTTTAGGACTGAAAATGTCAGAAATCTAACGGTTAGGACTGAAAGTGTCAGAAAATCTAACGTTAGGACTGAAAGTGTCAGAAAATCTAACGGTTAGGACTGAAAGTGTCAGAAATCTAACGTTAGGACTGAAAATGTCAGAAATCTAACGGTTAGGACTGAAAGTGTCAGAAATCTAACGATTAGGACTGAAAATGTCAGAAATCTAACGGTTAGGACTGAAACTGTCAGAAATCTAACGTTAGGACTGAAAGTGTCAGAAAATCTAACGTTAGGACTGAAAGTGTCAGAAAATCTAACGGTTAGGACTGAAAGTGTCAGAAAATCTAACGTTAGGACTGAAAGTGTCAGAAAATCTAACGGTTAGGACTGAAAGTGTCAGAAATCTAACGTTAGGACTGAAAGTGTCAGAAATCTAACGGTTAGGACTGAAAGTGTCAGAAATCTAACGATTAGGACTGAAAATGTCAGAAATCTAACGGTTAGGACTGAAACTGTCAGAAATCTAACGTTAGGACTGAAAGTGTCAGAAAATCTAACGGTTAGGACTGAAAGTGTCAGAAATCTAACGTTAGGACTGAAAGTGTCAGAAAATCTAACGTTTAGGACTGAAAATGTCAGAAATCTAACGGTTAGGACTGAAAGTGTCAGAAAATCTAACGTTAGGACTGAAAGTGTCAGAAAATCTAACGGTTAGGACTGAAAGTGTCAGAAATCTAACGTTAGGACTGAAAATGTCAGAAATCTAACGGTTAGGACTGAAAGTGTCAGAAATCTAACGATTAGGACTGAAAATGTCAGAAATCTAACGGTTAGGACTGAAACTGTCAGAAATCTAACGTTAGGACTGAAAGTGTCAGAAAATCTAACGTTAGGACTGAAAGTGTCAGAAAATCTAACGGTTAGGACCAAAACTGTCAGAAAATCTAACGATTAGGACTGAAAGTGTCAGAAAATCTAACGATTAGGACTGAAAGTGTCAGAAAATCTAACGGTCTTTAACGGTCAAATTATAACTTTGTATTTCTTGTTTCTAATTCAACATAGGAAACTTATAAGTGATAAATAACCTGTTTAAACGATGATTCTGGCTGCTTCGTATCAAGACCCAGTTGACGTTTTATGTTAATAAAACTATGTAAAATGCTTCCACGGAGCATCTCGCGATACGAATAACTTGTAAACGAAACGAGATTCAACAAATCCGTTTTCTTGTCTAGATTCTTTGTACCTCAGTCTATCCATATCACTATAATAACAACTTGGAAGTCTTAACCACTTTCCTTAAATCTAACCCGAAAACCTTACGAGAACTTCAAAACTAACAAAATCTTCCAAAAATAAACGATCACCAATTGTAACGAAACTCACCACACAACTAGAGGAGTCAATAACGAACTCCCAGCAACTTTCAGAATTGAAAACTAACGTGTAACTTTTCCGTAATATGGATCGAAAGTTTCTCCAAAAACCATTCTTTTCTTTCTTTCTTGGTATTTAGTTCATGATGGTGATTATGATGATAATGGTGATTTTACGTGTGCATGGTGGTGGTCGAAAGGTGATGGCCGTTTTGCATGGTGGCCGTGGTTTGATGATGGTGGTTGTTTACACGTATGATAGCAACAAAGCAAGGTAGTAGTATAATAATAGTAGCAGTATCATAAGGGTGATGGTCGTGATCATCATCAACAACAAAACAGTGGGAGTAACAAGGTTCGATGGTGGTGGTTTGGTTGGAGTTTCGATCGGTTCATAAAAGAGGAGGAGAATGCCGAGACATGGGGGTCGTGTGATGGTGGTTAAACGGCGCAATAGTAGCAGCCGTGATTGAGCAGCAGTAGCTCGGTGGTGATGTTTGATCGTGAGTTTTAGTGTGAGAGGGAGAGAATTAGTTTGAATGTGATTTGAAATGAGAGTTGAGGTTCCTTTTATAGGCAAGAGAGGTGGTGGTGTCGTGAGAAAAAGAAAGAACAATGTCGACATAATGTTGACATACATTCGTTGCATGAACTAGAAAAACAAGCAAGGGAAATCGACGAGCAAGATAGTGAAGAAGAATGTCGACATATGTTAACATGAAAAGAAAACAATATAATATAACAAGGGGGAGGGCTGCCGACTGAGAAGAAATATCTATATAGTTAAAATGAGAACCATATAAATGTATATATATATATATATATATATATATATATATATATATATATATATATATATATATATATATATATATATATATATATATATATATATATATATATATATATATATATATATATATATATATATATATATATATATATATATATATATATATATATATATATATATATATATATATATATATATATATATATATATATATATATATATATATATATATATATATATATATATATATATATATATATATATATATATATATATATATATATATATATATATATATATATATATATATATATATATATATATATATATATATATATATATATATATATATATATATATATATATATATATATATATATATATATATATATATATATATATATATATATATATATATATATATATATATATATATATATATATATATATATATATATATATATATATATATATATATATATATATATATATATATATATATATATATATATATATATATATATATATATATATATATATATATATATATATATATATATATATATATATATATATATATATATATATATATATATATATATATATATATATATATATATATATATATATATATATATATATATATATATATATATATATATATATATATATATATATATATATATATATATATATATATATATATATATATATATATATATATATATATATATATATATATATATATATATATATATATATATATATATATATATATATATATATATATATATATATATATATATATATATATATATATATATATATATATATATATATATATATATATATATATATATATATATATATATATATATATATATATATATATATATATATATATATATATATATATATATATATATATATATATATATATATATATATATATATATATATATATATATATATATATATATATATATATATATATATATATATATATATATATATATATATATATATATATATATATATATATATATATATATATATATATATATATATATATATATATATATATATCTAACAAATTCCCCCTATTTGTTTTAGAAATAATGCAAGGTTTTTCAAGCTTATATCTATACAACTTTGTATGCTTGAAAAACACTTGTTTTGACTTAGTCTAAAAATTTAAGTTACTGGAAAACACTTTATAGATCATCAGTGTTTTCAGTTTCATCTTTTAATTCTAACTTAGACTAAATCTGATCATTTACTTTATGAAACAAAATATGTAACTATATTTACAGCCATCAACAGAAAATAAGTTACAATTTTGGAAATTAAATACAAGTACAAGTAAATGATACAAGAGTCAGACCCTTCTCTTCGATGTCTGTCCTGGAGCATCTTCAGAAGCCTTTCTCTTAGGTGATGGAGAGGATGGTACAGACTCTGGTGATTTCATACCTATTGCAACTTCCATCTGTTGCTTTCTCTTCCATACCTTCTCAATCCTTTTCAAAAATGCTTTAACATCAGTCAACAAATCAGTCTTCCCCCTGAACGTTAAGGCTATCTCCTTCAGTTCAGTCCATCCAAAAGCTTGGACTGAAGCACTTTTCCTTTCATCAGTAAAGTTACCTTCCCTGGTCAACTTTATTTCAAACTTGGACAAGCCTTCATGATTTTCAGCAAGCTTTATCTCTGCACCTATGATCCTTCTGGCATCAGCCCTGAATTTCAACATCTCTTCATACTTGGCTTTCTGCTTAGCCATCTGGATCATATATTCAGTTTCCTTGGATACTTTCTGCTGTTCCACGGCAGACCGGAGTGCTTCACGATTGATTCTTTGTGAAGTATCCCTGTTTAAGATCGAGAGTATTTAGACAAATTCACCTTTAATGCTAAAAGTAATTTTAACGAAGAAATGACTTTGTATTTATAGGCAAACAAATTCACCAGTGAATTTGTGCCGTACAAATATGGTTGTATGCATTTAATGAACCGACAAGGTCATTAAATGCATTGGTTAAGGTACAAGGATAAAGTCACATCAATATGACTTTATTCTTTTAACCAACCACCTTTACACATGTATGAACTTTAGTAAAGAACAAGTGGAATGTTCTTTGGAAAGTGTGTAAAGGCAAAAGTCAATTCCTCGATATCAGTGTTCAGACTTGTAAGGTCTAGAACACTGACAATCCTCCAGTCGTAGATCTGTTAAGACTTCCAGTGGACTCCGCCATTTGTCAGTCTTCTTTATTCTGACTTCAGTCTTTGACTTCAGTAGAATAGATCTGGACTGGGGTGAAGTCCAGTGAGCTAATCTGGAATACTCCAGATTTCCTATACAAGTATTTTGCTCACTGGTCATCCATTATTTCTGAACAAATCTTCAAAGGGACTCCAGTTTCCAAGTCTGGAGTAGGTCCAGTAAATATCATTTCTGGACAGATCTTCAGTAAGGCTCCAGTAGTCGAGTGGAGCGAGTCCAGTAAATATCATTTCTGGACAGATCTTCAGTAAGGCTCCAGTAGTCGAGTCTGGAGCGAGTCCAGTAAATCTGGACCTAATAAATTCCCCCTATTTGTTTAGAAATAATGCAAGGTTTTTCAAGCTTATATCTATACAACTTTGTATGCTTGAAAAACACTTGTTTTGACTTAGTCTAAAAATTTAAGTTACTGGAAAACACTTTATAGATCATCAGTGTTTTCAGTTTCATCTTTTAATTCTAACTTAGACTAAATCTGATCATTTACTTTATGAAACAAAATATGTAACTATATTTACAGCCATCAACAGAAAATAAGTTACAATTTTGGAAATTAAATACAAGTACAAGTAAATGATACAAGAGTCAGACCCTTCTCTTCGATGTCTGTCCTGGAGCATCTTCAGAAGCCTTTCTCTTAGGTGATGGAGAGGATGGTACAGACTCTGGTGATTTCATACCTATTGCAACTTCCATCTGTTGCTTTCTCTTCCATACCTTCTCAATCCTTTTCAAAAATGCTTTAACATCAGTCAACAAATCTGTCTTCCCCCTGAACGTTAAGGCTATCTCCTTCAGTTCAGTCCATCCAAAAGCTTGGACTGAAGCACTTTTCCTTTCATCAGTAAAGTTACCTTCCCTGGTCAACTTTATTTCAAACTTGGACATGCCTTCATGATTTTCAGCAAGCTTTATCTCTGCACCTATGATCCTTCTGGCATCAGCCCTGAATTTCAACATCTCTTCATACTTGGCTTTCTGCTTAGCCATCTGGATCATATATTCAGTTTCCTTGGATACTTTCTGCTGTTCCACGGCAGACCGGAGTGCTTCACGATTGATTCTTTGTGAAGTATCCAAAGGAATGAAGGTGCTCAGATATGCATCTCTGATTGCTTTAAGCTGTTTGGCAGTAAGTTTAGGCAAGCCCTTCATCTTCTTTCTGTACTCTATCTCCAGAGCACCAGCATTCTTTCTAATCTTTTTCTGGAGGTTCACCAGCTCCTCCGTTCTTTGTCTTATTAGTTCAGCTACACTGACACCATAAGTCATTGCATCATAAATCTGTTCTTCTTCAGAGTACCTGGAGCGAATGTGAACATCATCCAATGCATCCAGACATTGATGAACTCTGGGGTCATCCTTCATCTTTTTGTACACATCAATATGAATGCCCAACCTGCCAGCATTGTATGAATCCAAAGTCCCCATATTTGCCATCTCCCTTTTGTGGGCCAGCAATTCATCTCTTTGATTTTTCTTGAATATTTCAATCATAATGCATTCTTGCTCCAGTCTCTTCGAGGTGTCATCATCAGCAGTAGGGAATTCTGATGAACCTTCAGCAGTTTCAGTTTCTTCTCCAGATACCATATGTTCCTTTCCTTTTACAGACTTCAGAGTTGTTGGGATATCTGGGAAGGATTCAAACTAGGGCTCACTGGCATCAGTACCAGCAGCCTCTTCAACCTGCACAATGGCTTCAGTGCCAAGTGCCTTCTGTGCTTCTTGTGCACTGGCATCAGTACCAGTCACTTGTTCTTGTTGCACAGTGCCAAATGCCTTTTCAACTGCACTGGCAATCACTTCTTTCTTTTTCTTTATCAACCCTTCTGGAACAGATTCAGTGGCCACAGATTTTTCCCCCTTGGAGTGTCCACCAGTTTGAGACTTGTGGGCACTCCATAACTGTTCAAGCATATACCTGTCTGTAGCACCAAAAGTTCTTCCTGCCACTGGACATGTGATATTTACAGTCTGCCTTAGCTCAGTCACTTCCTTCTTGATTATTTGAATTTCAGAAGACAAGTGCTTTGGCATTTCTTTTTCTATCATCTTCACCACTTGTGGCAGCAACCCATCTTGAATTGTTCTAAGAACAGACCCAGAAATCTCTTCAGAAATTTCTTTTAACATGTCGTGTCTGAACTTCTTAGTACATTCATCACTGATTGAACTAACAACAACATTCTGATCAAGAGTTGGCCTACTTTCCAAACTACTTATCCTGGTTGTCAACCTCTGAACTTCATCTGTCAGACCTGCCAGTGGTTGAACAAGTTCACCTTTCACTGCAGTCTGAACAGAACTAACCAGTCTTGCTTCTAATCCCTGGACTGCCACTTTGAGATTTTCAGTGTTTTGATTTGTGGCCAGTACCAGTTCATCCAGCTTCTCAAACACTATCTTCTCATTCCCAGCAAAATCATTCATTTCTGATGCTAGATTATTGGATAGTAAGGACTTAAAATCAGAAATAACCTGGGATGATGACTGAAGTGATCTATCCAGGTCCGCCACCTTACTTAAAAGGTCTTGGACCTTGGCTGAAGAAGAAGAGGAAGGACCACTGGGAGGATCAAGAGTTGAAGTTATTCTGGTCACCAAAGGTACCTGTGTCTGGACCTCTTCAGTAGATCTTTCAGATGTTACAGCAATCGAGTCCAGCACACGGTGTTCAGGAAAGTTAATTGGAGTTTCAATTGGTGGTGGTTGAGTTTGTGAAATTTGAAGTGTGGGAGTTGAAATATGGAGTGGTTTGTGGAATTGAAGGTGGTGGTGGTGGTGGCATAGTGGATTCTGGTGGTGGAACATTTGATTCTGGTGGAGGTGGTGGCATTTCTGGTAAACGTTCAATTTCTACTACATCATCTCCAAGAAAACTCATGTCAGTATCAAAAATATTACCTTCTGACATGGGTGAATCGGCTTCATTCCAAACAAACGTTTCATCAACAGTCTGATCACCAGTCTGATCACCAACTTCTACATTTAGATCAAACTGAGCATCTTGCTCATCAGTCACCTGCTCAATAACTTGTACACTTTCTACCTGCTCAACATTCTCTTCCTGCTCAAAAATAGGAGACCCATCTAAATTCATGACATCACCTGGATGGCTCATTTCAGCTCTTTCTGGATTAACCTGAACTCCAGCCCGCATAAGACGTCTATTTGATCTTGGTCGTCTAGGGGGTTCAACATTTTCTTATTCCTGTTGGTCAGGGGCCACCTGGATTACTGGTTGCACAATTTCTATATTTAGGTCACCAGAGGGTCCTTCACCAACTAGGTTCCCTCCTGGAGCCACTTCTTGCTCATCAGCGTTTTCTTCCCTTTGGAAACTAAGCATGGACTGAGGAATGTTTACCTCATTTGGTGGAGATCTAAGGTTGGTCAGTTCACGCATATACTCACATACAGAAAAGTGAGTGGTTTCAAAATAATACTGGTCACCTAGAGCTCTTTTGAAAATAAGTGAAAGGAAACGAATATATGGAACAAATGCTTTTCTACCTTTCACCTTAAGACGCTCTACCAGATTGATGATTATGGTTAGACCTTACCAAATAAAACCCTAAATTTGTATATATATTAGAACCGATGGAGATATGGAAAGAAAGGGGAAGGCAGCGAAACTTAGGATCCCTAATTCTTTTGTAACCCGATCGAAGCTAATATAAATCGGAGTGTAGCCTTGGGTGTGGGTCCCGCGCTAAGTGTCAAGAGGTCGAAGGGTAGAGTCTTGGTCGAACCTTCAGAAAGACGTAGGGCCCAGCCTAGCCTACTATGAGTCTTTTATAAAAGAAATCAAAGATAATATATATATATATATATATATATATATATATATATATATATATATATATAAGTGAAGCGAGGCTCAGCAAATACGAAAGAGGCTGGAAGCGGGCCCATGTCCATCGAAGTTTAAGGAAAGGCAGAAGAGAGAGAATCGACCCTTCAAACCTAGATAAAAGGTAAAGACAGCGAAGTGTAAAGCAAGGAGTGGGGGCCCAGCCGAGGCTTCCAAGGGAGAGAGAGAGGTATATCTGTCGAAGCTAGGAGCGGGGCCTAATGGTGAGCTGTCGAAGCTTTAGAGGAAGAGAGAGAATCGAAGTCAAGATAGGAGGAGAGAGAAGCGAAGTCTTGTTAAAGCTAGGCTTATGAATCGGACCTTGGAGGTATCGAGGCTTAGCTTAGATGTATCGATCCTCTCTCTTCACATGGGAGCTGACAATGCTAAGTACAACGAGCCCTGGGCCTAGAATTAGACCTACATCGATCGAAGCTTAAGAAAGACTGAGAGAATAAAACCTAAATTAAAATAGGCGAGCCTTTCAATAAAGGGAAGAAAACCTAAATATATTCATATTATTTATTATTGTTACAATAATAATAATATGTAAACAAGATATATATATATATATATATATATATATATATATATATATATATAAGCGGTTATAATATATAATGCATTTAAAACTTCATCTAATAACAAAATGATACAATATATATATATATATATATATATATATATATATATTATAGAAACACACAATTCAATTCTACATTCAGTCACAATCAATATATTTTCATTATATATAATATTCTCTTCAACAGCAGTACATTCAATAATATCATCAGTACATTCATAGATATTATCATCAACACATTCATCATCAATCAATCAAAACATCAAATCACATTATATTCATATCCTCCAAAGATCGAAACGTCTCTTTGGGAAAATCATCAAACACCTTAGATTCGTCAAGAGTTTATTAGGTTTGCACTACTTTGTAGGAGATCTTGATGATTTTCTTGGTTAAAACCCATCTTTGATTGAGCTTCACATTTTCATGCTCAAACATTGGCGCCATCCGTGAATTAACTGATCACTGGACGGTTTTGTTTTGTTACAAATCAAAAATCATCTTTGTTCTTGTTTATTTCTTGTTTGTTTCTTAGCATCATATGGCTGAGGAATTTACTCCTGTTTCCCAGGTTATACCTTCTGGGTTGGGGAAGGGTGTTGATGGAGATGATTCTCCAATAAATCTGGAAACTTCTGAAATAGGTGAGATTCAAAATACCTCAGGAGAAAGATTTCCAGATTTTGGTCCTAGATCTAGTGAGGTTGTGACAAATGCAACTAATGTTGTTTCTGGTGGTGGATCTAGGTTGCCACCCAGGGTAAGCTTTGCATCTAGCCTTGGGTCTGGTAGTGTTAGTGTGGGACCACTTTTCTCCACACCTTCACCCTCTGTATCTCCCTTTGTATCTTTATTTACAATACCCCCAACTAGCACATCTCCTATCACTATGCTCTCTTCGGGTCCTAGTCAGTTGAGCTCTCACATAACTAGCTTGACCAGCCCATCCATGACTGGAGGTCAGACATCCTTGCAATCAATGGCTAGCTCCTCTCAATCTGTCACCATTCAGGAGAGCCATTTGTTGGAATTGATAAAGTTAGCTGCCAAGAACACTCAGCAAGTACAAGCTCCACCACCTCCTCCAACTGATTGGTTTTCTCAAATCTCTGCTGCGTTAAGGCCAGCTCCGTCTCAGCCGGCCCCACAACCCGCTGCACAGCCTACAGGTATGGAATCAATAATGAAGTTATTGGTAGACGAAATGAAAAAGCAAAAGCCAGTAGAGCCTGCTCCTGAACCAGTTAACCCAGCAAAAGAATTGTTGAAAATGCTAAAGATTGCAGCGGGGGAGGAGGCTGATGAGCAAGCAAGGGTGGCCACTGTGCCAAAGTCTGCAACAAACTATGCCTTCCCAGACGGTCAGAAGGTTCCCACTATCGTTGGCACTTATGATGGTACTAGGGACCCAGAAGATCATCTCGCAATCTATGATCAAGCCGTATTAACTGAGAAGTGGGTGGACCCCGTGGCATGTCACTTGTTCCCAGGCACTTTGCAGGGTTATGCTTTGGAATGGTTCACCAAGCTTCCTGAGAAGAGTATCAAAAATTATGAAGATTTGAAGAAGAAGTTTATAGGGCAGTTTGTCCAGCAGAAGAAGCGTCAGAGAAGTCACCTGGAGGCTGACTTGATTAGACAAAGAGAAAGCGAATCATTGAGGGACTTCATCTCAAGATACACTAAGGAATGCCAGAAAATTCCAAGTCTCCCTGAAAGCCAACAAGTCTCAGGTTTTAATCTGGCATTGCTCCCCGGCGAACTCCAAGACGATCTAAGCAAGAGAATCCCGTTGACGTTTGGAGAGGCTACTGATAGGGCGTTCGATTTCATTCGCTCCAGGGAAACGTCCCTCATTGTGAAGGGGGCAGTCAGAAAGGATAGGCTGGGGGAGGTCCTGGGACGGCAGGAGGCTTGGGTGGTGGAAGGTATGATATTAGAAGAAATGATAGAAGGTTTGATCATAGAGACACTAAAAGGAGAGAAGAAAGAAGAGATGATAGGAGAGATGACAGAAGGGAAAAGAGGGGTGGCCCGTATGACAGAGTGATCAACTTGATAAAATCCCCAAGGGAGATCCTCAAGACTGAACGAGTTGGTGAAAATTTCAAACCTCCCCGACCTTTGATACACAGGTCTGGAAAGAAAGACATGTCAAAGTACTGTGAATTCCATGAAGACCATGGTCATGAAACAAATGCTTGCAGGGAGCTTAAGATTGAGATAAAAAGGGCTTTAGATGAGGGAAAGTTGGAACACTTAGTCCCAGGTGCAAAGCAAGGAAAAAGAGCTACCCAGGCTAAGAAGACTTATACTTGGCAAAAGCGAGATGGGAGGAACGATCGACCCCCACCTCCAGATGGCCATGTTTACATGATAAGAGGAAAAACCAAGTATGAAAAAAGGAAAGCAGAAGTTCTTGAGCCATGGAGGATGGTCTTAATCTCTTTCCCACCAGTTAAGGTCGTTTCCTCAGATCCAGTAGTGATACAAGCTAGGGTGGCAAACTTTGAAGTTGGAAAGGTATACTTAGACAATGGAAGTTCATCAGACATAATATATGACCATTGTTTCCGAAAGTTACCCCAGAGAATTAGAGATCTTAAGCGACCTTCGATGACACAACTTGTTAGTTTCATGGGAGAGTCCAACAGGCCAGTCGGAGAGATTACTATGGAAGTTATGATGGGGGAATACCCTTATCACAGAATTGAACTTATTGACTTCATGATAATAAGAGCCCCATTAGCTTACAACGTCATACTAGGCCGACCCTCAATGCAAAAGTTTGGAGCAATTCCATCAACCATCCATGGAATGGTGAAGTTTCCAACTCCTTCAGGAGTAGCTACCATTAGAGGGCGTATGACTTGGCCAGAGGAGTGTAAGCAAGTCGAGAAAGCCTCACCAAGGAAGGTTGAAAATGTACAAGAAAGCCAGGTGCAAGATGGTCTCGAGGAAAAAGTAATAATCAATAAAAGGTTTCCTGATCAACCAGTGATTATAGGGTCACAACTCCCAAGAAGAGCCAAGGAAGAGTTGATTGACTTGTTAAAAAATAATTTGGACATCTTTGCCTGGCAGACATCAGATATGACAGGAGTCCCAAGAGAGTTAGCTGAGCACGCATTAAATGCTAACCCCAACATATCACCAATAAGACAAAAGAATAGGGGAATGTGTCAAGATAGAAGCAAAGCTGCATGTGAACAAGTTAATGAAATGGTGGAAGCTGGAATTCTTAGAGAGGTTAAGTATCAAACCTGGGTAGCTAACCCAGTCATGGTAAAGAAGCCAGATGGTTCCTGGAGACTCTGTGTAGATTTCAAAGACATCAACAAGGCTTGCCCAAAAGACAACTATCCTCTCCCAGAGATAGATTGGAAGGTAGAATCCCTTGATGGGTTTAGATTGAAATGCTTCTTGGACGCTTATAAAGGGTATCATCAAATTTCTATGAAGAAGATGGATGAAGACAAGACAGCCTTCCACACAGACCAAGGAATTTATTGTTTTAAGAAAATGCCTTTCGGTCTAAAAAATGCTGGAGCTACATACCAGCGTTTGATAGACAAAGCATTCAAAGATCAGATTGGAAGGAATGTGGAAGCGTATGTGGATGACATTGTGATCAAGAGTCAGGCAGAAGAGATGATGTTAGCAGACGTACAAGAAACCTTTGACACCCTGAGAAGCATCAATATGAAGTTAAACCCATCAAAGTGTAGCTTCGGAATGGAAGAGGGAAAGTTTCTTGGACACATAGTCACTCCTAAAGGAATAAAAGCAAACCCAAAGAAAATTCAGGCAGTACTAGACATGCCATCCCCTCGAACCAAGAAACAAGTTCAAAGTCTTAATGGGAAGTTGGCGGCCTTAGCAAGATTTCTGTCAAAGTCTGCTGAAAGATCTTTACCTTTCTTTAGAACACTGAAGGGGTGCATAAGGAAGCAAGACTTCTCTTGGTCAGCAGAGGCAGAGGAGGCATTCAAAGATATGAAGAAATTCCTTGCGGATCTCCCGACTCTCACAGCTCCGATCGCAGGTGAAACACTTACTCTATATCTTGCTGCTTCTAAAGAATGTGTTAGTGCAGTATTACTTGCAGAAAGAAGCAATGGCCAAATGCCAATTTACTTCGTAAGCAGAGCCTTAAAAGGCCCAGAAATAAACTATCCATGTTTGGAAAAGTTGGCTCTTGCCTTGGTCCACGCGGCCAGACGCCTAAGGTGATACTTTCAAGGTCACCCGATTCGGGTTCTGACCGACAAACCAATAAGGCAAGTGTTGGCCAAACCTGAAGTATCTGGCCGATTAGCTAAGTGGGCTATCGAGATGGGTGAACATGAAATAAGCTTTCACCCAAGAACATCTATAAAGGGCCAAATCTTGGCTGATTTCTTGGCGGAGACTGACTCCTCAGATGTTTCAGGAAAGGAAGCCCAAGAACTTCACCAAGAAGAAAGCCCAAAATGGACCCTCTTCACAGATGGAGCATCGAATCAAGAAGGATCAGGAGCAGGTCTCATCTTAATCGATCCAGAGGAAAGAGAATATACTTATGCCTTGAGATTCAACTTCCCAGCATCCAACAATGAGGCAGAATATGAGGCTCTCCTTGCTGGCCTCAGAATGGCAAAACAAATGGGAGTAAAAAAGATACAAGTATTTGTAGACTCTCAATTAGTGGCAAACCAGATCAATGGAACTTTTGAAGCTAACCAAGCATCTATGCAACTTTACCTAGAAGAAACAAAGAAGCTTATTGGAGAGTTTGAGTTCTTTCACATAGAGCAAGTTCGAAGGAACCAAAATAAGAAAGCTGATGCTTTAAGCAAGCTAGCTTCCTTAACTTTTGCTCACCTCACCAAAGAAGTCTTGGTTGAAGTCCTGCAAGAAAAGTCAATAACAAAAGGAAGCGAAGTATCTCAAGTTGAAGAAGAAGAAGACTGTTGGATGACCCCAATTTACAACTTCATCAAAAATGAAATACTTCCTGAAGACAACCACGAGGCTCAGAAGGTGAGAATGAAAGCACCAATGTATCTTCTCATTGAAGATAAACTCTTCAGAAAGTCATTTCTAGGTCCACATCTCCGATGTGTCGGCCCCTCTCAAGCACAAAGGCTCATCCAAGAAGTCCATGGGGGCACATGTGGAATTCATGCTGGACCAAGATCTGTAGCCACAAAGATAATGAGGCTTGGTTATTACTGGCCTTCAATGAACAAAGATGCTAAGGAAGAAATAGAAAAGTGTGAGTCCTGCCAGATACATGCTCCGATATCAAGATTTCCAAAGCAAGATCTCATTCCAGTAAACACTGCTTGGCCATTTTACAAATGGGGGATAGACATTGTGGGCCCATTCCCGGCTGGAGTTGGAAATGTAAAGTTTTTGATAGTGGCAGTCGACTACTTCTCAAAATGGGTCGAAGCTAAGCCACTTGCTACAATTACTGGCCAAAGGGTGATCAATTTCCTTTGGGAGTACATAGTCTGCCGGTTTGGAGTACCTCATGTCTTAGTAAGTGACAATGGAAAATAGTTCGCTGAAAATCCTTTCAAGACCTGGTGTGAAGATATGGACATTAGACAAGTATTTACCTCTGTTGCCCATCCTCAAGCAAATGGGCAGGTGGAAGTGATGAACAAAGCAATAGTAGGAGGCATCAAAGCAAGGCTTGGCAAGTGTAGATCCAGTTGGGTGGATGAGCTTTCAGGAGTACTTTGGGCCCACCGGACTACTCCTAGAGGAAGCACAATGGAAACACCATTCAGCCTTGTCTATGGAACTGAGGCAGTCATTCCACCAGAACTAAGCATACCAAGCCATCGCATTGTAAGCTTCAACCCAGCCCAGAACGAAGAAGCTTTGAGAGAAAACTTGAATCTCATTGAAGAGAGGAGAGAAGTCTCTCACATCAAGCTGGCTGAAAACAAGCAAAAAATGGCCAAGTATTACAACAAGAGAGTCCACCATGTGTCTTTCAAACCGGGGGACTACGTCTGGCGGAAGAATGAAGCAAGTAGAGTGGAGAACTTGGGAAAGCTTGGACCTAACTGGGAAGGACCATACATGGTTAGCCAAGCAAATGGAGATGGTTCATACATTCTACTGAGCTTGATGGGTACCCAGTACCTAGAACATGGAATGCCACAAATTTGAAAAAATGTTATGTCTAAACAAAGCTACTTAATGGCAGTTTAATTTTATGGTCTGATCTATAGATCCCATTTTTCTGTACTTTGATCAATGAATCATGTCTTTATATTTCAATCAAAGAATCCTTCTATCTTGTATTCATTTGGTTTATCAATGAAAAAGATTCTCATTTATGGTCTGATCTAAGTATCCCATATATTCTTATATCTTTTATGTTATTTACATTGCTTGAAACAAGTTACCCTCTTTTAAGAAAAACCATAAAGTTTTATATGAACCTTTGCAATTTGCACTCACATGTTGAGAACAAAGCCTCGAACATAGAGTCGAGCATGGGAAACAAAAATGCTAGCTAAATAATTCCCAAAGTCCCAAGGTATACCCTTGGATGTAATTATCTTGTAAGATGTAAAAAGCCAAAGAAAAACGTAATTCTTTAAGGCTGAACACTTAGATAATTTTTCGTCTTTTTATCTATTGGAGAAAAGGCAAGCACTTCCTATTGGGAAGCGACACTCGCGAGTAACAAGTATACAATAAAGGTTAAAACAACCAAACAACATACATAGTTTTTCCAACACACATCTTTAAACAAGAAACGATAAGAGACAAGGCAAACATGCCAATACAAATGAAAAATAAGTGCAAATACATAGTATCTAAATGGAAATACCAACTAGTATTACAAAATATAAAGCCTAAAAGATGCAAGACAAATATAAGTGAACTAAGCTAAGTCAGCAAAAGCATCCTCAATAACTGCTCAAGTATCTGGAACATCCTGAACGGTAGGATCAATGCAAGCAATCAAGGTCGAGGCAGAAGTAGCCGAGACAACAGAAGCTCTAGAGGTAGATGCGAGAAAAGAACCTGGAGGAGGACCTGGATGAGGAACATCTGACTTAAATGCAGCACGATAAGCCTCTGGGGTCTCGGGAATACGGATGAGCTTAAGTAGGTCCTCAACAGAAACCTCAGGCGTGCTAAGTAAAGACGCAACCTCGTCCAATACAGGAAACTTACGCCCAGTCCAGAACTTACCAATATCATCCATCACCTCACGAGCCATAGTTGCACTGCCTTTATGGAAAACCAACTTCTTGTAAGCACCATCCCAATGGCCAAAATTAATGGCAGCAAGCAGGAAACGGGCAAAAGTCTCCCTCACGTCGGGATGGCCAAGTAGATCACTAAAAAACTGAGGAAAGTAAGTCACTAAAGATCTCATGCGCTCAATGTCACTAGCTTGGATCTCCAACTTAGAGTGGGAATCCTCACTCTCCTGCCTAAGCCCCTGAAGCATCTTATCCTTATGAGCCATGCCAACCTCTAAGATATTAGTCTTACTCTCCAACTCAGAAACTCTCCCTGTCATCCTCATATTCTCTTGAGTTAGAGACTCAAGAGTACCCCTCACCAACTCAAGCTCAGAATTAGCCTTCTTCTTACCCTCCCTAAAACTAGTACAAGCAAGCTTTTCCTCCTCTAAGTCCTTAGAGAGGGAAGCAAGTCTAGCATCACGAGAAGACAACTCTCCCTGAAGCCTCTCAACCTCACTAGTCAACAAATCAATCTTACCCAAGGCAGCAGTCTGAAACGCCACACCACTAGCAACACAATTAAGAGTGTTGACATACTGAATACGGGAAAGCTCGGAGATGTCTCTAAAATGAGCCTCAGCAGCAAGAACTGGAGGAATCATGGCCTCCAAAAGCTTCTTCGCGTGCTCAGGATTCTGACCATCGTCTTTAACTTTAATTGATGTCGGATGAGCATAATAGAAATTCCCAATAGACCTGTTGAGATCGCCAGCTTCTGTGGGAATAAGTGTAGACCCCGCCCGCGAAGGCTGAAAGGGGGCAGTAAGAGAGCTAGATTTTACCCTAGCTTCGGCAAGACGGTCTATGTCATGCAAGTGAGCAGGGGAAAAAGAGTCCACCCTAAGAGTTGACCCAGAACCGGAGAAATAGCAATTCTCCACAATACGGTCAGCAAATATAGGAAAGTTGGGACCGGAAGCAGCACCAAGTAAAAAGGAAGAAGAAGGTGCTGAAGTAGAAGGTGCTGAAGTAGTCTGAGTAGGAGAAGAAGTAAGACACATCAAAGGAGCTGAAGTAATCTGAGCCTGTGTCTGCACCACTTGACTATAGGGAGTAAAGCCTCCAGCACTCCCATAAGATGCAAAAGTAGGCTGAGTAGTCTTCTGAAGCTTAGGAGGAGAACCAAAAAGCTCATCTCCTGATCTCTTCTTTGCAGGTGGATTAAGATAGGAATCACTATCTTCATCATCCTCAAAATCTTCAACAGTGGCAAGCTGCTCTCTATCTGAATTGTAAGTCCCAACTCGTTAGATGGTACTACTGAAGACATCTCTATGTCGATGGTGGAGTTACTTTGCAATATATGCACTGGACTGGAGACGACCAGTTGCAGTGTGTATATACCAAGTTCTAGATAGATTACTTATATAAATGACAATAAGTAAAGAACAATGCAATAATACAAATAACTTGTAAAAACTTGATGAGACAATATGTATTTTTCAATGTGTAATTTATTTATTGATGTTAAACAAATTACAAGGTTGATGCGGAACCAAGATAATACACGAATGTAAATATCCTAACAACCTATGAAATACAATTGATCTACACTCGGAATTTCTCAGACAATCGAAACACTTAAAGTTGTGAAATGTTCCTTTTAGCGATTGAGAGAATATTGCACAAGTTCACCAAGAATATTGCAGGTATGAATTCTAATCGAGAGAATGAATTATATTCTTGGTTGTGCAGTGACTTGTATTTATAGGCAAAGTTAACATTGGGATGTTAACTTTAGCCGTACAAATGTGGTTGGTGCATTTAAGGAATAGCATTTAATTCCTTAAAAGACAGTGTAAAGTCGCATGTTAAAGTGACTTTACTCAACCACCTTTATGTACCTTTTATTACTTAAATAATAAGATAAGGCTTATTATCCGGGTAAAGGTACATAAAGTATACAAGTCAATTCCTCGTAATCAGTGTAAAGCTTTGTAAGGGCTTTCTACTGATGGTCTCCAGTTTGTAACTGACTAGAATGTCAACTGGGCTTCGCTGCCATTGCCATTCTCTATCTTCCATTTGTTGTCTTCGACTTCAACTGGAATGCTTCTTCAACTTGGTCAGTTCTCAACTGGAGGAAGTCTTCAGTTGCGTTAACTGTACAGTGCAACTGGACTTCAATATATTTCTCGACAAATCATCTTGGTCACCAGTTTCACTAGTCTCCAGATGCAACTGGTGACTGGACAGTTCCAGGTGAACTGGTCCTAACAAATTCCCCCTATTTGTCTAGAAATATAGTCTAAGTCTTTTTCTAGTTCTTGTATCTATACAAGTGTGAACTATAGAGACTTGTTTGATTTAAATCTATCTAAGTTTCTAAGGCATTTTTATAGATCAATAAATGCCTTAGGTTTTTCTTTTAGGTTTGTTAGATTTTAATCTATTATCTACCTTGTGGTTACAAACTGGTAACTTCATTTATACAAGGAAATGGAATTTATACAAGTTACAGAATGTAAATACAAATTACAAGTAATAACTGAAGAAAGAACTTAATGAGATGGCCCTTCGCCAGTTCTTCTTCTCTTGGCAACTGAAGAGATAGGCTGAGTATCTTCAGGATCAATATTCAACTTTTGCTCAAGATTTTCTTTATGTTGAATTTTCCCCTTAGAAAGTTTACCCATGCTTTCTCAAACCTATTCTTTTGTGCCTTCGCATCTAGCACATTCACCATCTCAACCCATTCGCTGAACCCATATTGCATAGCACCAGGATCGTCAGTTCTAACCAGTGGCCCACCAGTATACTTAACTTCGACTTGAAAAACTTTGGTGCCTGGCTTGATTGTAACATTGACACTGTTGATAGTACCACTATGTCTTCTGGTTGACATGATCTGGGAGTAGTAGCTTCTAGCTTCAGATTCATTTGTTATTCTTATACTCCCAGCACCAGCAGCCAGTACAGCGGACTTAATGTCTTCATTGGATACCTCGCCAGTTGGTTCAACGAATGTGCTAAGGTCAGCATCTCCTGCATCTCTTGTCAGTGGTCTTCTTGGTTGTGGAATCCTTCTTCTTGGTGGATTCAATACACTCTTCACAACCTTCTTAACATTTGCAATACGTTTAAGAATCCCACTGGCCCTTATCTCCTTAGCCTTCTCCACTGAAATGTTTAAACTTCTGGCATCAAATTCAGCTTCATCCTCAGCATAGTGTCTGTCCAGTTCTACATCCAGCATTTCATTCAACTGGTCAACTATCCTGGGATCATTTTTAATCCTGGCATACTCCTCAGCAGTGACACCCAAAAGATTGGCATCACTCATATCAAGTAACTTGATTTGTACAAGATGTGCCCTGGCTTCAGCTTGGTTTCTTTGTTTCATCTTTTTCTTTTCTTTAATGTCATTTCCAAGTCTGGCCAGTCTTCTGCTATCACTATCTGAAACTGGAGGAAGTATGTCAGCATTACCAGTTTCTAACATTTCATCAGTGGCCGGCTGGGCAGATGCTTCAACAGCCAAACCTTTACCCTTATCCAAAACAACATTCCCCCTATCTCCAACATCACCAGATCCACCCACTCTTTGCTCACCAGCTTCAGTACTGGTAGCCACAATCAATTCTCTTCCAGTTGAGGTTCTTCCAGGTGCAACTGGGGCAAGGACTTGACTTCTTTCCCCCTTGGCAGCATCTAGACCTGCCCGAATACCTTCCCATTCAGAGGGGTGAGATGGCAACCGGTCAAGAGGCTGCCATGATTGCAAGTTCTTGCACTCCTTAAAGATTCCACACATCATCCTGAAGGACCTCCATAAGTGGTTGGTCTCCTTTGACTGGGTCAAAACATTTGCAACAACTTGTTCTTGACCAGTTTTTAATGCATTTAAAAGCTTAGAATCTTCATCAAGACCAGCAACCACCTTGTCCTTTACCTCTTCATCCTTCTTCTTCAGATTTTCGACTTCAGTTGTCAGTTTGTTCAAAGATTCAGCATGGAGAGATACTTGGGTGTTCAAATTCTCAATGCTGCCTCTCAACTGGTTGATCTCACTGGTGAGTGGGGCCAGATCAACCTGAGGAGTGGCTAGCTTGGTGATCTCAGACATCACCCTTTCAATCAAATGTTCTTCTCTAGCACCCAACGTATCCTCTATTTTCTGACCAACCGAAGTCATCAACTGCTCTCCAAGTCCAGTTACATCTAGGCCAGGTTTTTCAATCATGTACCTTAACCTGCCTTTCAATCTCTTTCAAATCAACTTCTGAAGTTCTGACAGTATTTCCTAGCAAGTTGGAGATTGAAGATGTAACCTTGTTTTTGGTTTTTTTTTATTTTTGTTTTTTTTTATTTTTGGGTTTTTCTGACTGTTTCCCAGCAAGTTGGAGATTGAGGTTGTAACCTTGGAGTGAGTTAGGTCAAAGGCTTCCTTTAAAGTACCAGCCAGATTGTTGCAGCCAGTGACCAACTCATTTAATTTGTTGAACACCAAGTCTTCATTTGATGAAAACTTGTTTATCCCCAGATCAACCACTTTGATATTTGTTAAGGAGTCCTTGTGGTATCTGGAGAAAGACTTGGTGTTTTTGTCAAGTATCTTCTGAATCTCCTCCACCCTGGTTAGAAGGTTTTGGAGATCGGCTTGAATTGAGACAACTTGACTGTCCAGTGATAAAGGAGAAGGTGTCACTGGACCACTAGCAGTTACTACTGGAGCAACTGGAGGAGGCAAACTTAAGGAAGTCTCCCCAGTTGTCAAACCAGCAGTTGAAGATATAATTGGAGTGGTGGATGAAGAAAGGACTGGAAAAACAATGTGTTGTTCATGCTGAGAATGCTCAGGTGTGAACAACGGCGACGGTGGTGGGGGCATTTCTCGAGCAAATGAGAATTGCCCAGTTGGTGAAGGAGCGGTATATGTTGGTAAAGATATATCAATAGGCACATTTTCTTGGGGGGGTGAAAGTGAAATTGATGCGTCTGGAGGTAAGACTGGAGATGAAGGGTCTTGAGCTTGTACAGAAGCATCAAGAATCTCCAAGTCTGTTTCAGTACCTTCAGAATCCGAAGATTCTATAAGGATTTCCTCGTCATTAACACCCATGTCCAGATCCATGAATGTGACAGAGGGCTGTTCAGTTTCCTGGACAGTCTCCAGATGACCTTCCCCAGTTTCCTGGATGGGTGCATCTGTTGAAGGATCAGATACCGAAGTATCTTCACCAGGGATAGAACGTGATTGGAGTTGCTTCAGTTATGGTTGCTCTATCCTCAACCACAACTTGAGACGAACTGGAGGGTCCCTCATTATTTTGAGGCCCGCCCAGTTGCCTTTCTGACTCACTTTCCAAAGGTGCATCAGTTTTAGCAAATGCCAGTTGCATTCGCTCTGGAATTTTGACCTCTCCAGCTTCAGATACCAGAGAGTCTAGATTCCTCAACATATCTGGCCTTGTGTACGGTGAATCTGTACTTTTATACTCTTCATGGCCCAGAATTTGTTGAAAACAGAGAGAGAGAAACCTTGAAAAAGGGGATACAAACACCCCTGGAGCCCTTCAGCTTTTGTACTAGGCTTCTATACAAAATATCTGCAAAGTCCACTCTCAATCCGTTCCACAAGCAGTAAGCCATCTCTGCTTGTGAGGAGTTAATCTGGTCAAGTCCACCAGAACTCCCACCCATGCTCTTCACCAGGTGGATGAAAAAATACCTCCATGAAGGTGTAAGACCCTTCATGGTCATCGCACCCTTCGTTTTCAACACCCCATTGTCCAAGCACTCCTTGTGTCCCATTTCAAGAAGTACTTGACGAAAATTTATGTTTGGGGGCAAGACGACTGGAGATTCACCCTCTCTCCAGTAGTTAAGGTGTAAGGCATCCCTTAACACATCAGCGGTCAAGGTACACTGGATTGTTCCATCCTTTAAAGTGAAACTGATGGAGAAACAATCAGAAGAAAGACTGGCAGTGTACCAAAACTCACACAAGTAGTTGTGATACAACTTGCGTGGGTTTAGAGAGAATGAGGGTCCTATTGGAGAATCCTTTAAAAACTTTTGGATTCTACCAATAAGGGTATTGGACCCTTGAGATCCTTGTAAGCTAGCCATCGGATTGTTTGGATTTAATTTGATGACTGAAGCATTACTAGGAGCACCAGATGCCGGTTTGACATCTGGTGAGGGAGCATATGGAACATTTAAGAGATTTACATCTCTCGAACGAGATGATCTAGGAGCCATAGGAAAATGAAATTGAATTTTTGGAATTAGGGTTCTTGATTTATGAAGCAAAGAGAGAAATGAAGCAATTTTGATGATGATTGGAAGTAAATGAAAGAATGTAGAAGAAAGTAAATGAAAGAATGAGTTCGGAGTAAATAAGGGTATATATAAGGGATTCAAGATCCCAAGGAAATACCAAAAATTATATTTTAATAAACAAAATCCTTTTTGTAGATATTTTCAACAAGGTTGGTTTGAATTTTGAAATAAAATAATAATTTGCCATGTAAACATTAAATGCTTCCATGTCAGCATTAAATGCTACGACGGCTTATCTTACCCACGCGCCCACTCACTTTTTGTTTTCCCAATACAAACAGTTGTCAAGTACTAAAATGGTTTCAAACACGTCAGATCACGATACCAAGTGGTTTAAATCACTCGAGTATCATCACGTGTCACACATATTGACCAAGTATTTGTAACGTTATAAAAACAAGACAAGACTGAACCTGGTAACTGGAGGATCAGTCCAGTACCAGTTTCCAACTGGAGAGTTCTCCAGTTGCATTTTCAAATGATGATCCAGAAATCAATTAGTGCCAAGATAGTATCACAAAGGCGTTCGATAGCCTGGCGAGCAAAGATTATCTGGACCTCCTTAACTGGAGAACTTCATCAGTGTCACTGACGCGTTCAATAACAAAGAAAGCTCCAGTTAAGGGTTTAACATTCCCAGTTCGCTGATGAGATGTTTAAAGGTTTTCTCATCGAGAGGTTTTGTAAAAACATCAGCTAACTGTTTGTCAGTGGAATTATATTACCAAGATTTTGTAAAAACATCAGCGAGCTGTTTGTCAGTGGGGATGAAATGAATTTCAATGTCTCCTTTCAAAACATGATCACGAATAAAATGATACCTGATGTCAATATGCTTTGTTTTGGAGTGCATCACTGGGTTGTGAGATATAGCAATTGCACTGGTGTTGTCACAAAAGATTGGGATCTTAGTAAACTTTTGACCATAATCTAGTAACTGGTTCTTGATCCAGAGAATCTGGGCACAGCAACTGGCCGCAGAAATGTACTCTGCCTTGGTAGTGGACATAGAGACTGAAGTCTGCTTCTTGCTGGTCCAACTTACCAGTTTTCCTCCTAGGAAATGACAACCACCAGTTGTTGATTTTCTATCTATCTTACAACCTGCATAATCAGAATCTGAATAACCCATTAGATCTAATCCTGAGCCTTTGGGGTACCAAAGACCAAGATTAGGACACCCTTTCAGGTATCTAAAGATACGCTTTACAGCGTGCAAATGTGATTCTTTAGGGTTAGCCTGAAACCTGGCACATAAACATGTTGCAAACATTATATCTGGTCGACTGGCAGTTAAGTACATCAGTGAACCAATCATACCTCTATAGTCAGTTATGTTAACTGGTTTGCCAGTTGGGTCAGAGTCCAAATTCAATGGTGCTGCAATAGGTGTGTTTTTCGATGGGGTTGAATCATATTTGTATTTTCTTAACAAATCTCTGACATATTTTCCTTGGTTTATGAAAGTTCCATTTTCAGTTTGCTTAATCTGAAGACCTAAGAAAAATGTTAATTCACCCATTAAACTCATCTCATACTCAGATCACATGATTTTAGAAAACTTTTTACACATTGCATCATCAGTTGAACCAAAAATAATGGTCATTTCAGAAAAAAGTTTTTGATTATCAAGTTCTAAAGCCTCAATCTCTAAAACTGACTCCTTGAGAGCCAACTGGACACTTTGTAAATCATTTAGTTGTGGTTTAACATTGTTCAGTTCAATTAGGAAAGTGTCAAGATATCTTTCACTATCAGCTCTTACAGTTTCCACAAATGCCAAATCACCACTTAATGATTCAGCCAGGTCCAGTTTTAGTTCAGGGTCAACCTTGTTATCATAGTCACATACCTTCTTCAGTATGATGTCCACCCATCTTCCAGAGATGACATCTTCTTTCACCACGTGTTGCTGTTGTTGATCTTCCAAGGCCATGAAACACATGTCCCTTTCCTCTTCTTCATCATCGGATGAGTCATCAGAGTACTCCCATTTTCCCTCAGTTTGTGCCATTAAGCACTGATTCTTTTCCTTTTCCATGGACAGGAGGGCAATCTGGGCCTTAAGCTTCTTGTATTTAGCTTTGTAGCTATCATCAGGCCGATTGTAATTAGGGACAGAGGGGCCAGTTTGGTTGTTCAACTGACTAGATCTGCATTCCTTCATAAAATGACCTTTCTTGCCACACTTATAGCATGTAAGATTGGTCTTATCCAGAGAGCTGGAGCTGGAAGCATTGTTCGGGCCATTAAATCTTTTGGATTTATGCTTAAACCTGTTAAAGGTTTTAGCAATCATGGCGACCAGATCATCATCGTCAGTTTCATTACAACCATCACTGTTTTCAGTGGTCAGTCCAGAGTACAAGAAACTGTTTAACATCTCCTTCATCGAGTGTACCTGGACACTCTCTGCAGACATTAAAGCAGCACAAGGTCGCTCAGTTACACTAGCAACCTTGGGACTCTGGGCATGGTTCATGGCATCTTGCTCAGCCACAAGTCTTGCAGCATTATTATCTTCAGTGAATCTGAAGGCTCCATAGAGAGATGCAAGAGTATGGTGTGCAAGGTTTTACCTTGTTTCAAGACAAGAACCATGTTTTCCCATTTGGAAGGAAGAATATCACAAAACTTCTCAAGAAGAATATCCTTATCCTTCTCTACACCCAAGCCTCTCAGCTGATTAATGAGGCTAGAAAATTTGGTGTATGTACCAGTTAGACTTTCATTGGGCAAGGCAAAGAAGGATTCATACTTCTTGTTCAAGGAAACTTTTCTGGTGACAATAGTGTCATCACCTCCTTCAAACTGAATCACTAATTCATCCCACATTGATTTTGCACTGGGAACAGCACAAGTGTTGGAATTAGGTCTTCAGGGACAGCCCCAAGGATCATGTTCTTGAGTCTGGTGTCCAGATCAACAAGTCTACGATCCTCATCAGACCAATGGTCTTCAGGCTTTTCCCTTGAACCTCTTCTTCCAGTTGGATCAAGAAGAGGACTGACCCCAAGGGACATGGGTATATATGGTCCATCCTTAAGGATTTTAGCCTTCCATGTACCGAATGTCTCACTGTTTCCATCAAATTTTGGAACAAGAGTGTTAGAATAGTGTACATGGACATGGTTTGGGGCAGTAGGAGGAGGAGGGTTGGTGTTAACATTTTGAAAAGGTTGTGCGTTATTATTCAAAGGGTTTTCACCTGAACCAGAACCATCTTCACCTTCAGTAGTGTTCATCTTAGCAGATCTAGGCAAGTTTATTAGCCTTCTGCTCTGATACCACTTGTAAGTCCCAACTCGTTAGATCGGTACTACTGAAGACACCTCTATGTCGATGGTGGAGTTACTTTGCAATATATGCACTGAACTGGAGACGACCAGTTGCAGTGTGTATATACCAAGTTCTAGATAGATTACTTATATAAATGACAATAAGTAAAGAACAATGCAATAATACAAATAACTTATAAGATAACTTGATGAGACAATATGTATGTTTTCAATGTGTAATTTATTTATTGATGTTAAACAAATTACAAGGTTGATGCGGAACCAAGATAATACATGAATGTAAATATCCTAACAACCTATGAAATACAATTGATCTACACTCGGAATTTCTCAAGACAATCGAAACACTTAAAGTTGTGAAATGTTCCTTTTAGCGATTGAGAGAAAATTGCACAAGTTCACCAAGAATATTGCAGATTTGCAAAGTATGAATTCTATCTTCGAGAGAATGAATTGATATTCTTGGTTGTGCAATGACTTGTATTTATAGGCAAAGTTAACATTGGGATGTTAACTTTAGCCGTACAAATGTGGTTGGAGCATTTAAGGAATAGCATTTAATTCTTTAAAAAGCAGTGTAAAGTCACGCATGAAATCAACTTTATGTCAACTCTCTTTTAATGCGTCTAAATAAAGAATCAGGACCACCGTCAAGGTTAATTCAGCACTCCGAGTATATTACTACTCAGTTGCGCAAGATGTATTGCCGATCCATGCGAGTTTAATATCCTGATTTGTGTATGACAGGGACAAATCTATCTCATCTCCCATCAAGAAGGCCGGTCACCTAGAATGTGCAATCTCATATGCGGCGCGGGTAATGCGCTGCCGAAGCGAATCCATTGCCATTCTCTATCTTCCATTTGTGTCTTCGGACTCACACCAGCATATTCACGTGACATATGCTTCTTCAACTTGGTCAGTTCTCAACTGGAGGAAGTCTTCAGTTGCGTTAACTGTACGGTGCAACTGGACTTCAATATATTTCTCGACAAATCATCTTGGTCACCAGTTTCACTAGTCTCCAGATGCAACTGGTGACTGGCAAGTGTGAACTAGTGACTGGCCAGTTCCAGGTGAACTGGTCCTAACATGAATGATCACCTGCAAGAAAAATAAAGAATTTTAAGTTATACATACATATATATACTATGATAACAATAACATTTAGCAATGCTAAAAGAACTTACCACCCTCAAGGCTACCAGAAGCCTGAGAAGAAGAAAGAAAGGCAGTAGGGGGAGCCAAGGAATGATCGCCTCGATCCACAGCTTGATAGATACTTAGAGAGACATACTCATCATCATATGAAACTCCATCAGGGCGGAGAGGAAGAACCTCCCCAGCTGCCTCTCGAAGCTTCTCTGCTTCGTGTCAGACTCAGAACGAACATCATAAGTTTCGAAGGGATAATCCAAGCAATCCATCAATCTAAGAGCTGAAAATAAGAAAAGAAAGAAAGTGTTAACTCATAAATAATACAAGTAAGCATACACAATGCAAATAAAGAAGCATATATAAAGAAAGATGGATTTCATACGTCGATTTGTAGATTTCTCTATGATGACCGGGATGACACGCCAATCCCAGTCTGGGCTAATCCCAACCATAGCTAACAAACCCTCAAACTCTGGAGGGAAAGGCCGATAAGTAACACAAATACCAAGAAGATCTCCATAATGGTCAGGGTCAATCAGCTCGTCAGCAACTTTCTTATTAACTTTAGACACCATATCTGAAGAATAATTCTTACTACCCTTTCGAAGAATTTTCTTATTATCATTTGGAAGAAATGTATCATCTAGGAAGAAGAAATCAAATCTCCAGGGAGGAATCTTGGAAGGAGTTTCTATTAACCTAAAATTCTTATCCCTATAAAGGAAAGTAAAACAATCACCAATCCTTGAAAGAAGGAACACCTTCCTAAACATAGGCAAAGACAAAGGCTGCCCTAAAGCCTTAAGGATCATCTCAAACCGCACAATCTTTCCAGCTGCCAGCGGATGTAGCTGAGTAAGGCCAATCTTATAGTGGAGAGAACCTCAAGGTAGAAAGATGTCAGGGGAACTCTAAGGCCAGACCAAATAAGGTAATCCCTATAGAAAGCAACCTTCCCGGAAGGTGGAAGGTTCACCCTGGTATCATCAGGAACAATGGGGTTGTACTTGGCAAGGCAGGGATAAGTCTCAACTAGCTTGGCTAAGCTACCGGCAGTAACAGAGGTGCAACACTCCTTGGCTAAGGTAGGAGGCCTCCTAACCTTGCCAACCTTGGGTTGGGACCCACTAGTTTCCTCAATATGGTCACTACTAGCCTCAGACATGGCGACAACCTAAAACAAAGCTCCTAACGCCCAAAAAACTTCTAGCCTTTCAAATTTCAAGATTCAAGGCAAGGCAGAAACACAACCTGCGGTCAAACAAAAATCCTAATAAGGATCCAGTGACAAAAGTTGATCCTACGTTTCATGTAAACATTCTGAAAGTGAAAAAAGGCATATACTTTGAAAGATATGTAGCTAAATACATTCAAAAGCATATTGCAAGCAGTAGCTATAAAGAATAATTTTTGCTCATGAATAGACATACTTCTTTTTATGATAACAACTCCCTAAGTTACAAGTAGACATCGACAACATTCAAGAATGATTTTGGTTATCGATGAACATCTAAGCACTCCAAAAGTAACATATACGGGAAACCTTTATTACAAGTGCAAAGGAGATGAATACAAAATCAATAGCCATAGGAAATCCATAAACCTCTTTTATCCATATTCCACAAACACAATACCATTTACTTAAAAACAAGCCATAGTGATGGATGCAAATATATACAACAGAATCCATTGAAAATTGCAATCAAAAGTATATGTAACTACATATATATTGTACACAAAAGCAGTATACAAGGAGCAATATCACAACCGAAAAAAGAACCACATTGAACATCATGCCACAAGAAGCTAACAGAATCAATATACTAGTAGTTGAAACAATCTGCTTCAATGCAAAGGCACACTAGCAATTAACTACAAATCCAATTATGCACAATAAAAAGTCATAATTGAGGAAGATGTTGTTATATGTATAATTTGAGCTTTTGTGTGTGTTTTAGTGTGTATCAATGGCGGTTATAGAGAGAGAAAGTAGAGAGAGAGTAGAGAGAGAGTCAGGGAAAGTTTGGATAGTATTATTAGGTAAAAGGTTACAAATTACATTATGGAGGGGGTTTATATACATAAGAGCAATTTACACTATGCCCCCTTCCATATTAACATGTTTACATTCTAAGTATAAAACAATATAAAGTATACAAATCAACTACTACATTTATATTTCTAACAATCTCCCCCTTAGTAGTGATTTGTCAAAAATATCCAGTCCTTGTCATTCTTCAAGCTCTTGTATTCGGTCTATCTTTATTTGGATGCCAGAACCAATTATCTCCTTCTGGTCTGTCATCAGGAACAATCATGTTTGCTTCATAGTTTCTTGGTGGAATGTTTTGTGGGCCTGGAAGATGACTTGGCTCGTACTTGATCCAACAACCTCCTCTTCGACGTACGACGTACTTAGACTTTTGAACATTCTTTGCCTCTCTCATCATTCTGATACTGTCTCTGTACTCGAGTCTTTGGTTGATTTTGGATATTACCTTATCAAATACTTCCTTTTTCTTTTCATCTTGATCATCTTCTTTCAAGCACAACAAAACATTTTTACAAAATTCTAGTGTTCCATCTGAATAAGAAGCAAGTTCATCCATACGAATGAAGATCTTCTTTTTTCTGCTGTTCAAAAAGACAACACCAAAGGATGGTTCTTCTATGATCTGACCAATACTGAGCTGTTCAATGTCTCTGGTGTAAAACTTTGATCTGGATATGGTACATTGATCTTTCTCTTAACCACTTCAAAACCAATTTGAAAGTCTTCCAATGAAGCGTATTGAATGCAGCTTGACATGTATCTTTTAACTGCTTCAAAGGCAATAACATCTTCCTTGTACCTTTGCATTGCATTCAAGAAATGGTTGTAGAGAAAGATAATGTCATCAACTGGTAGCAGCTTGAACTGAGCTTCTATGAATCTGTACATCTTATTGTTATCTCTTTTCACATGAAAGCAAGGTACAGATATAGAAATCCTTTTAACCAAAATCACTCTGACGAGCACCAAAATCTTGTGGTTTCTTTGTTCTTCAAGAAGCTTTGGATTGTATTGCTTAGTGAGTTTAAGAAGCTCTTTGTATTCTTCGATTTGTCTTGCTTCCTTAAACTTATACATTGAATCCAATTCTGGTCTCTTTGTTTTGGTTACTTTTGTAGCTCCACAGAAGATCGGATAAGCTCTTTCTTCCAGAAATCTTGACTTCTTAGCTGCCTCCTTTGGCTTAACACCCAGAGCAACCATTCTTTCTTTATCCCTCAAGAAGTATCCCCGATTAATAAACCTCCTTTGTTCCTCAGTTAATTCTGTTGGAAAGTAATCAGGAAGGACTTCCTCGGATATGATTGCTTCTTTCAACACTTGTTTATACGTTGATTTCTTGAAATTCTGGGATGCAGCTTCAGGAGTCTTTCTTAATTCATCAAAACTATTGAAGTCTTCAAAAGTATAGTGTTGAGGAGTTGTGAAACCCTGAGTAGAAGATTCTCCAGCTTCTTTTCTGCTTGAAGAACCTGTTTCAAAATAATCAAGATCTGGGAAGTCTTCAAACACAGGTTCCTCAACAGCTTCATCATTTGTTGGATTCTCAACTATTTCTGGCTCATCAAATGTTACATTATCTTTCAATGCTTCAATATCTGCATCATCTTCAGCATATTCCATAACTTCACTTTCAATCACAAATCCTTCTTCTTCATTAACCTCAATATTTCCAAAATCTTCTTCACTTTCTACATCCGACTCAGCACCAAAAACATCAACTAACCTTCTTCTAATCACATCATCTAATGTTTCCTCAACATTCTCAGCATTTACATCCTCTGCTCTTTCTTCCATCACCACATCTCCAACATTTCCTTCAACTCTTGCCGAAGAATTATCAATGTTCGTTTGACCTTCTCCTTGGTTCTCCCCCTCGGGGTGATCATCAGAATCAGGATCATCCCGTCGAGAAGCAACCGAGGCCGGTCGGCAAGATTCTAATGCTATCAATCTTAATTCAAAAGCTGCAAGCTTAGCATCATACTCAGCCTTTTCCTTCTCAATTTTATCTTGTAATATTTTGAGTTGTTTTTCTGTTGCAAGTTCTCTTTCTCTGACTTCTAGAGCATTCAAAATTCCTCTCTCAGTAACAGTCAACAAATCACCCTCCGATCTTAAAATATTCAATAAAACCTCACAAGCAGAATCTTTGGTTGGTTGATTTGTTGATGTTGATGGAATTTCAGTTGGTGTTGGTGTTCTTTGTGTTGGTGTTTGATGTGGAGGATCCAACCCGGAGGTTGTTGGCACACTTGTGGTGTGACCTAAATTCAGCGATGCTGATTCAGGATTTCCTGCAGATCCTCGGGTTATACCCTCACCAGCAGTTTCAGATTCATGGGCTTCGCAACCCGAATCAATTGGTGTCCTAGACTGTGATAAATCACTGTCCTGGACTTGTTGTTGGGCAACACCACTAACAACACCGGGGTCACTGAGAATGCCCGTTAATACAGTCTCAGGTTGATCCTGAGGAACAGCAGTGTCACAACGGCGTTCATACTGCTCCCCAGTCTCGGTCTGAGGACTGTTACCTGCGGCTAAAGCTGGCGTGATGTTAGCTAAGGCAGGATTTCCAAGCTGTCTTGAGGGTCACACAAAGTGGGTCCCTCTCCGCTTGTTCCGGCACCAGTACTCAACTGGGCTTGTGAATCCGTGTCCCTAGGAGATCTAGACTCAAGTGCACGAACTGAAGGCGAGAGGTGGGGCTGGTCCTCTCTAATTTCAACACTCTCATCCTCCAAATGAGGAGAGTGTGGTGAGCGTGGCTTATCCCCGTGCATTTCTGAGACTAACTCCTGTTGTGAGGAGTCAGAATGGCTAGGAGAGGTTGGTGCATACGAGAATGGGCAGTTCCCGATTTCTACCCTAGGGTAAACAACCCGGCTAGACACATTTGTTTGAACTAATGGAGGGCTAACGTTTTCTTTTTGCCCTTGTCCTAACCCGGACCGCACATCCTCTCTGGTATTTTCAACCCCTCCCTCAGTCCTGCCTTGTTCCTCCAGCACATCGTCATCTCCAGTGCTAACATGTTCAGTCTCAAGCTCATTTACAACATCATCCACAATTCTTGTTGCTTGTTCAACATCAAACTCCACTGAGGCACCAGGTTGTTCAGTCACATCTGCTGAACTAGATTCAAGTCTTTTTCTTGCCGATTTAGACGACTTATGTTTTCTTTTTGATTTCTTCTTCTTTGAAGACTGCTTTAGGATACTTCTAGCAGACATTTTAAGTCGTCTACCTGGTGGTGGAGTTGGTTCATCAGGTAAAGCAGATGCAAGTGGTGTTGGATTAAGAATCGGTGAAGAGCGAGGTGGTGTAAAAGTTGGTGGGTTTGGTGAAACAACGGATGGTAAAGGTGTAGATTGCGAAGGTGAAGATTGTGAAAAGCGAACGGTTGGTGTAGATGGTGTAGATTGTGAAACAGGTGATGAAATAGGTTCAGGTGAAGCAACATCTTGCTCAAACATAACCCTTTTTGACTTTCTTTTCCTGGTACTGGAAGCCCCTTCTCCACTATCCCCTCTTTTTCTTTTAGACTAATAAGACCCTCACTTGGCGACCTATGCACAGTTTGGGTAGGAATCTGTCGGCTTTCAGATCCCGTAACTGTGGCTAACCACTCTCTATAGGCCCTAAGGTGGGGACTTCCAGTCGGTGCAAGGTTCAGCAAGAACGGTGGAATTGGAAAAGGTCTGACTTTATCACTTCCAGTGCCTCTCATATTTGATTTGTACATAGCAATGACACACTTGAAACTATCCTCCATCTTGGGAATATTTTCATTGTTGTCAAGAACATCATCCACAATCAACGTGAAGAATCTGATGTAAGGAATGTATTTCCTTTCTTGTTTATCCTTCCCTTTGACAACTTGGGCCATCTTATCCCATATAACCTTGGCAAAATCACACTCAACATTGTGTGTGACTGCATAGAAGATGGACAATGAATGTTTTGTCATTGCATCAATCCCTTTTTGTGAAGGCATCAAACATGTAACCAGAACATTATACATAGTATGCCAGAGAGAAGCTATATTCATCCTTTTAAAGTCTCTCATCGTTGCTAATTCTCCTTCATAACCCAGAGCATGAACTGCAGCTAACATATCTTCAATAGAAGGCAGTTCTTCATATTCTTCATGTTCAGGAAAGCCAATAACAGCTCTGAATTCATTTAATGTGAATGTGCATTCAACTTCATGATCTTCAGATCTAAGAGTGAATCGGAAGAAGTCTTCAGTCTTTCTTCTCTTACTTGCTTTTACATATTCAATCGATTCCCATAAATCAAAGATATATTTCTCTGGAACTACAGCACCATTGGTTAATGCATCTCTCAGTGGGTGATGGCTTAGAATCTCAGTGATAATTGGAAATCTTGAATTGAAAGGAATGTGAAGAGCTTGGTTGGCTTGCATTTTCATTGTATCACCTTCTTGAAACATCACCATCTTATTTTATCTTTATGAATTTTCTGAAAAAAAATAAACTGACCAAAAAAAATATTTTGACCAGACAATTATTTTAGAAAATAACAAATACACACAACTACTTTAAAAAATACAATGACATATAGAATCTCATAAGTATTAAAAGATAAGACACCGAAGGTAGTACACAAAGGCGTTCGATACCTTGTTTCTTATCCTAACACTTATGAAAAACTATATAGACAAAAAAAAATTTACACACATACATACATACACTTAGACAATTTATAAACAAACAAGATTGAAAACAAAATAGAAAGAAATAAAAGAAAAAAAATGTGCATTTGCCGAGCTTAGATCTCGGCAAATGACATGTTCAGTCAAAAATTTTGCCCAGAAAAATGACAAGTATGAAAATTGGTTTGGGCACTTGGTTTGATAAAATAGTATGATTTGCCGAGCTAATATCTCGGCAAATGTGAGTAATGAGATCAGCGACCAGCATGTAAGCAAATCATTGAGTATTTGAAGTCAATCCTCGTAAATGCCGAGCTTATATCTCGGCAAATAAGCAATTCAGACTAAACTTCAATTTGATATATGAAAAATCCTTTGATTTGAATAACAAGTATGTTATCAATGTGTAAAGGATGTTTTTCAATGAAGAAATGTGCATTTGCCGAGCTGGGAGCTCTGCAAATGACACAAAGACTTAGATTATAATAACATTTTCAAAAATCTTTCATTTGCCGAGCTGGGAGCTCTGCAAATGACACAAAGTTAACAATATTTTCAAAAATCTTTCATTTGCCGAGCTGGGAGCTCTGCAAATGGCCTTTTCAGTACTTAAAGAAATTTCTTGATGATCACATACAAGTAAAGCATGCATTTGCCGAGCTGGGAGCTCTGCAAATGGCTATTTCAAACCTTAAAACAAAATCTTGTATCATGATGACCAAAAACACATGCATTTGCCGAGCTGGGAGCTCTGCAAATGATGGTTTCAGAAAAACACTTGTAAGTTTTTGGAAAAGTTGAGATAAATCATGCATTTGCCGAGCTTGGAGCTCTGCAAATGGCATTTTGAATGATAAACTTGTTGAGTTAAACAACATGTAAATCCAGTTAATATGAAGATTTGAAGGCCAAGATGAACAAACATGGTGTTTGCCGAGCTGGGAGCTCTGCAAACGGACCAAATCTTCAAACATTTATATCGATACCCAGCCCTTTAAATGATCTGCCCAGAAACATCAATCAAAAGTAAACAAAGCAGACATATCAATCAAAACAACATGCATTAATCCTAATCATGCATCTATCTTCATCAAAACATGAATTCAAACATCATAGCAAGTAAAGAATTCAACAAGATCATCTTGGCATTCAATCAAACAGTTGGTGAACAAAACTAAACACGAAATCTCACCTCAAAAACTGTTGATATGATCGATGAATGGATATAATATGGACCGAAAATGAGTTCACTTGTTAATCTTCCTTTGATTCTTATGACTTAAGAAAAAAGATTATGATTGATTGATGTGATGTTTGATCAGTTTTGAGAGAAAATACTTAGATATTTTGATTTAAATTTGAAAGTGAATATGTTCAACCCGCCCACTTTCTATTTAAACCACAAAAAAAACGGGTCGCGGGTCTGGGTTTGACCCGCGAGACGACCCGGATTTTGACATGTCTTGGGCTATCAATACACTTGGGCTCATTTTGATATTGGGCTTATACAACAATTTGGGTTGGTCATGTTGGGTTTTCTGTTAAAACAAACAGAATAAGGAAGAAGAAAAAGAAAATAAAAAAATTAAAATAACAACAAAAAAAAAATTGAAAAAAATAAACCAAAATTAAATTGAAAAAAAAATCTATTTATCATTTTAGAATTTTCTAATTTTGTATTTGATTTTCCAGTTTTAAAAACAAACACACATACAAATAAAGAAAAAAAAAAAATTTAAACAAATAAACAAACAATTAACAAATAAGCAAACAAATATTCACATGCATTTGCACACTCCCCCTCAACTTAAGCATATTAGACAGTACTAAATTTACAAACTCCCCCTAAAATCATGCATTCTACCCATTTTTCTCCCCCTCAAACATTGCATGTAATAACAAGTAAAACACATCAATGTTTGAAACAGAAAAATGAACATAGAATACATGGCATGAAATCAATTAAGTTTGTAAATCTAGCATTCCCAACTTGGTTTTAAGAAAATTGAACCTGTTTTCATCCAAAGGTTTGGTGAAAAGATCAGCAAGTTGGTAGTCTGTTGGGACAAAATAGAGTTTGATGTTACCTTTCTCGACATGATCTTTAAGGAAATGGTACCGAACATCTATGTGCTTGGTCTTTGTGTGCTGTACAGGATTGCAAGAAATAGCAATAGCACTCTTTGAGTCACAGTAAATGGGAATTCTGTTGAATTGGAATCCATAATCAGTCAACTGTGTCTTCATCCAAAGAACCTGTGAACAACAGCTTGCTGCAGCAACATATTCAGCTTCTGCAGTAGATGTGGATACACAGTTCTGTTTCTTTGAAGACCAACTGACTAATCTATCCCCAAGAAACTGTACACTCCCGGAGGTACTTTTTCGATCAAGCTTACAACCTGCATGGTCAGCATCCGAATATGCAATCAACTGAAACCCAGTATCCCTTGGATACCAGAGACCAAGGTTCACTGTGCCTTTTAGGTATCGGAAGATCTGTTTAACGGCCTGGAAATGACTTTCCTTGGGATTGGCCTGGTACCTGGCACACATGCATGTGGCGAACATAATATCAGGGCGACTTGCAGTCAAATACATGAGTGACCCTATCATACTGCGATATTTCTTTTGATCAAAAGATTTTCCAGTTAAGTCAGCATTAATCTTTGTTCGAGCTTCCATGGGTGTTCCAATTGTTTGACAATCCATCATATCAAACTTTTTCAACATGTCTAAAATGTACTTAGATTGACAGATAAAAGTACCATTTGACAATTGTTTTACTTGAAGACCAAGGAAAAAGTTTAATTCACCCATCATGCTCATTTCAAATTTCTTGATCATTAAAGCTGAAAAATTCTTGCAGTATTTAGGATTAGTTGACCCGAAAATTATGTCGTCAACATAGATCTAGATTAGAATGATATCACTCCCTTGTTGTTTGATAAACAAGGTAGTGTCAATCGAACCTTTGCTAAAACAGATTTCACAAGATAAGAGGATAGAGCATCATACCATGCACGAGGCGCTTGTTTCAGACCATATAAAGCCTTATCTAACCTGTAAACATAGTCTGGATGTTTGGAACTCACAAAACCTTCTGGTTGTTCAACGTACACTTCTTCTTTGAGAATTCCATTTAAGAAGGCAGTTTTAACATCCATCTGGTAGACTGTGAAGTTCTTGTAGGCAGCATAGGCAAGGAACATCCGAATAGCCTCAATTCGTGCAACTGGTGCGAATGTCTCATCGTAGTCAATTCCATCTTGTTGGCAATATCCATTTGCAACCAATCGTGCTTTGTTGCGTACAACAACTCCAGTTTCATCCTTTTTATTCTTGAAGATCCACTTGGTTTTAATTGGCTCCTTGTTCTTGTAAGGATTGGGAACCAATTTCCACACCTCAAGTCGTTCAAATTGATTCAGTTCCTCCTGCATAGCTTTCACCCAATCTGGACAACTTAGAGCTTCATTCACTGTCTTTGGTTCAACAATGCTCAGAAAATTTACAAACAGACATTCATTCGCGGAAGCAGATCTTGTCTGAACTCCAGTTGTTGGATTACCAATGACTTGAGAAATCGGATGAGCTCTTAGTCCATTTGGTTGTGTGAGGAATTGGGTCAATTGGATCACCAGATTCTTCAGAATCAATAAAATCAGGAGTATGTTTCTGTCAATTGTTCAAGTGAAGTAGCAATTGGTTCAACAAAGTTATCTAGATCATAATCTTCTGGATTGGTTGATGGATTTGTCACTTGAGAGATAACATGAGGTTGAGTATGCAACTCTGAATAATCAGTAGGTGGAGGAGAATCAGATGGTGAACTCATCTGATGATTGTGATGGTGAAGACTCATTAGGATCAATTTCTTTCGAATTTGAACTTGATGATTCATTTGACTTCTCATCAGATTCAGAAACCTTCTTCGGAACTTGGAAAAATTCTTCAAACAAGATATCCAAATCTTGTGAAGTCGGAGTTGAGAATGATTTGACATTTGATGCAGTCTTAGTTGCGGAAGCTTGTGGACTTTGAAGTTCGGGTCTTGAACTGTGTTGTTCAAGAACCATTCCTGAGAGTTCATCAAATTTGACATTCATACTCTCTTCGATTCTCTTGGTTCTTCGGTTATATACACGATATGCAATGGATTCTCTTGAATAACCGATGAAATATGCCTCATCGCCTTTTGGTTCAAATTTGCCCAGAGTTTCTCGATCATTGAGAACATAACATACACATCCAAAAATGTGCAAGAAGTTCACATTGGGCTTTCTTTTGTTGATCACCTCATACGGAGTTTTATCAAACCTCTTGTTTATTATGGATCTGTTTTGAGTAAAACAAGCAGTAGCAACAGCTTCAGCCCATAGATTCGGTGGCAACTCGAATAGGCAAGCATTGTTCTAGCTGCTTCAACAAGAGTTCGATTTCGACGTTCAACTACTCCATTCTGTTGAGGTGTTCTGGCAGCGGAAAATTGGTGTGAAATACCCATGGACTTGAAGAAAGAATCAATTGTTGAATTCTTGAATTCAGTGCCATTGTCTGAGCGAACAATTCTAACAGATGATTTAAGATTGACTTGGGTCTTCTTGATGAAATCAATAATCACTTGCGGAGTATCACTTTTTGCATGAAGAAAGAATACCCAAGTGTAGCGAGAATAATCATCTACTGTCACTAGAATGTATCGCTTTCCATGGATACTTTGAACTTTCATTGGGCCACACAAATCCATATGAATAAGGTGTAAAGGACCTTCAGTGCTCAGATGTTGCTTTGGTTTGTGTGAAGCTTTCTTCATCTTACCAATTGCACATGCTGGACAAACATGTTCACTTTCATACTTGTAGTCCGGAAGACCTTCAACAAGTTGTTTATCCACGAGTGTATTAATTGTTTGAAAGTTAAGA
>CM067173.1:52701036-52745959 GCA_034093135.1 Erigeron breviscapus | reverse complement strand
GAACTCTATATAACGCCTAATTTGAATATCTCACGGAAGAATTGTTGAGATATATGGGAAAGAGGCATCGGACAAGAAAACACTTGTTTCACATGTTATCATGGAAGTTCAAAAGCTTGGAGGTATGCTACAATACTCGATATTTAAAAAATTTCAATTTTTTTCGATATTTTTTACAGAGTAATTGAAAGGAACAAATTTCATTATTTGGATGTGGAGAACTCGTTGGACCCGTTGCTGCTTGAAATGGTTGGTAAAAATACCCAAGTCTTCTCATTAAATAGCCGAATTCTGCAGAAAATGTATCGAGTATTGTTGATACTCTTGCGAAAAATGGAGCAATTCATGTAATTGTTGTTATCAGTGTAAGTAATTCATTTCTTTGTTTAGTATCTTTGTAATCTATAGGTGGCAAAATACGAATGAGTTGGTGGGTTTATTTGGTTCTGTGTCAAAATAGCTTAGATCTTAGGATGGATCAAAACTTGTTGCAGTGATCTGCCAACACTCGAGGTTTGGGTATACAAAAGGAGAGAATTGTAACATCCCAAACTTTCTTTACTAGTTGACTAATGTCGTTAAGTCAATATTGTGTGTGTCGTTAAGTCTATATTAGATTTAATGCTTATATGTAGTTAATGTGTGTTATGTGTGAGTTTGACACTTGTGTGTGTTAGTGTCAAGTGATTAACGTAGTCTCGAGATAAAGTAGTATCGTGTGGTAATGTAGTTAAGTGCTTGAAAGTGTGACGAGACTCCCAAATAAAAGTTTAAGCTATGGAAATTAAGTATTAGAAGTAGAGGGGTCTTATGTGTAATTTGTGATGGCTGGCCAGGGGTTAGTAGGGCAATTAGACAGCCCTAATTGTCACAAAAACTCTGCCTCTTGTGTGTGTTTTGCTGCCCCAGCCGATCCCCTCCCTTCCCATCAAGTTCTCTCCCAAAATCCAATCGTTTTGGTGCCGTATTGATCGTGTGTTGCTTAGATCTTGAATCTTTCACATCAAATACAGGTAATATAGGTAATTACCGTTTGAGATCTGGTTGTTGGAGTCTTATATTAGTTTTAATCCAGGCCATGGGGTGTGGGTTGGGTTATTTGATTAAACGTTTACCGATTTCATGTTATTCGGGTGTTTGAATGATTGATTCTTGATGTAAAGGATAAAAGGATTAATTGATGGATTAAAGGCAGTAAACGTGTTGTCAAAAAGGTTAATTTTATGTCCCCAGGTCGAATTGATGAGTGGTATTCGTATGGGATTCGATTAAAGGGTTGAAAAGTTAGTTTTTGGTCGAATTAAGCTTTGTGAGGCGCACAGGGGTTTTATGCGGCGCACAGATGCTATTTTTGAAAGATTGGATTTCAGTGGGTGCCCGTTATGCGGTGCACAGATTGGTTGTGTGGCGCACAGATGAAGTTTTTGGCTCTGTGCGGCGCACAGAACTTCCATGCGGCGCATGGGTCAAAAGTGGTGAAGTTTCTGTATGAAATAGGATTGTTTTGTGCGGCGCATACCCAGCTTTTGCGGCGCATAAGTGTGCATTTTGGGTCTTGTGCGGCGCACATAAGTCCTGTGCGGCGCACAGGTGTATCTGGTCTAGTGCAATTGTTTTGTGTAGCTTATAGACCGATCTTAAACTTGTTCTAGGTTTTTGGAAGCACCTAGTCATCATTGTATTGTGCTTGTAGCTTGTTGATAAGCCGTATCGAGGTAAGATACACTACTTTTGTCACACTGAGGGTTCAACAAGCAAAGGTTTCTTACTTACAACTTCCTTAACGGTAACTTATGATGTATGTGGGTATTTCGGGTACACGGGAGGTATTATGGGTTATGTAGTTGACCATGAGACCTGAAATGCAGTCCCTAATGTAGTGAAATGAAGTATTGCTTAATGTAGTATATTGTTATGCAGTTATGTAGTATTACGAAGTATCTCATTATACATGAAATGTAGAAATGAAGTTGATGTGTGATATATGCATGCTTACATGGCTTGTACACCTAGCTCACTAGACTCATTAGGTTGCCATGTCACTTGCACGTTTAAGGATCCAAACGTAATGAAGATAAAGTGTGTGAATGTCTAGGAATGTGTGTTACCTAGACTATATGTGTGTGACGGTTTAGGAATGTGTGTTACCTAAACCATATGTGTGAAACCGATCTCGTAAATATAATGCAGGGAAAGTGTTAAGCTTAACCCGTACTAGTCTTAGCCGGACGAGTGCGTTACGTAGTTGTTGCTTGGGTGGCTCCTTGCAACATGGTCATAAATGCAGGGCGAGTAATACGAGGGGTTTGACCAACCTCCACATACGGATTACTTTGGATTGGCTTGCCATTCCTTAACGACGAAGTATGACTCGCCTTTTGGTGAAGCATCTAGTCGGGTGTGACTTATGTTACACTTATATGCAGTTAACGAAGATATGTGTGATAATGTGTGAATAAAATGAAGGATAGGCACATTAGGGGATTCACCCTAATTGATATGAAGTTGATATGCAGTTATGTCTGAACGTGTGATGTGTGTTGTGCCTGAATAAACTTGTCTAATAATGAAGATTGTTTTAATTGGACAAATGCTTTAATAACACAGTGTTATCTTACTTAGCTAATTCGTTAGCTAACACTTGTTTCTTAAATGTGGTTGTTCCCTCAGGTTTAGCTTGAAGGACTAGCTGATGCAGGAATAAGAGTGAGAGTTGGGTAGATGCATACAGGAGGACTTAGCTACCATAGACGATTGTCTCTTTAGACATTTATTTACATTTCGTACTTGATGTCGAATTTATGTAGTATTGTTGAACGGTTGTTTTGTGTGGGCAACCGTTGGGTTTTCATTTTAAACTATTTGATGGTATTGCATGTAACACCAATAAACGTAGAAACCGAACAGTTTTTATCGGTTTTGACTTTTAAAGTCTTTTCTTCCGCAATTTGACACCGTTAGGTGAAAGTTTTTGAAAACCCATTTTTTAAATGTCGGGTGTTACAAGTTAGTATCAGAGAAATGGTTTAAGTGAACCAATATTCGACTTTGACCGTAGGATTTTGGACTTAAACCGATGTAGGATAAGTTAGGCTTATGCAGGTGTGCCTAGCTAATGAAGTGAAATGCTCTAAGACGGGTTGGGGAGTGAGTGAGAGTGTGATTTAAGGCTTGTTTATTGTGTGTGATAATGTAGTTATATGAAGTATGGCCTTGATAAATGTAGTCTCACTGTAACTCTTGCTAACCGTCGTTGTTGCCTTGTAGAGTTAATGGCAAACACTAGAGCTAGTAACCAGAGAGGAGGAGGAAATGGTGGTGGTGTTCCTCCTAATGGGAACGGGGCTGGAAATGAAGTGGAGCAAAGGCCACCCCGTGTACAAAATCGGCGTCTTGGTGATCCACCAACCGCCTCTGAAGTAGATAGGGCAAACCCGGTAATTGAACAGGTTCCCAACCAAGCAGAACTACATGAAGAATTGAGAGCTATTCGAGCTCTTTTGATGAGAAATGAAGAAGAGTTAGCACAAATGAGGGCAGAAAGAGATGCTGAAAGGAATGGGAGTGAACGAAGGGGTGAGCATTCGGATGAGAATTACTCTAATCCCTCCCAAAGTGCTGAGCCATCAATGGCAAGGTCACAACATGCTCATGAGAATGTTGTTGCAGTAGTAGGGGTTAATGAGGTGAATGGTGGTCGACCTAGAGTTGTGAATGCACCTCGCATTAGCAACTTTAAATATGAGAGCTTTCAGAAATGTGGTGCCAAGGAGTTTGATGGTACCCAAAATGCAGTGGTTGCTATGGAGTGGATTGAAGATATTGAGGTAGTATTTGCATCTTGTTATTGTCCCGATGATATGAAGGTTTTGTGTGCAAGTAGGATGTTGAAGAAGAATGCCCGTAATTGGTGGAGGGCTACTACAGTTTCTATGGCTCCCGAGGTACTTGCAGTTATGCCTTGGGGAATATTTAAGGAGAAGTTTCTAGAGGAGTATGTGGGAACTCGTGAGTTAAGACTAATTGAAAGGAGTTTAGATCGTTGGTTGCGAAACCCGGTGCAATTTCTGAATATGCACATTCATTTATGGAGAAGTTGAAGTTTGTTGGACACTTGGTTCGAAGGCAAGAGGACCAAATTGAGGCCTACTGTGATGGTCTTCCCGCTGGTTATCGTGGATTATGTAGACAGCATGTGACTTTGTCGGCGGCTATTAAGGAGTCAAAGAGGTTGGATGATGACTTCAAAAGTGAGAAAGTGGTGGAGAAAGTTGATGACAAGAAAGCAGGGTTCAAAAGAAGGTCAAATTGGTCATCTAACAACAACAATAATAATAAGAAGTTTCGTGGGAATTCTAGCTCAAGTGGTGACAAAGATAAAAAGAAGAATGGGTCTTGGTGTGCTTTTTGCAAGACTGTTCATGAAGGTCAATGTTCCGACAAGACAAGAAGGTGTCATAAGTGTGGGAAGTCGGGACATCTTGCAACAGAATGTAGGGACAAGACTCGTTGCTACAAGTGTCAAGAAACGGGTCATCTTCATTGCCGATTGTCCACAAATGAAGAACGACGGAAAGAGGACAGCCACGACAGCAACAAAAGTGAGAGCCTTGCAGATGACTGTTGATGATGCTAAGAACAACGACGAGGTGGTAAGTGGTACTTTCCTTGTTAATTCAAAACCTGCCTCTGTTTTATTTGATTCGGGTGCAAATAGGTCGTTTGTGTCTACTTTATTTGCTCCTAAGCTAGGAAGAGTCACTACCCCTTTAGATTGCTCGATATAGGTAGAGATTGCTAATGGTACGGTTAGTGATATACGTGTGGGATATGATGATTGTGACATTGAGATTGAAGGTCGTTTGTTTCCGGTCCAGTTATTGCCTACTACCTTAGCCGGTTTTGATGTAGTGATAGGTATGGATTGGTTGTCTCAGAATGAAGCTAATATTTTGTGTTCACAAAAGATTATTCGGTTTTCTACACCCGATGGTAATGTGGTAACGGTTTATGGAGATAAGAAGAGAGGGGGATAAAGATCATTAGTATGATGAAGGCTATTAAATGTATAAGGAAGAATAAGAGTCATTTCTTGGCCAATGTTATTGATGTAAGAAAGGAGAAGCCTTCTATTGCTAGTGTTGATGTAGTATCCGATTTTCCCGATGTGTTTCCCGATGATTCCCGGTATTCCTCCCGATCGTGAAGTTACTTTTCAGATAGATCTTATTCCCGGTGCTACACCTGTTGCTAAAGCACCTTACCGATTAGCTCCTACAGAAATGAAGGAGTTAATGTCCCAACTTCAGGAATTACTTGACAAAGGTTTCATACAACCTAGTTCCTCGCCTTGGGGAGCTCCGGTTCTCTTTGTTAAAAAGAAGGGTGGATTTATGCGCATGTGCATAGACTACCGTGAGCTGAATAAGCGAACGGTTAAGAATAAATATCCTCTCCCGCGAATTGATGATCTCTTTGATCAACTACATGGTGCTTCATATTTTTCAAGGATAGATTTGCGGTCCGGTTATCATCAATTGAAGGTTAAGAAGGAGGATGTAGCAAAGACAGCTTTCCGGACTAGATATGGGCATTACGAGTTCTTGGTCATGCCATTTGGGTTGACTAATGCTCCAGCCGCGTTTATGGACTTAATGAATCGGGTATGCCGCCCCTTTCTAGATCATTTTGTTATTGTGTTTATTGACGATATTTTGATCTATTCTAAGTCAGAAGATGAGCACCGTGAGCACTTGAAAGCAGTTTTGGAGGTGTTGAGGGAGAAGAAGTTGTATGCCAAGTTTTCTAAATGCGAGTTTTGGCTTCGAGAAGTGCAGTTTCTTGGTCATGTTATTTCATCAGAAGGTATTAAAGTAGATCCTTCAAAGATTGAAGCTGTTTCAAAGTGGGAGCAGCCAAAGACTCCTACTGAGATTAAAAATTTTCTTGGTTTGGCTGGATATTATAGAAGATTCATTCAGGATTTCTCCCGAATAACCAAGCCTATGACTGAACTAACGAAGAATGGAGTAAAGTTTGAGTGGACCGATAAGCAGGAGAATGCATTTCAAACGTTGAAGAAGAAGTTGTGTGAAGCTCCTATACTTGCCTTGCCTGAAGGTACCGATGATTGGTTGTGTATAGTGATGCATCTATTACGGGTTTGGGTTGTGTCCTGATGCAGAGGGACAAGGTGATCGCCTATGCTTCACGCCAGTTGAAGCCACATGAGAGGAATTACCCTACCCATGATCTTGAGTTGGCAGCAGTTGTATTTGCATTGAAATTGTGAAGACATTACCTTTATGGTACAAAATGCACTTTGTTTACGGATCATAAAAGTTTGCAGTATGTCTTTAATCAAAAGGAGATGAACGTGAGACAAAGAAGATGGATGAAACTACTTAAGGATTATGATTGTGAAATCAAATACCATCCGGGTAAAGCCAATGTAGTGGCGGAAGCACTAAGTAGGAAGGTGCAAAGTTCTTCTTGTAAGTTGATGAGCATGCAAGTTCAAGCCAAGTCGGGGCTACTTGATCGAATTAAAGAAGCACAAGCGAGGGCATTGATGAAGGATAATATTGACAAAGAAAGCATTGGAAAGAAGAAACGTCTTGTGATGAAGACTAATAGTCGTGGGTTCAAAACATACAAGGGTCGAATTTGGGTGCCATTGCTTTGTGGTAACCGAGAATTGATCCTTGAGGAAGCCCATAGAAGTAGATATTCGATTCATCCCGGTGTCACCAAAATGTATGCAGATTTGAAGCCGATTTACTGGTGGCCGGATATTAAAGGAGAAGTAACTCATTTTGTAGCAAAGTGTTTGACGTGTGCACGTGTGAAAACGGACCATCAAAAGCCGTATGGTTTGTTGCATCAATTAGACATTCCGAGTGGAAATGGGATCATATTACCATGGACTTTGTAACAAAGCTACCTAAAACGCCGAAATGGAATGATATGATATGGGTGATTGTAGATAGATTGACGAAGAGTGCCCATTTTCTAGCTACCCGACAAGATGTGCCTTAACGAAGATGGCAAAGATGTACATTGATGAAGTAGTTGCGAAACATGGAGTTCCTTTATCTATTGTTTCGGATCGAGACCCGAGGTTTGTGTCAAACTTTTGGAAGGGTCTTCAACGGGAGTTGGGTAGTAGAATAAATTTGAGTACCGCCTATCATCCCCAAACCGATGGGCAAAGTGAGAGAACCATTCAAACCTGGGAGGATATGTTGAGAACGTGAGTACTTGAATATGGTGGAGCATGGGATGATCACTTGAAGTTGATTGAATTTGCTTATAATAATAGTCACCATGCTAGTATTGGTATGCCACCATTTGAAATGTTGTATGGAAGGAAATGTAGGACTCCAAGTTGTTGGATGGAACCCGGTGAAAAGTAGTTAACCGGTTCTGAAATTGTTGAAGTACGGCTGAAAAAGGTCAATGTGGATAAAGAAGCTTTACGTGTGGCTAGAGAAAGGCAGAAAACTTATGCAGATAAGAAAAGGAGACCAATGGAGTTTAGTGTAGGTGACTTAGTGATGCTGAAAGTGTCACCATGGAAAGGAGTTATCCGGTTTGGAAAGAAGGGCAAGTTGAGTCCAAGATTTATTGGACCTTTCAAAGTGTTGAAACGCATAAAAGATCTAGCTTATCAGTTGGAATTGCCTCCAGAATTGGAAGGAATTCACAACACTTTTCATGTATCCTACCTAAGGAAGTGTCTAGCCGAGGAGTCAAGTGTGATTCCAATTCAAGACGTGAGCATTGACCCAATGAAGAGAATGGTTGATGAACCGGTGGCGATACTTGGAAGAAAGCAAAAGAAGTTACGCAGAAAGGTAATAGATCTTGTCTTGATAAAGTGGAAGCATAATCATGGAGAAAGCTTGACTTGGGAAACTGAAGCAGTGATGAAGGAGAAATATCCCGAGTTGTTCCTTAATGATGAGATTCCGGGGACGGAATCCTCTTAAGGGGGAGGTAATTGTAACATCCCAAACTTTTCTTTACTAGTTGACTAATGCCGTTAAGTCAATATTGTGTGTGTCGTTAAGTCTATTGTAGATTTAATGTTATATGTAGTTATGTGTGATTGTGTGATTTGACACTTGTGTGTGTTAGTGTCAAGTGATTAACGTAGTCTCGAGATAAAGTAGTATCGTGTGGTAATGTAGTTAAGTGCTTGAAAGTGTGACGAGACTCCCAAATAAAAGTTTAAGCTATGGAAAATAAGTATTAGAAGTAGAGGGGTCTTATGTGTAATTTGTGATGGTTGGCCAGGGGTTAGTAGGGCAATTAGACAGCCCTAATTGTCACAAAAACTTTGCCTCTTGTGTGTGTTTTGCTGCCCCAGCTGATCCCCTCCCTTCCCATCAAGTTCTCTCCCAAAATCCAATCGTTTTGGTGCCGTATTGATCGTGTGTTGCTTAGATCTTGAATCTTTCACATCAAATACAGGTAATATAGGTAATTACCGTGAGATCTGGTTATTTAGAGTCTTATAATAGTTTTAATCCAGGCCATGGGGTTTGGGTTGGGTTATTTGATTAAACGTTTACCGATTTCATGTTATTCGGGTGTTTGAATGATTGATTCTTGATGTAAAGGATAAAAGGATTAATTGATGGATTAAAGGTAGTAAACGTGTTGTCAAAAAGGTTAATTTTATGTCCCCAGGTCGAATTGATGAGTGGTATTCGTATGGGATTCGATTAAAGGGTTGAAAAGTTAGTTTTTGGTCGAATTAAGCTTTGTGCGGCGCACAGGGGTTTTATGCGGTGCACAGATGCTATTTTTGAAAGATTGGATTTCAGTGGGTGCCCGTTATGCGGCGCACAGATTGGCTGTACGGCGCACAGATGAAGTTTTTGGCTCTGTGCGGCGCACAGAACTTCCATGCGACGCATGGGTCAAAAGTGGTGAAGTTTCTGTATGAAATAGGATTGTTTTGTGCGGCGCATACCCAGCTCGTGCGGCGCATAAGTGTGCATTTTGGGTTTGTGCAGTGCACATAAGTCCTGTGCGGCGCACAGGTGTGTCTGGTCTAGTGCAATTGTTTGGTGTAGCTTATAGACCGATCTTAAACTTGTTCTAGGTTTTTGGAAGCACCTAGTCATCATTGTATTGTGCTTGTAGCTTGTTGATAAGCCGTATCGAGGTAAGATACACTACCTTTGTCACACTGAGGGTTCAACAAGCAAAGGTTTCTTACTTACAACTTCCTTAACGGTAACTTATGATGTATGTGGGTATTTCGGGTTACACGGGAGGTATTATGGGTTATGTAGTTGACCATGAGACCTGAAATGTAGTCCCTAATGTAGTGAAATGAAGTATTGCTTAATGTAGTGTATTGTTATGCAGTATATGTAGTATACGAAGTATATCAATATACATGAAATGTAGAAATGAAGTTGATGTGTGATATATGCATGTTTACCTGGCTTGTACACCTAGCTCACTAGACTCATTAGGTTGCCATGTCACTTGCACGTTTAAGGATCCAAACGTAATGAAGATAAAGTGTGTGAATGTCTAGGAATGTGTGTTACCTAGACTATATATGTGTGACGGTTTAGGAATGTGTGTTACCTAAACCATATGTGTGAAACCGAGCTCGTAAATATAATGCAGGGAAAGTGTTAAGCTTAACCCGTACTAGTCTTAGCCGGACGAGTGCGTTGACGTATGTGTTTCTTGGGTGGCTCCTTGCAACATGGTCATAATGCAGGGCGAGTAATACGAGGGGTTTGACCAACCTCCACATACGGATTACTCTTGGATTGGCTTGCCATTCCTTAACGACGAAGTATGACACGTCTTTTGGTGGAGCATCTAGTCGGGTGTGACTTATGTTACACTTATATGCAGTTAACGAAGATATGTGTGATAATGTGTGAATAAAATGAAGGATAGGCACATTTAGGGGATTCACCCTAATTGATATGAAGTTGATATGCAGTTATGTCTGAACGTGTGATGTGTGTTGTGCCTGAATAAACTTGTCTAATAATGAAGATTGTTTTAATTGGACAAATGCTTTAATAACATAGTGTTATCTTACTTAGCTAATTCGTTAGCTAACACTTATTTCTTAAATGTGGTTGTTCCCTCAGGTTTAGCTTGAAGGACTAGTTGATGCAGGAATAAGAGTGAGAGTTGGGTAGATGCATGCAGGAGACTTAGCTACCCATAGACGATTGTCTCTTTAGACATTTATTTACATTTCGTACTTGATGTCGAATTTATGTAGTATTGTTGAACGGTTGTTTTGTGTTGGGCAACCATTGGGTTTTCATTTTAAACTATTTGATGGTATTGCATGTAACACCAACTAAACGTAGAAACCGAACAGTTTTATCGGTTTTGACTTTTAAAGTCTTTTCTTCCGCAATTTGACACCGTTAGGTGAAAGTTTTTGAAAACCCATATTTTTAAACGTCGGGTGTTACAAGAATCATCCGTCATTAGCTTCAGTTTATGTCCGTTTAGCTGATCTTTACATCAAGATTAGTATCTATGATGCAGTTGGCAAGTATTTTATGTTTTATTAAAACTATTTATTTTATTGGAGGTGGTAATATTGGTCGGTCAGATATGTTTTATAACCCTCTTTTATAATCTTCAAATGCAGTTGCAATTGCAGGTGCTACCCTATTGAACTCTGAAGTATATGTGGATTAGAAGGCGACAAAAGAATCACATTAACGCTATCATCATCATTACAGGTACTTCTTTCTATCCTTTCTTAAACTTAAGGAAAATTTTCTTCATTCCTGCTAATACTAATATTACTACTATTTTTTGCATATGTTACTATTATCGGATTCTTAGCTTCCCTGTACTCAAACAAGAACAAAAGCAATGTGTACCATGATTGATTCTTTATCATCACCATACATGGATTTCAAAAGTGGGATTCCCATAACAAGTATGTTTGAGTTGCATAACACAAAAGCTTATAGCACGGCCCTATTTTTGTTAGCAGGTGATGCGAGTTGATGAGGACAGTTGAAGGACCTGTCCGTGTATTGACTTTGTGGGAGAATGTGGAGTTGCTGATTATAAATAGATTATATTATTTTGATTACTATTTGTTATGTTGATGGTTCATGATACATGTATGGATGGATGGCTTGAGTATATATAAAAAAGCATTATGTCAGTTAGATTATTATGTTGAAATATTTTATTTTTCCTTCCTTAATTTGGTCTTGATTATTTAAATATTATTGTATAAAATTTGATGATGACCTTTTTCATTAGCAAAAAAATGATGGAATTGTAATTCGTATCAGTCAAATTTTGGTTTGTACTAATCACATGATGGTCTTGTCTAATCACCATATGATTGGAGATATATATAGATGTGTGTCGGACATACAATCACTAGATGATTTTACGAGGGGGAATTGCGATTACGGAACGCTTTAGGGTTTAGGGTTTAAAGTCGTAAATTGCGATTACGGATGTATAAAGGATACATTCTAAAAACCCTAAATGCTAAAGCATAAAGGAGGGCGGCGGATGTATACACTTCAAACCATAAACCCAAAAGCTTAATTGTTAATCCGAGGGGAAAGATACATTCTAAAAACCCTAAATGCTAAACCCTAAAATGCTAAAGCCTAAAGCTAAACCCTAAAGCTAAACCCTAAATGCTAAACCCTAAAGCTAAACCCTAAAGCTAAACCCTAAATGCTAAACCCTAAATGCTAAACCCTAAATGCTAAACCCTAAATGCTAAACCCTAAACTAAACCCTAAATGCTAAACCCTAAAGCTAAACCCTAAAGCTAAACCCTAAATCTAAACCCTAAATGCTAAACCCTAAAATGCTAAACCCTAAATGCTAAACCCTAAATGCTAAACCCTAAATGCTAAACCCTAAATGCTAAACCCTAAATGCTAAACCCTAAATGCTAAACCCTAAATGCTAAACCCTAAATGCTAAACCCTAAATGCTAAACCCTAAATGCTAAACCCTAAATGCTAAACCCTAAATGCTAAACCCTAAAGCTAAACCCTAAATGCTAAACCCTAAATGCTAAACCCTAAAGCTAAACCCTAAATGCTAAACCCTAAATGCTAAACCCTAAAGCTAAACCCTACACTAAACCCTAAAGCTTAATTGCTAATCCGAGGGGAAAGATACATTCTAAAAACCCTAAATCTAAACCCTAAATGCTAAACCCTACACTAAACCCTAAAGCTTAATTGCTAATCCGAGGGGAAAGATACATTCTAAAAACCCTAAATGCTAAACCCTAAATGCTAAAGCCTAAAGTAAACCCTAAACTAAACCCTAAAACCCTAAAGCTTAATTGCTAATCCGAGGGGAAAGATACATTCTAAAAACCCTAAATGCTAAACCCTAAAATGCTAAAGCATAAAGGAGGGGGACGGATGTATACGGTACGCTTTAGGGTTTAGGGTTTGAAGTTGTAGGGTTAGCCTGGCTAACCCTACAACTTCAAACCCTAAACCCTAAAGCTTAATTGCTAATCCGAGGGGAAAGATACATTCTAAAAACCCTAAATGCTAAACCCTAAAATGCTAAAGCATAAAGGAGGGGGACGGATGTATACGGTACGCTTTAGGGTTTAGGGTTTGAAGTTGTAGGGTTAGCCTGGCTAACCCTACAACTTCAAACCCTAAACCCTAAAGCTTAATTGCTAATCCGAGGGGAAAGCTAGAATCTAAAAAACCTAGAAATTCTAAACCCTAAATGCTAAACCCTAAAATGCTAAAAAGGATGAGGGTTCCCACTCTAGGGTTTATGGTTTGAAGCCCGAAACCCTAAATGCTAAACCCTAACAAACCCTAAACTTCAAACCCTACAAACCCTAAAGCTTAATTGCTAATCCGAGGGGAAAGCTAGAATCTAAAAAACCTAGAAATTCTAAACCCTAAATGCTAAACCCTAAAATGCTAAAAAGGATGAGGGTTCCCACTCTAGGGTTTATGGTTTGAAGCCCGAAACCCTAAACCCTAACCCTAAACCCTAAACTTCAAACCTTCAAACCCTAAAGCTTAATTGCTAATCCGAGGGGAAAGCTAGAATCTATAAAACCTAGAAATTCTAAACCCTAAACCTCTTTGTGATTAAGTCTCAATCCCATGGGGATTATTTGCTTTTATTCTTCTTAAATTTTTTAGCAAGTTATGGTTAAAATCTCTTAGTGATTATATGTCAATCCCTTGGTGATTATGTGTCAATCCCTTGGTGATATCAATTATATGGTAATTAGAATGTAGTAATTAAATCTCTCTGTGATTAAGTCCCAATCCCATGGGGATTATTTGCTTTTATTCTTCTTAAATTTTTTAGCAAGTTATGGTTAAAATCTCTTAGTGATTATATGTCAATCCCTTGGTGATATCAATTATATGGTAATTAGAATGTAGTAATTAAATCTCTCTGTGATTAAGTCCCAATCCCATGGGGATTATTTGCTTTTATTCTTCTTAAATTTTTTAGCAAGTTATGGTTAAAATCTCTTAGTGATTATATGTCAATCCCTTGGTGATATCAATTATATGGTAATTAGAATGTAGTAATTAAATCTCTCTGTGATTAAGTCCCAATCCCATGGGGATTATTTGCTTTTATTCTTCTTAAATTTTTTAGCCAGTTATGGTTAAAATCTCTTAGTGATTATATGTCAATCCCTTGGTGATTATGTGTCAATCCCTTGGTGATTATGTCAATCCCTTGGTGATTATGTGTCAATCCCTTGGTGATTATGAGTCAATCCCTTGGTGATTATGTGTCAATCCCTTGGTGATTATGTGTCAATCCCTTGGTGATATCAATTATATGGTAATTAGAATGTAGTAATTAAATCTCTCTGTGATTAAGTCCCAATCCCATGGGGATTATTTGCTTTTATTCTTCTTAAATTTTTTAGCAAGTTATGGTTAAAATCTCTTAGTGATTATATGTCAATCCCTTGGTGATTATGTGTCAATCCCTTGGTGATATCAATTATATGGTAATTAGAATGTAGTAATTAAATCTCTCTGTGATTAAGTCCCAATCCCATGGGGATTATTTGCTTTTATTCTTCTTAAATTTTTTAGCCAGTTATGGTTAAAATCTCTTAGTGATTATATGTCAATCCCTTGGTGATTATGTGCCAATCCCTTGGTGATTATGTGTCAATCCCTTGGTGATATCAATTATATGGTAATTAGAATGTAGTAATTAAATCTCTCTGTGATTAAGTCCCAATCCCATGGGGATTATTTGCTTTTATTCTTCTTAAATTTTTTTAGCCAGTTATGGTTAAAATCTCTTAGTGATTATATGTCAATCCCTTGGTGATTATGTGTCAATCCCTTGGTGATATCAATTATATGGTAATTAGAATGTAGTAATTAAATCTCTCTGTGATTAAGTCCCAATCCCATGGGGATTATTTGCTTTTATTCTTCTTAAATTTTTTAGCCAGTTATGGTTAAAATCTCTTAGTGATTATATGTCAATCCCTTGGTGATTATGTGTCAATCCCTTGGTGATATCAATTATATGGTAATTAGAATGTAGTAATTAAATCTCTCTGTGATTAAGTCCCAATCCCATGGGGATTATTTGCTTTTATTCTTCTTAAATTTTTTAGCCAGTTATGGTTAAAATCTCTTAGTGATTATATGTCAATCCCTTGGTGATTATGTGTCAATCCCTTGGTGATATCAATTATATGGTAATTAGAATGTAGTAATTAAATCTCTCTGTGATTAAGTCCCAATCCCATGGGGATTATTTGCTTTTATTCTTCTTAAATTTTTTAGTCAGTTATGGTTAAAATCTCTTAGTGATTATATGTCAATCCCTTGGTGATTATGTGCCAATCCCTTGGTGATATCAATTATATGGTAATTAGAATGTAGTAATTAAATCTCTCTGTGATTAAGTCCCAATCCCATGGGGATTATTTGCTTTTATTCTTCTTAAATTTTTTAGTCAGTTATGGTTAAAATCTCTTAGTGATTATATGTCAATCCCTTGGTGATTATGTGCCAATCCCTTGGTGATATCAATTATATGGTAATTAGAATGTAGTAATTAAATCTCTCTGTGATTAAGTCCCAATCCCATGGGGATTATTTGCTTTTATTCTTCTTAAATTTTTTAGTCAGTTATGGTTAAAATCTCTTAGTGATTATATGTCAATCCCTTGGTGATTATGTGCCAATCCCTTGGTGATATCAATTATATGGTAATTAGAATGTAGTAATTAAATCTCTCTGTGATTAAGTCCCAATCCCATGGGGATTATTTGCTTTTATTCTTCTTAAATTTTTTAGTCAGTTATGGTTAAAATCTCTTAGTGATTATATGTCAATCCCTTGGTGATTATGTGCCAATCCCATGGGGATTATTTGCTTTTATTCTTCTTAAATTTTTTAGTCAGTTATGGTTAAAATCTCTTAGTGATTATATGTCAATCCCTTGGTGATTATGTGCCAATCCCATGGGGATTATTTGCTTTTATTCTTCTTAAATTTTTTAGTCAGTTATGGTTAAAATCTCTTAGTGATTATATGTCAATCCCTTGGTGATTATGTGCCAATCCCTTGGTGATATCAATTATATGGTAATTAGAATGTAGTAATTAAATCTCTCTGTGATTAAGTCCCAATCCCATGGGGATTATTTGCTTTTATTCTTCTTAAATTTTTTAGTCAGTTATGGTTAAAATCTCTTAGTGATTATATGTCAATCCCTTGGTGATTATGTGCCAATCCCTTGGTGATATCAATTATATGGTAATTAGAATGTAGTAATTAAATCTCTCTGTGATTAAGTCCCAATCCCATGGGGATTATTTGCTTTTATTCTTCTTAAATTTTTTAGCCAGTTATGGTTAAAATCTCTTAGTGATTGATTCACTTGGTGATTGTTGAAATAATCCTTATGTGATTGGTATTACCACCGGGTCAACGCTGGGTAGGTAATCACAAAGAGATTGTATTAATCACCATATGATAGTAGATATAAATAAATGTATTTTGGTCATCTAATTACTTTATGATGGTACGAATCACTTGGTGATGATACGAATCACTAAATGATTTCAATAGATAATTAGGTATTCTGTAATGTTGAATGATCCAGTAAAATAATAACCAAAGAACAGTTGTACATAGAACAAAACATAACGCTTTTATCATATTTTTCTTTCATAGCTTTATTTCCCGTGTCCTCATCATCGTCGGTGCGGTTAGACTTGTGTTTGGTGGAAGGTTTTCATCTGCAATCCAATTGCCAAGACCCAAATAGAATTCTGCCAAGATACATAGTTCAAATTAGCATAAAACTCCTTATAGATTTTATGCTACTTATATAATTGAAAGAAACTTGCAAAAAACATTACTTCTGGATCTCATGTCCTAACATACTATACCAAAACACTTAGCCTTGAAAGTTGGGACTCCATCAAGGACCAACAAGATATCTAACTAATTATTATAGTTAATGTAACATCCCAAACTTTTCTTTAAGATTTGACTAACGCTGTTAAGTCAACCTCATGTGTGTCGTTAAGTCTAGTGTGAATATATGCATATACGTAGTTAATGTGTGTTATGTGTGAGGTTTGAAAACCTAAATGTTAATGTAGTATAAATGTGTGAAATATGAAGAAATTATGTCTATGTAGTGACATTTAATGAAGGGTTAATGTTGTATATGGACAATAAAGAAGTTTGTGACCAATAATGAAGGATTAGGAAGCCTAGGGACTAGTTTTGACATGTGTGGAAAGTCAAAAACGGGATTAGTAGCTTAGAGGCTGTCATTAGGAGGTTAATTGCAGATCTCACTTCTTCTAAACAAGCCCTAACTGATCCTAAGTCATTCCATAGTCTTCTCTCATCAAATCTCAAGCCGAAAAGTCGTTTTGTGTGTGAATTGGGGGTGGGGGGGTGGGGGGGGGGGGGTGGGGGGGGGGGGGTGGGGGGGGGGGGGTGGGGGGGGGGGGGGGTGGGGGGGGGGGGGGTGGGGGGGGGGGGGGGGTGGGGGGGGGGGGGTGGGGGGGGGGGGGGTGGGGGGGGGGGGGGGTGGGGGGGGGGGGGGTGGGGGGGGGGGGGGGTGGGGGGGGGGGGGGGGGGGGTGGGGGGGGGGGGGTGGGGGGGGGGGGGGTGGGGGGGGGGGGGGGGGGGGGGGGAAAAGCCTAGATGGATCGTTTTCTGGAAATCGAAGAACTTAGTCGTTTTTGAAAATCGAACGAACTTAGCTAAATTCGTTAACTGATGCTATCTTCGTTAGTTATGTTATCTTCGTTAGTGAGTCTATCTTCGTAAGTGCATTTTGAGCTAAGTTCGTAAGTTCAATGGTTAACTTCGTAAGAAGAACTTCAATGCTATCTTCGTGAGTTCAAAATCTATTTTCGTAAAGCAAACCAAACGAAGATTAAGTTCGTACGAAGATTAAGTTCGTACGAAGATTAACTTCGTAAGTAGGAAGTTTGAGTTAACTTCGTTGGCTAAGTTCGTAAGGTGTAAATCAGGACTTCTGCTTGGACAGTCTTAAGGTCGTAAGAGAGTCCATTTGATGTCCCAAATGACTTATATTTTATATGTTAATGTACGATAGGTGTCGGGGATTACTGATAAGCATTATTAGCTATTTGTTTTCGCGCGTACACTACTACCAGGTAAGATACACTACTTTGACACGCTGGGGGATCAACTAAAAGCTGGTTTCAAATCGTAAACACTTCCATTCGGTATCTTTATATTGCATGTGGGCATATGGGTTACTTGGGAGGTATTATGGGTTATGCAGTTGACCATGAGACCTGAGATGCAGTCCCTATTGTAGTGTAATGTAGTATTGCTTAATGTAGTATGTAGCTATGCAGTTGATGTAGTTTAATGAAGTATCTTGATATGCATGATATATAGAAATGAAGTTGATGTGTGATATGCATGCTTGACTTGTACGCCTAGTTCACTAGACTTGCTAGGTTACTATGTCACTTGCACGTTTAAGGATCCAAACGTAATGAAGTTAAAGTGTGTGAATGTCTAGGAATGTGTGTTACCTAGACTATATGTGTGTGAATGTTTGGGAATGCAGGGACCCAATCTATATGTGTGAAATTGAGCTCATAAAACTAATGCAGGGAAAGTGTTAAGCTTAACCCGTACTTGTCTCAGCCGGATGAGTGCGTTGATGCAGTTGTTGCTTGGGTGGCTCCTCGCAACATGGTCTTTATAACGCAGGGCGAGTAATACGAGAGGTTTGACCAACCTCCACATACGGATTACTCTTGGATTGGCTTGCCACTCCTTAACGACGTAAGATGAGTAGTCTTTTGACTGATCATCCAGTCGGGTGTGATGCAGGGCACACTTATATGCAGTTAACAAAGATACGTGTGACAATGTGTGAACTAATGCAGGATAGGCACATTTAGGATGATTATCCTAATTAATATGAAGTCGAAATGTAGTATATGTGTGAACGTGTGATGTGTGTTGTGCCTAATAAAACTTGTCTAATAATGAAGATTGTTTTAATTGGACAAATGCTTTTAATTAAGTGTTATCTTACTTAGCTATTCTTATAGCTAACACTTGCTTCTTTAATGTGGTTGTTCCCTCAGGTTTAGCTTGATGGAATTAGATGAAGGATGTGTGAGCTTGGGTAGATTCATTGAAGGAGCCTTAGTTATCCATAGACGATTCTTTGCTTAGACATTTATTTACATTTCGTACTTAATGTCGAATTTATGTTGTGACTTGTGAACGGTTGTTTTATGTTGGGCAACCGTTGGGTTTTCATTTGAACTATTGTTTGATATGGCATGTAACACCAAATAAATGCAGAAACCGAAATGTTTTTATCGGTTTTGACTTTTACAGTCTTTACTTCCGCAATTTAACACCGTTAGGTGAAAAGTTTTGAAAACCCATATTTTTAAACGACGGGTGTTACAAGTTGGTATCAGAGAAGTGGTTTAAGTGAACCAAGGCCTATTAACCATAGGATTTGGACTTAAACTTAAGATATGCATGCTAGGTATTTGTAGGATGCCTTAGTTTTAATGAAAGATGATATAGGATGGGTTGGGACGAGTGCGAGTGCGATAGGGCTTATGAGATGTTTACGTTACGATGATATGCTTTAGCCTTATCTTAACAAGCATTTTGCTTTAATTTGCGCTTATCGACTCTACCTTTTTATTAAAGGAAAATGGTTAACACTCGCAACCGCAACTTCCGACGTGATGGAGCTACTGCTAGCATTACCCCACCTGTCCATCCAGGTGCAGGCGCTGCAAATGCTGCCAATGCTGCTGCTGCTGTTGCAGCCAATGCAAATAGAAATCGAGGAAATCCCCGCCAGGTCAATCAGCAAGGCTCATTGGGTCCTATGCCTCCACCTCCCGGCAATCCACCTAGGGTTAATGAGGAAGTGGTGGAACAAATCCCTAACACGGCTGAGTTGTACAATCTCGTACGGACTCTCCAGACCCAATTGGCCCAGACACAGGAGCAATTGAACAACGCTCTTGCTGAAAATGCTGAAGGAACTGATGGCAACTATTCAGTGCCTTCTCACCACTCTGAGCCACCGGTCGATGATGTTGTTATTCCCCCTGCAAATGCCGTTGTGGTTACTCCTAATGTCGTTCAAGCCCCTCGGTTTAAGTTTGAAAGTTTCCAGAAGTGTGGAGGTCAGAAGTTTGATGGAACCCTTAATGCAGTGGGTTGCATGGAATGGCTCGATGATACGGAGATGGTCTTTGAAGCCTGTGACTGTCCTGAGGATAAGAAGGTGTTGTGCGCTAGTCGAATGTTGAAAGAAGGTGCTCGGGATTGGTGGAAGAGCATTACTATTTCGATGACTCCAGCTATGGTATCTGCTATCTCGTGGGCTAACTTTAAGCAGAAATTCATTGAGGAATATATTGGGGTTCATGAGCAGCGTAAGATGGAAAAGGAGTTTCGTGCCTTGACGGCTGAAGTCGGAAAGGTCAACGAGTATGCTCGTTCCTTCATGGAGAAGATGAAGTTCGTGGGTCATTTATTCCGTACTGATGCAGATCAGGTTGCTTGCTATGTTGATGGTTTGCCTCCGAGTTATCGAGGTATCTGCAGGCAGCACAAGACTCTGACTGAAGCTATCAAGGAGTCTAAGAAGCTTGACGATGATTTCGCTTCGGACAAGAAGGTTGAGAAGAGTGATGATAAGAAGTCGGGGTTTAAAAGAAGGTCAAATTGGTCTTCCAATAACAATAATAATAAGAAGTTCCGTGGAAGTGGTAGTTCGAGTGGTGACAAGGATAAAAAGAAGAATGGTTCATGGTGTACATTTTGCAAGACAATTCATGAAGGGCATTGTACCGACAAGACAAGAAGGTGCCATAAGTGTGGGAAGTCGGGACATCTTGCCACTGAATGTAGGGACAAGACTCGTTGCTACAAGTGCCAAGAAACGGGTCATCTCATTGCCGATTGTCCACAGATGAAGAATGATGGAAAGAAGACCGCCACGACAGCAACAAAAGTGAGAGCTCTTCAAATGACGGTTGATGACGCAAGGAACAACGATGAAGTGGTATGTGGTACTTTCCTTGTTAACTCAAAGCCTGCCTCTGTTTTATTTGATTCAGGTGCAAATAGGTCGTTTGTGTCCACATTATTTGCTCCTAAGCTAGAAAGAGTCACTACTCCCTTAGATTGTTCATTAGAGGTAGAAATTGCTAATGGTACGGTTAATAATATACGTGTGGGTTATGACGATTGTGACATTGAGATTGAAGGTCGTTCTTTTCCAGTCCAACTATTGCCTACTACCTTAGGTGGTTTTGATGTAGTGATTGGTATGGATTGGTTGGCTAGAAATGAAGCTAGTATTTTATGTTCCCAAAAGATAATTCGATTGCCTATATCCGAGGGTAAAGTGATAACGGTGTATGGAGACAAGAAGAGAGGAGGAATAAAGATTATTAGTATGATGAAAGCTATTAAATGTATAAGGAAAAACAAGAGCCATTTCTTGGCTTATGTCATTGATGCAAGGAAAGAGAAGTCTCCAATCGCTAGTGTTGATGTAGTATCCAATTTCCCCGATGTGTTTCCCGATGATCTACCCGGTATTCCTCCCGATCGTGAAGTTACTTTTCAGATAAATCTTATTCCCGGTGCTACACCCGTTGCTAAAGCACCTTACCGATTAGCTCCTACAGAAATGAAGGAATTAATGACGCAACTTCAGGAGTTACTTGACAAGGGGTTCATACAACCTAGTTCCTCGCCTTGGGGAGCTCCGGTTCTCTTTGTTAAGAAGAAGGATGGATCGATGCGCATGTGTATTGACTATCGTGAGTTGAACAAACGAACGGTCAAGAACAAGTATCCTCTCCCGAGAATTGATGATCTTTTTGATCAACTACATGGTGCTTCGTATTTTTCAAAGATTGATTTGCGGTCCGGTTATCATCAGTTGAAGGTAAAGAAGGAAGATGTAGCAAAGACAGCTTTCCGGACTAGATATGGTCATTATGAGTTCTTGGTCATGCCATTTGGGTTGACCAATGCTCCAGCCGCGTTTATGGACTTAATGAATCGGGTATGCCGCCCCTTTCTAGATCATTTTGTTATTGTGTTTATTGACGATATTTTGATCTATTCTAAGTCAGAGGATGAACACCGTGAGCATTTGAAAGCAGTTTTGGAGGTGTTGAGGGAGAAGAAGTTGTACGCAAAGTTTTCTAAATGTGAGTTTTGGCTCCGAGAAGTGCAGTTTCTTGGTCATGTTATTACATCAGAAGGTATTAAAGTAGATCCTTCAAAGATTGAAGCTGTTTCAAAGTGGGAGCAGCCAAAGACTCCTACCGAGATTAAGAGTTTTCTTGGTTTGGCTGGGTATTATAGAAGGTTTATTCAGGATTTTTCCCGAATAGCCAAGCCTATGACGGAATTAACAAAGAAGGGTGTGAAGTACGAGTGGACTGAAAAGCAGGAAAATGCATTCCAAACGTTGAAAAAGAAGTTGTGTGAAGCTCCTATCCTTGCCTTGCCTGAAGGTACTGATGATTTAGTGGTATATAGCGATGCTTCTATTACGGGTTTGGGTTGTGTCTTAATGCAGAGAGACAAAGTGATTGCCTATGCTTCACGTCAGTTGAAGCCTCATGAGAAGAATTACCCTACCCATGATCTTGAGCTAGCGGCGGTTGTGTTTGCATTGAAATTATGGAGACATTACTTATATGGTACTAAATGCACACTTTTCACCGACCATAAGAGTTTACAATATATGTTTACTCAAAAGGAGATGAATGTGAGACAAAGAAGGTGGATGGAATTACTTAAAGACTATGATTGTGAAATCAAATACCATCCGGGTAAAGCCAATGTAGTGGCGGATGCACTAAGTAGGAAAGTGCAAAGCTCTTCTTGTAAGTTGATGAGCATGCAAGTTCAAGCCAAGTCGGGTCTATTAGATCGAATTAAAGAAGCACAAGAGATGGCATTAATGAAGGATAATATTGATAAAGAGAGTATTGGGAAGAAGAAACGACTTGTGATGGAGACTAATAGCCGTGGGTTTAAAACATACAAGGGTCGTATTTGGGTGCCACTGCTTGGTGGTAACCGGGAGTTGATCCTTGAAGAGGTCCATAGAAGTAGGTATTCGATGCATCCCGGTGTCACCAAAATGTATGCAGATTTGAAGCCGATTTATTGGTGGCCGGATATTAAAGGTGAAGTAGCTCATTTTGTAGCAAAGTGTTTGACATGTGCACGTGTGAAAACGGACCATAAAAAGCCGTATGGTTTGTTGCATCAATTAGACGTTCCCGAGTGGAAATGGGATCATATCACGATGGACTTTGTAACGAAGCTACCGAAAACGCCGAAAGGGAATGATATGATTTGGGTGATTGTAGATAGATTGACGAAGAGTGCTCATTTTCTAGCTACCCGACAAGATGTGCCTTTAAAGAAGATGGCAAAGATGTATATAGATGAAGTTGTCTCGAAACATGGAGTTCCATTGTCTATTGTCTCGGATAGGGACACTAGATTTGTGTCTAAATTTTGGAAGGGTCTTCAACGAGAATTGGGTACTAGAGTGAACTTGAGTACCGCCTATCATCCTCAAACCGATGGGCAAAGTGAGAGAACCATCCAAACCTTAGAGGATATGTTGAGAACGTGTGTACTAGACTATGGTGGAGCATGGGATGAACACTTGAAGTTGATTGAATTTGCTTATAATAATAGTCACCATGCAAGTATTGGAATGCCACCATTTGAAATGTTATATGGAAGGAGATGTAGGACTCCAAGTTGTTGGATGGAGCCCGGTGAAAAGCAGTTAACCGGTCCCGAAATTATTGAAATCTCCGCTGAGAAAGTTAATGTAGCTAAAGAAGCTTTACGTGTGGCCAGAGAAAGGCAGAAAACTTATGCAGATAAGAAAAGGAGACCAATGGAGTTTAATGTAGGTGACTTAGTGATGCTGAAAGTGTCACCATGGAAAGGAGTAATCCGATTTGGAAAGAAGGGCAAGTTGAGTCCAAGATTTATTGGACCTTTTAAAATCTTGAAACGCATTAAGGATGTAGCATATCAGTTGGAATTACCTCCAGAATTGGATGGAATTCACAACACCTTTCATGTATCCTACCTAAGGAAGTGTCTAGCCGAGGAGTCAAGTGTGATTCCAATTCAAGATGTGAGCATTGACCCAATGAAGAAAATGGTTGAAGAACCGGTGGCAATACTTGGAAGGAAGCAAAAGAAGTTACGCAGGAAAGTGATAGATCTTGTCTTGATAAAGTGGAAGCATAATCATGGAGAAAGCTTGACTTGGGAAACTGAAGCAGTAATGAAGGAGAATTATCCCGAGTTGTTCCTTAATGATGAGATTCCGGGGACGGAATCCTCTTAAGGGGGAGGTAATTGTAACATCCCAAACTTTTCTTTAAGATTTGACTAACGCTGTTAAGTCAACCTCATGTGTGTCGTTAAGTCTAGTGTGAATATATGCATATACGTAGTTAATGTGTGTTATGTGTGAGGTTTGAAAACCTAAATGTTAATGTAGTATAAATGTGTGAAATATGAAGAAATTATGTCTATGTAGTGACATTTAATGAAGGGTTAATGTTGTATATGGGCAATAAAGAAGTTTGTGACTAATAATGAAGGATTAGGAAGCCTAGGGACTAGTTTTGACATGTGTGGAAAGTCAAAAACGGGATTAGTAGCTTAGAGGCTGTCATTAGGAGGTTAATTGCAGATCTCACTTCTTCTAAACAAGCCCTAACTGATCCTAAGTCATTCCATAGTCTTCTCTCATCAAATCTCAAGCCGAAAAGTCGTTTTGTGTGTGAATTGGTGGTCATTGTCAAGAGTATTTGCATCCTATTTGTCATTTGCAGGTAATAATCAATTCATTGATTGTATTTTCAGATTTAAAAGTTGTTTTATAATGAACCAAATCTGATTGAAAAGGGGTTTTGCAAAAGAGTTAGGGTTAAAGAGGTGTTTTGGTCAATTGATGTTCAAAACGGTGTTAAACAAGCCCATAATCGATCATGATGATCAAAAGATGTTTAATTGTGTCGAAAACATGTTTGGGGAAAAGCCTAGATGGATCGTTTTCTGGAAATCGAAGAACTTAGTCGTTTTTGAAAATCGAACGAACTTAGCTAAATTCGTTAACTGATGCTATCTTCGTGAGTTCAAAATCTATTTTCGTAAAGCAAACCAAACGAAGATTAAGTTCGTACGAAGATTAAGTTCGTACGAAGATTAAGTTCGTACGAAGATTAAAGTTTGAGTTAACTTCGTTGGCTAAGTTCGTACGAAGATTAAGTTCGTACGAAGATTAAGTTCGTACGAAGATTAAGTTCGTACGAAGATTAAGTTCGTACGAAGATTAAGTTCGTGAAAATCGAACGAACTTAGCTAAATTCGTTAACTGATGCTATCTTCGTTAGTTATGTTATCTTCGTTAGTGAGTCTATCTTCGTAAGTGCATTTTGAGCTAAGTTCGTAAGGTGTAAATCAGGACTTCTGCTTGGACAGTCTTAAGGTCGTAAGAGAGTCCATTTGATGTCCCAAATGACTTATATTTTATATGTTAATGTACGATAGGTGTCGGGGATTACTGATAAGCATTATTAGCTATTTGTTTGCGCGCGTACACTACTACCAGGTAAGATACACTACTTTGACACGCTGGGGGATCAACTAAAAGCTGGTTTCAAATCGTAAACACTTCCATTCGGTATCTTTATATTGCATGTGGGCATATGGGTTACTTGGGAGGTATTATGGGTTATGCAGTTGACCATGAGACCTGAGATGCAGTCCCTATTGTAGTGTAATGTAGTATTGCTTAATGTAGTATGTAGCTATGCAGTTGATGTAGTTTAATGAAGTATCTTGATATGCATGATATATAGAAATGAAGTTGATGTGTGATATGCATGCTTGACTTGTACGCCTAGTTCACTAGACTTGCTAGGTTACTATGTCACTTGCACGTTTAAGGATCCAAACGTAATGAAGTTAAAGTGTGTGAATGTCTAGGAATGTGTGTTACCTAGACTATATGTGTGTGAATGTTTGGGAATGCAGGGACCCAATCTATATGTGTGAAATTGAGCTCATAAAACTAATGCAGGGAAAGTGTTAAGCTTAACCCGTACTTGTCTCAGCCGGATGAGTGCGTTGATGCAGTTGTTGCTTGGGTGGCTCCTCGCAACATGGTCTTTATAACGCAGGGCGAGTAATACGAGAGGTTTGACCAACCTCCACATACGGATTACTCTTGGATTGGCTTGCCACTCCTTAACGACGTAAGATGAGTAGTCTTTTGACTGATCATCCAGTCGGGTGTGATGCAGGGCACACTTATATGCAGTTAACAAAGATACGTGTGACAATGTGTGAACTAATGCAGGATAGGCACATTTAGGATGATTATCCTAATTAATATGAAGTCGAAATGTAGTATATGTGTGAACGTGTGATGTGTGTTGTGCCTAATAAAACTTGTCTAATAATGAAGATTGTTTTAATTGGACAAATGCTTTTAATTAAGTGTTATCTTACTTAGCTATTCTTATAGCTAACACTTGCTTCTTTAATGTGGTTGTTCCCTCAGGTTTAACTTGATGGAATTAGATGAAGGATGTGCGAGCTTGGGTAGATTCACTGAAGGAGCCTTAGTTATCCATAGACGATTCTTTGCTTAGACATTTATTTACATTTCGTACTTAATGTCGAATTTATGTTGTGACTTGTGAACGGTTGTTTTATGTTGGACAACCGTTGGGTTTTCATTTGAACTATTGTTTGATATGGCATGTAACACCAAATAAATGCAGAAACCGAAATGTTTTTATCGGTTTTGACTTTTACAGTCTTTACTTCCGCAATTTAACACCGTTAGGTGAAAAGTTTTGAAAACCCATATTTTTAAACGACGGGTGTTACAGTTAAGCATTGATTCCTTATGAACAGAGGTTCACAAGTCTTTATATTCTAATTACAACAAATACAAATGCTGAAATGCATGTAAGAACACATTGATCCCAACCATGGCTTCTTCTCCACTCTCTTTTACATGCAGCCATGGCAAAAGTTCGGGAGCACAATGTGCATTACGCCATTACTTCATCAATATTTGTTTACCTACATAAGTCGACATTAATTTCTATCTCTTTCCATTACCTTTTGTTTGAATATGATAACAAACAGAAAATCTTAGACAGAACTTTATGAGTTCACGAATCGATTATTAACTGAGAACTAACAAAATTGCAACTTTCATGATATAGACTCACATAATTGCAAAGACATCGGTAGGGTGAGAACGTTGTGCTTTAAAGATAGATTATAGGTTCAGTGCCGAGGAGAAATAAATTGGCTACACTTGAGGAGAAATACATCTATATATATATATATATATATATATATATATATATATATATATATATATATATATATATATATATATATATATATATATATATATATATATATATATATATATATATATATATATATATATATATATATATATATATATATATATATATATATATATATATATATATATATATATATATATATATATATATATATATATATATATATATATATATATATATATATATATATATATATATATATATATATATATATATATATATATATATATATATATATATATATATATATATATATATATATATATATATATATATATATATATATATATATATATATATATATATATATATATATATATATATATATATATATATATATATATATATATATATATATATATATATATATATATATATATATATATATATATATATATATATATATATATATATATATATATATATATATATATATATATATATATATATATATATATATATATATATATATATATATATATATATATATATATATATATATATATATATATATATATATATATATATATATATATATATATATATATATATATATATATATATATATATATATATATATATATATATATATATATATATATATATATATATATATATATATATATATATATATATATATATATATATATATATATATATATATATATATATATATATATATATATATATATATATATATATATATATATATATATATATATATATATATATATATATATATATATATATATATATATATATATATATATATATATATATATATATATATATATATATATATATATATATATATATATATATATATATATATATATATATATATATATATATATATATATATATATATATATATATATATATATATATATATATATATATATATATATATATATATATATATATATATATATATATATATATATATATATATATATATATATATATATATATATATATATATATATATATATATATATATATATATATATATATATATATATATATATATATATATATATATATATATATATATATATATATATATATATATATATATATATATATATATATATATATATATATATATATATATATATATATATATATATATATATATATATATATATATATATATATATATATATATATATATATATATATATATATATATATATATATATATATATATATATATATATATATATATATATATATATATATATATATATATATATATATATATATATATATATATATATATATATATATATATATATATATATATATATATATATATATATATATATATATATATATATATATATATATATATATATATATATATATATATATATATATATATATATATATATATATATATATATATATATATATATATATATATATATATATATATATATATATATATATATATATATATATATATATATATATATATATATATATATATATATATATATATATATATATATATATATATATATATATATATATATATATATATATATATATATATATATATATATATATATATATATATATATATATATATATATATATATATATATATATATATATATATATATATATATATATATATATATATATATATATATATATATATATATATATATATATATATATATATATATATATATATATATATATATATATATATATATATATATATAGATATATATATACATATAAGCACCATACTTCAGTCAAAGAAGATAGCATAAGCTTGACTTGTATCAAAAAGCTGAAAGCATATATATTTAATGCACCAGGTGTCAAGACGATGCTCACTGGCCAATCTACTTTACCAAAGGACTGCCCTTCCATCCCTTGGATAGATAGATAGAGAGAGCAGAGCTTTTGGTTTTTTATGAGGCCCAAAATTCTGAAAGACTATATACCTGCCAGCATTTTACGAAGTATGTGAAATATACATTTTCGAGACCATAACATAATTTCTATTGGGGGGACAAGAGAAGAAAGTAAGAACAAGGGATGTCAGATGGATATACCAGTTGCAAAACCAGGAAGAGATGTTGTGCTTTCTTCTTTCATGTACATGAACGATCTATCCTTATAATGGTCTCTTTCGCATGAAGACCTCTGAACTGAGAGTTCCAGAAGCACAAATTTAAAACTAATAGAGCAAAAAAATCATCTATACATATGAAATAGAATATTTTTTTATGTCCTCTGTCACATCATACTGAGATAACGACATCAACTACTCATGAACAAAAATGCATCTCAACAAAATATGACGAATTTCAGGTCAAATGATTTCAAATCGTGTTCATGCACCGACTATCTACAATCTTCAAAGAACAAACCTCAATACGCAATAGCACCTGAAGCAAATATGAGCCATGACACATCCTGAAGCAATCATGCCGATCGAACCAAATCCATATTCATCAGCAGGCATTAAGACAATAACTCCACTCCTAAGATCACCATCAACTCTAAGGATCACTCGATCTCTAAGACCATTTAAAATGAGAGTCTACGAAGGATAATTAATACAACTTAAGTAGTGATATCCAAAAAATTCAAATAACTACATAGGAAAATAATGCAAATAATCATTGACCTCTCAGCCACATTCAACTTTAAACTTCTCTCAAGCATTTTGTCAAACAGTTGGCATGCAATCACAAAGTGTAGTCTACACATCAAATTCATTTAAATCGAATCGATTTTAACTTAAATCCTCAACAAAACTGATTTTTTTTATCAAATAATTTCAACTTACCTTTACATTTACTAACCCTAAGCAAAAATTGATAGTAAAACAAGTGCATAAGTAACGAAACTTCATAGAAAAACCTTAATATATGGTGGCAGAACGTGGTTGTGGAGGCGCAGTGGTGATGGCGGTAAGGTCACCGAAGAAGTACAATTTCATGGTGGTCGGAGATGGTGGTCTGATCAGAGAAAGAGATAGAGTGTGTGTACTGTGTGTTGTCATCGGGTGAGGGAACGAGAAGAGAGTGTGGCTGGGTTTTTCATTTTTACGAAAAGACCAAAAAGCCCCTCCGTGTCTATTTTATTAAGCATGATCATATTAAATCGCAAAAAAAAAAAAAAAAAAAAAAAAAAAAAAAAAAAAAAAAAAAAAAAAAAAAAAAAAAAAAAAACAAAAAAAAAAAAAAAAAAAAAAAAAAAAAAAAAAAAAAAAAAAAAAAAAAAAAAAAAAAAAAAAAAAAAAAAAAAAAAAAAAAAAAAAAAAAAAAAAAAAAAAAAAAAAAAAAAAAAAAAAAAAAAAAAAAAAAAAAAAAAAAAAAAAAAAAAAAAAAAAAAAAAAAAAAAAAAAAAAAAAAAAAAAAAAAAAAAAAAAAAAAAAAAAAAAAAAAAAAAAAAAAAAAAAAAAAAAAAAAAAAAAAAAAAAAAAAAAAAAAAAAAAAAAAAAAAAAAAAAAAAAAAAAAAAAAAAAAAAAAAAAAAAAAAAAAAAAAAAAAAAAAAAAAAAAAAAAAAAAAAAAAAAAAAAAAAAAAAAAAAAAAAAAAAAAAAAAAAAAAAAAAAAAAAAAAAAAAAAAAAAAAAAAAAAAAAAAAAAAAAAAAAAAAAAAAAAAAAAAAAAAAAAAAAAAAAAAAAAAAAAAAAAAAAAAAAAAAAAAAAAAAAAAAAAAAAAAAAAAAAAAAAAAAAAAAAAAAAAAAAAAAAAAAAAAAAAAAAAAAAAAAAAAAAAAAAAAAAAAAAAAAAAAAAAAAAAAAAAAAAAAAAAAAAAAAAAAAAAAAAAAAAAAAAAAAAAAAAAAAAAAAAAAAAAAAAAAAAAAAAAAAAAAAAAAAAAAAAAAAAAAAAAAAAAAAAAAAAAAAAAAAAAAAAAAAAAAAAAAAAAAAAAAAAAAAAAAAAAAAAAAAAAAAAAAAAAAAAAAAAAAAAAAAAAAAAAAAAAAAAAAAAAAAAAAAAAAAAAAAAAAAAAAAAAAAAAAAAAAAAAAAAAAAAAAAAAAAAAAAAAAAAAAAAAAAAAAAAAAAAAAAAAAAAAAAAAAAAAAAAAAAAAAAAAAAAAAAAAAAAAAAAAAAAAAAAAAAAAAAAAAAAAAAAAAAAAAAAAAAAAAAAAAAAAAAAAAAAAAAAAAAAAAAAAAAAAAAAAAAAAAAAAAAAAAAAAAAAAAAAAAAAAAAAAAAAAAAAAAAAAAAAAAAAAAAAACATAAAAATATATGTATAGAAGTAATAATCAAAGATTATGTAAAAAAATTGATTAAAATAAACTACTTAAAATGTATAAATAATAAGTGTAACAAAAATATAGATAAAACTAAATATAAAAAAAAGAATATTAAAGATTACGTAGAAAAAACATATAAGTAAACTATATTAGTATAAAAAACAAGTTTCTATAAAACTTTCAAAATAAGTATTAAATAAAGTATAAAAGTAAAAATAAAAAACACTTTCAAAAAGTATTATAGAAATAAGTAAAAAATTTAGAAAAAAAATATAAGTAAACTATATTAGTATAAAAAACAAGTTTCTATAAAACTTTCAAAATAAGTATTAAATAAAGTATAAAAGTAAAAATAAAAAACACTTTCAAAAAGTATTATAGAAATAAGTAAAAAATTTAGAAAAAAAAATATAAAACTAAAGTATAAAACAAAGTTAATAAAGATTACGTAGAAAAAACATATAAGTAAACTATATTAGTATAAAAAACAAGTTTCTATAAAACTTTCAAAATAAGTATTAAATAAAGTATAAAAGTAAAAATAAAAAACACTTTCAAAAAGTATTATAGAAATAAGTAAAAAATTTAGAAAAAAAAATATAAAACTAAATAAACAAGTTTGTATAAAAAGTACATACAAAAACGACATTTAAAAGGTTTAAAAACTTCATATAAGCATAATACAAGTTTTAAAAAGTATATAAAATTATAACCATAAAAATACGTAGAAAAAACATATAAGTAAACTATATTAGTATAAAAAACAAGTTTCTATAAAACTTTCAAAATAAGTATTAAATAAAGTATAAAAGTAAAAATAAAAAACACTTTCAAAAAGTATTATAGAAATAAGTAAAAAATTTAGAAAAAAAAATATAAAACTAAATATAAGACAAAAGTTGTAATAAAGATTACGTATTAAAAATTTAGTAAAAAAGAATTAATATAAAAAATTGAAGAATTAATGTAAAAAAGAATTAATATAAAAAATACATATGTGATAATTTTGGATCTTTCTTAACCTTGATCATTTTGTTGTATGTAATTTAAAAAATGTGTATAATTTGTTTTGTATTTTGCAGTATAAATGGCTACATATCACGGCGGTGATGGTGGTAATGAAGACCCTCGTAGACCATGGTGGAGGAAAAGCTGATGGGCGACCTTGGGAACACCCCGTGGCTGAACAAATACATGTAAGTGTCTCTTAATTTTAAGCGAATATATTTGTTATTATTTTTAAATTCGCTAACTAATACTTTAAAATTGCAGACTAGGTTCAAGTTGGACCACTTCATCTACACCCCTGACCCCCTAGACCCTGTCAGACAGGGGTTTAGACTGGCTGTCGAGGCCGACTGCAAAGCTGAGTATCGGGGCAGAAAGAGCCAGTTCAAGAGAAAACACTTTGAATCCAAGGGGGGCCTGAAAGCTGTTCCACAGTTGGAGCAAGCTGCTCCTCCAGAGGATTTGTCGGCGGAGGACTGGAGGGCGCTGTTGAGGTACTACCAGCGGGAAGACCGGGTGAAGTTGTCGGCGACAAACAAGACGAACAGGGGCAAGCAAGTTCTTGCGGGGACCCATGGACGACAATCCTACTCTCAGTACGTCCACCAAGAAAAGGTTTGTTATTGTTATCAAATATATACTTGTGTGATATATAAATACTTGTTTTTACAAATATTGGTTAAATAAAGTATATTCTTATGATAAATTGATGTGTTTACAGGTTCATAAAAACAGAGACGTAGACTTGGTGGATTTGTACGAAGAAAGGCACAAGAAAAAAGCTGATGGGCGACCTTGGGAACACCCCGTGGCTGAACAAATACATGTAAGTGTCTCTTAATTTTAAGCGAATATATTTGTTATTATTTTTAAATTCGCTAACTAATACTTTAAAATTGCAGACTAGGTTCAAGTTGGACCACTTCATCTACACCCCTGACCCCCTAGACCCTGTCAGACAGGGGTTTAGACTGGCTGTCGAGGCCGACTGCAAAGCTGAGTATCGGGGCAGAAAGAGCCAGTTCAAGAGAAAACACTTTGAATCCAAGGGGGGCCTGAAAGCTGTTCCACAGTTGGAGCAAGCTGCTCCTCCAGAGGATTTGTCGGCGGAGGACTGGAGGGCGCTGTTGAGGTACTACCAGCGGGAAGACCGGGTGAAGTTGTCGGCGACAAACAAGACGAACAGGGGCAAGCAAGTTCTTGCGGGGACCCATGGACGACAATCCTACTCTCAGTACGTCCACCAAGAAAAGGTTTGTTATTGTTATCAAATATATACTTGTGTGATATATAAATACTTGTTTTTACAAATATTGGTTAAATAAAGTATATTCTTATGATAAATTGATGTGTTTACAGGTTCATAAAAACAGAGACGTAGACTTGGTGGATTTGTACGAAGAAAGGCACAAGAAAAAAGCTGATGGGCGACCTTGGGAACACCCCGTGGCTGAACAAATACATGTAAGTGTCTCTTAATTTTAAGCGAATATATTTGTTATTATTTTTAAATTCGCTAACTAATACTTTAAAATTGCAGACTAGGTTCAAGTTGGACCACTTCATCTACACCCCTGACCCCCTAGACCCTGTCAGACAGGGGTTTAGACTGGCTGTCGAGGCCGACTGCAAAGCTGAGTATCGGGGCAGAAAGAGCCAGTTCAAGAGAAAACACTTTGAATCCAAGGGGGGCCTGAAAGCTGTTCCACAGTTGGAGCAAGCTGCTCCTCCAGAGGATTTGTCGGCGGAGGACTGGAGGGCGCTGTTGAGGTACTACCAGCGGGAAGACCGGGTGAAGTTGTCGGCGACAAACAAGACGAACAGGGGCAAGCAAGTTCTTGCGGGGACCCATGGACGACAATCCTACTCTCAGTACGTCCACCAAGAAAAGGTTTGTTATTGTTATCAAATATATACTTGTGTGATATATAAATACTTGTTTTTACAAATATTGGTTAAATAAAGTATATTCTTATGATAAATTGATGTGTTTACAGGTTCATAAAAACAGAGACGTAGACTTGGTGGATTTGTACGAAGAAAGGCACAAGAAAAAAGCTGATGGGCGACCTTGGGAACACCCCGTGGCTGAACAAATACATGTAAGTGTCTCTTAATTTTAAGCGAATATATTTGTTATTATTAAATGTCCATATAATCAACCTTATATATAAAAAAATGTAAGTACAAATGTAAATTATAGATAAAAATGTAAAATGCATTAAGTATTAAAATACAAATGTAAAGAGTACGTCAACTATTATTAGTAATCATAATAACAAATATAAGTAAAAAAAATGTAAGTACAAATGTAAATTATAGATAAAAATGTAAAATGCATTAAGTATTAAAATACAAATGTAAAGAGTACGTCAACTATTATTAGTAATCATAATAACAAATATAAGTAAAAAAAATGTAAGTACAAATGTAAATTATAGATAAAAATGTAAAATGCATTAAGTATTAAAATACAAATGTAAAGAGTACGTCAACTATTATTAGTAATCATAATAACAAATATAAGTAAAAAAAATGTAAGTACAAATGTAAATTATAGATAAAAATGTAAAATGCATTAAGTATTAAAATACAAATGTAAAGAGTACGTCAACTATTATTAGTAATCATAATAACAAATATAAGTAAAAAAAATGTAAGTACAAATGTAAATTATAGATAAAAATGTAAAATGCATTAAGTATTAAAATACAAATGTAAAGAGTACGTCAACTATTATTAGTAATCATAATAACAAATATAAGTAAAAAAAATGTAAGTACAAATGTAAATTATAGATAAAAATGTAAAATGCATTAAGTATTAAAATACAAATGTAAAGAGTACGTCAACTATTATTAGTAATCATAATAACAAATATAAGTAAAAAAAATGTAAGTACAAATGTAAATTATAGATAAAAATGTAAAATGCATTAAGTATTAAAATACAAATGTAAAGAGTACGTCAACTATTATTAGTAATCATAATAACAAATATAAGTAAAAAAAATGTAAGTACAAATGTAAATTATAGATAAAAATGTAAAATGCATTAAGTATTAAAATACAAATGTAAAGAGTACGTCAACTATTATTAGTAATCATAATAACAAATATAAGTAAAAAAAATGTAAGTACAAATGTAAATTATAGATAAAAATGTAAAATGCATTAAGTATTAAAATACAAATGTAAAGAGTACGTCAACTATTATTAGTAATCATAATAACAAATAATAAAAAAAATGTAAGTACAAATGTAAATTATAGATAAAAATGTAAAATGCATTAAGTATTAAAATACAAATGTAAAGAGTACGTCAACTATTATTAGTAATCATAATAACAAATAATAAAAAAAATGTAAGTACAAATGTAAATTATAGATAAAAATGTAAAATGCATTAAGTATTAAAATACAAATGTAAAGAGTACGTCAACTATTATTAGTAATCATAATAACAAATAATAAAAAAAATGTAAGTACAAATGTAAATTATAGATAAAAATGTAAAATGCATTAAGTATTAAAATACAAATGTAAAGAGTACGTCAACTATTATTAGTAATCATAATAACAAATATAAGTAAAAAAAATGTAAGTACAAATGTAAATTATAGATAAAAATGTAAAATGCATTAAGTATTAAAATACAAATGTAAAGAGTACGTCAACTATTATTAGTAATCATAATAACAAATATAAGTAAAAAAAATACATCAACTAACAAACGTTCAAAAAATACAAACCAAGTATAATAAAGTCAACTAATCAATCTGCTGAAATCCCGGAGGTAGTTTAGTCGCTTGAATGTGTCTGTCGTACTCAGCCAAACGGTCTTTGTACTTCGCATCTTCTGCCCAGGCCCGCGATGCAGGTTTATCAAATCCCCAAGCTGAGGGGTAAGGCAATGGGCAGTTATTGTCTAAATAAACCGTTACAAAATGTGAATCTCCGGATACCAGGGCAATGCATATCGGCTCGTCACGGTATAGCTGGCCTGGCCCCTTCCAAAAAGGGAAACATGTGATGTTTTCTTTGACACTTAAACATATAATTATAAGACCCAGAGCATTGGACAGTAGCATAGCGCAATATGGATTCATCATCCAGTATTTAAATGGGCGACCACCGGGATAAGACAATTGAAGCAAAGTATGTATATGTGTTGCTTCACCACCGAATGCAACCTTATAGTATCCTACTTTGGACTCATACTCCTCTAGCATTAGTTTGCGAATCCACTCGAACTTTTCCTCAGATTCACCCAAAGCAACGGCTAGTGCCCGAAATCCACAGTTACCATCAGAATTAACATTTTTGATATCCACAACGTAACGCTGAAAATAAAAAGGTATTTGCTTTAGGTATGTTCTCATGTCAGTCCATGTTGACTCCGTGTCGAAGAAGTTGTGTGTAAACGGTTCAGAGAAGTTCTGTGTATGTGATCCCCCAAATAGTTGATCAACAAAGCTGGACGTTTCTCCTTGCGTTTGGTTATTCGGTTCTCCGAAAAAACTTTGTGTGTCTGGGAATCGTGATTCGCTTACCACATACTCACTATGTCTCCCATACTGACCCCACTGTGGTTGGTTATAAGGTTCGTCAAAGAAATTTGTAGTGTCTGGGATACGTGCTTCGGTGTCCACATATTCACTCTGTCTCCCACTGTCAGGCCATTGTGGTTGGCTTTGAGGTTCTTCGAATAAACTAGCAGTGTCTGCGAAAATTGAACTGGTGCCTACATATTCACTGTGTCTCCCGTACTGGCCCTCTCCAAATAATGACGCATGCGAAAAACGATCAGAAAACCCACCCATGGACTGGGTATCCTGAAAAGTCGGTCGGGCAAATTGAACGGACTTGGATTTTTGAAGACCAGAAGGTGCAGTATTTGCCGCTGGTTTGTTAATGTCGGGCACCTGCAACAAATAATAAATCAGTTAATTAGATTTCGAAGTAAACTAACAAATAGAGTGCACTTACATAACAAAATCAATTAACTATACTTCGAATTATGATTGGACGTACTTGAGGTATTTTTTTCTTTGACCCGATTGGTCTTCCACGTTTATTTGTAATAACGGAAGGGTCCTTAATTTGGGTCCTCCCCGGATAGACGATGTCTTTAATTTTTGATATCCAGTTTTTCCTCTGGGCCTTCGATTGTTGCTTAAACTGGACCTTAACATCCTCTACTAAATCGTCGATAGCTTCGTCATCGATTTGTAGTGTCTGGAATCGTGATTCGGTGTCCACATATTCACTCTGTCTCCCATACTGACCCCACTGTGGTTGGTTATAAGGTTCGTCAAAGAAATTTGTAGTGTCTGGGATACGTGCTTCGGTGTCCACATATTCACTCTGTCTCCCATACTGACCCCACTGTGGTTGGTTATAAGGTTCGTCAAAGAAATTTGTAGTGTCTGGGATACGTGCTTCGGTGTCCACATATTCACTCTGTCTCCCATACTGACCCCACTGTGGTTGGTTATAAGGTTCGTCAAAGAAATTTGTAGTGTCTGGGATACGTGCTTCGGTGTCCACATATTCACTCTGTCTCCCATACTGACCCCACTGTGGTTGGTTATAAGGTTCGTCAAAGAAATTTGTAGTGTCTGGGATACGTGCTTCGGTGTCCACATATTCACTCTGTCTCCCATACTGACCCCACTGTGGTTGGTTATAAGGTTCGTCAAAGAAATTTGTAGTGTCTGGGATACGTGCTTCGGTGTCCACATATTCACTCTGTCTCCCATACTGACCCCACTGTGGTTGGTTATAAGGTTCGTCAAAGAAATTTGTAGTGTCTGGGATACGTGCTTCGGTGTCCACATATTCACTCTGTCTCCCATACTGACCCCACTGTGGTTGGTTATAAGGTTCGTCAAAGAAATTTGTAGTGTCTGGGATACGTGCTTCGGTGTCCACATATTCACTCTGTCTCCCATACTGACCCCACTGTGGTTGGTTATAAGGTTCGTCAAAGAAATTTGTAGTGTCTGGGATACGTGCTTCGGTGTCCACATATTCACTCTGTCTCCCATACTGACCCCACTGTGGTTGGTTATAAGGTTCGTCAAAGAAATTTGTAGTGTCTGGGATACGTGCTTCGGTGTCCACATATTCACTCTGTCTCCCACTGTCAGGCCATTGTGGTTGGCTTTGAGGTTCTTCGAATAAACTAGCAGTGTCTGCGAAAATTGAACTGGTGCCTACATATTCACTGTGTCTCCCGTACTGGCCCTCTCCAAATAATGACGCATGCGAAAAACGATCAGAAAACCCACCCATGGACTGGGTATCCTGAAAAGTCGGTCGGGCAAATTGAACGGACTTGGATTTTTGAAGACCAGAAGGTGCAGTATTTGCCGCTGGTTTGTTAATGTCGGGCACCTGCAACAAATAATAAATCAGTTAATTAGATTTCGAAGTAAACTAACAAATAGAGTGCACTTACATAACAAAATCAATTAACTATACTTCGAATTATGATTGGACGTACTTGAGGTATTTTTTTCTTTGACCCGATTGGTCTTCCACGTTTATTTGTAATAACGGAAGGGTCCTTAATTTGGGTCCTCCCCGGATAGACGATGTCTTTAATTTTTGATATCCAGTTTTTCCTCTGGGCCTTCGATTGTTGCTTAAACTGGACCTTAACATCCTCTTGGGCGGAGTACCGCGATGATATTCAGCTTCTACAAATGATTTCTCCTCTTCAGTCAACCTTCTTGCGTACGCGTAACCCCCCAGATTCTTAGCTGGATAGTGATTATGTGTGTCGTCTATAACGGTTACCCTCCAACCACCATCACTTGTCAAACGACCTTCCAGTCTAAAGGGGCACTCACATTTAAGTGTCTTTTTAACGAGCCCGATTATCCTATTATCCATTTTCCCAGAAAGATTACAGACTATGGTCACTTTATTTGTTACACCAGCTAAGTTGGAATTTGTTCGTCGTTTGATTAACACATAACCAAGCTCTTTTTATTTTTTTTCTTTTCTTTTTTCTTTTTATAGTTTTTCAATTCTTTTATTCTCTTTTTTTTTTTTTTTTTTTTTTTTTTTTTTTTTTTTTTCTTTTTTTTTTTTTTTTTTTTTTTTTTTTTTTTTTTTTTTTTTTTTTTTTTTTTTTTTTTTTTTTTTTTTTTTTTTTTTTTTTTTTTTTTTTTTTTTTTTTTTTTTTTTTTTTTTTTTTTTTTTTTTTTTTTTTTTTTTTTTTTTTTTTTTTTTTTTTTTTTTTTTTTTTTTTTTTTTTTTTTTTTTTTTTTTTTTTTTTTTTTTTTTTTTTTTTTTTTTTTTTTTTTTTTTTTTTTTTTTTTTTTTTTTTTTTTTTTTTTTTTTTTTTTTTTTTTTTTTTTTTTTTTTTTTTTTTTTTTTTTTTTTTTTTTTTTTTTTTTTTTTTTTTTTTTTTTTTTTTTTTTTTTTTTTTTTTTTTTTTTTTTTTTTTTTTTTTTTTTTTTTTTTTTTTTTTTTTTTTTTTTTTTTTTTTTTTTTTTTTTTTTTTTTTTTTTTTTTTTTTTTTTTTTTTTTTTTTTTTTTTTTTTTTTTTTTTTTTTTTTTTTTTTTTTTTTTTTTTTTTTTTTTTTTTTTTTTTTTTTTTTTTTTTTTTTTTTTTTTTTTTTTTTTTTTTTTTTTTTTTTTTTTTTTTTTTTTTTTTTTTTTTTTTTTTTTTTTTTTTTTTTTTTTTTTTTTTTTTTTTTTTTTTTTTTTTTTTTTTTTTTTTTTTTTTTTTTTTTTTTTTTTTTTTTTTTTTTTTTTTTTTTTTTTTTTTTTTTTTTTTTTTTTTTTTTTTTTTTTTTTTTTTTTTTTTTTTTTTTTTTTTTTTTTTTTTTTTTTTTTTTTTTTTTTTTTTTTTTTTTTTTTTTTTTTTTTTTTTTTTTTTTTTTTTTTTTTTTTTTTTTTTTTTTTTTTTTTTTTTTTTTTTTTTTTTTTTTTTTTTTTTTTTTTTTTTTTTTTTTTTTTTTTTTTTTTTTTTTTTTTTTTTTTTTTTTTTTTTTTTTTTTTTTTTTTTTTTTTTTTTTTTTTTTTTTTTTTTTTTTTTTTTTTTTTTTTTTTTTTTTTTTTTTTTTTTTTTTTTTTTTTTTTTTTTTTTTTTTTTTTTTTTTTTTTTTTTTTTTTTTTTTTTTTTTTTTTTTTTTTTTTTTTTTTTTTTTTTTTTTTTTTTTTTTTTTTTTTTTTTTTTTTTTTTTTTTTTTTTTTTTTTTTTTTTTTTTTTTTTTTTTTTTTTTTTTTTTTTTTTTTTTTTTTTTTTTTTTTTTTTTTTTTTTTTTTTTTTTTTTTTTTTTTTTTTTTTTTTTTTTTTTTTTTTTTTTTTTTTTTTTTTTTTTTTTTTTTTTTTTTTTTTTTTTTTTTTTTTTTTTTTTTTTTTTTTTTTTTTTTTTTTTTTTTTTTTTTTTTTTTTTTTTTTTTTTTTTTTTTTTTTTTTTTTTTTTTTTTTTTTTTTTTTTTTTTTTTTTTTTTTTTTTTTTTTTTTTTTTTTTTTTTTTTTTTTTTTTTTTTTTTTTTTTTTTTTTTTTTTTTTTTTTTTTTTTTTTTTTTTTTTTTTTTTTTTTTTTTTTTTTTTTTTTTTTTTTTTTTTTTTTTTTTTTTTTTTTTTTTTTTTTTTTTTTTTTTTTTTTTTTTTTTTTTTTTTTTTTTTTTTTTTTTTTTTTTTTTTTTTTTTTTTTTTTTTTTTTTTTTTTTTTTTTTTTTTTTTTTTTTTTTTTTTTTTTTTTTTTTTTTTTTTTTTTTTTTTTTTTTTTTTTTTTTTTTTTTTTTTTTTTTTTTTTTTTTTTTTTTTTTTTTTTTTTTTTTTTTTTTTTTTTTTTTTTTTTTTTTTTTTTTTTTTTTTTTTTTTTTTTTTTTTTTTTTTTTTTTTTTTTTTTTTTTTTTTTTTTTTTTTTTTTTTTTTTTTTTTTTTTTTTTTTTTTTTTTTTTTTTTTTTTTTTTTTTTTTTTTTTTTTTTTTTTTTTTTTTCGGCTGCCTTCTTCCGCAATTTTTTTGTTGTAAATGTCTTCGCTGCGGGTCAAGTTTCCAGGAAATTCTTCTTTCAACAGCTTTAACATCCTCTTGGGCGGAGTACCGCGATGATATTCAGCTTCTACAAATGATTTCTCCTCTTCAGTCAACCTTCTTGCGTACGCGTAACCCCCAGATTCTTAGCTGGATAGTGATTATGTGTGTCGTCTATAACGGTTACCCTCCAACCACCATCACTTGTCAAACGACCGTCCAGTCTAAATGGGCACTCACATTTAAGTGTCTTTTTAACGAGCCCGATTATCCTATTATCCATTTTCCCAGAAAGATTACAGACTATGGTCACTTTATTTGTTACACCAGCTAAGTTGGAATTTGTTCGTCGTTTGATTAACACATAACCAAGCTCTTTTGCTGTACTTTTGGCCCAGTTGAACAATTCTTCGTGTGAATCGAACACCTAAAATAGTTATTTTTGAAAATTGTAAATGTCTTCGCTGCGGGTCAAGTTTCCAGGAAATTCTTCTTTCAACAGCTTTAACATCCTCTTGGGCGGAGTACCGCGATGATATTCAGCTTCTACAAATGATTTCTCCTCTTCAGTCAACCTTCTTGCGTACGCGTAACCCCCAGATTCTTAGCTGGATAGTGATTATGTGTGTCGTCTATAACGGTTACCCTCCAACCACCATCACTTGTCAAACGACCGTCCAGTCTAAATGGGCACTCACATTTAAGTGTCTTTTTAACGAGCCCGATTATCCTATTATCCATTTTTCCTCTGGGCCTTCGATTGTTGCTTAAACTCTTTAACATCCTCTTGGGCGGAGTACCGCGATGATATTCAGCTTCTACAAATGATTTCTCCTCTTCAGTCAACCTTCTTGCGTACGCGTAACCCCCAGATTCTTAGCTGGATAGTGATTATGTGTGTCGTCTATAACGGTTACCCTCCAACCACCATCACTTGTCAAACGACCGTCCAGTCTAAATGGGCACTCACATTTAAGTGTCTTTTTAACGAGCCCGATTATCCTATTATCCATTTTCCAGGAAATTCTTCTTTCAACAGCTTTAACATCCTCTTGGGCGGAGTACCGCGATGATATTCAGCTTCTACAAATGATTTCTCCTCTTCAGTCAACCTTCTTGCGTACGCGTAACCCCCAGATTCTTAGCTGGATAGTGATTATGTGTGTCGTCTATAACGGTTACCCTCCAACCACCATCACTTGTCAAACGACCGTCCAGTCTAAATGGGCACTCACATTTAAGTGTCTTTTTAACGAGCCCGATTATCCTATTATCCATTTTCCCAGAAAGATTACAGACTATGGTCACTTTATTTGTTACACCAGCTAAGTTGGAATTTGTTCGTCGTTTGATTAACACATAACCAAGCTCTTTTGCTGTACTTTTGGCCCAGTTGAACAATTCTTCGTGTGAATCGAACACCTAAAATAGTTATTTTTTAAGTTATCATTAAATTATATACTTATAAATATCTAACATTTTACATATGCAATCAATTTAACAACCAAACACATATTAAACTGTTTAACAACGAAACACATATAAAATCCCTTTAATTATACCTCATCGGTGTGGAAAGCCCTAGCGTCGTAGTCAAAATGAGGGGCCGCCTCCGGCGTCTCAAATTCTTCATCAGGTTCTTCTAAGTGAAACTCAAAATCTTCCGCACCCATTTCTCCCCATAAACACTCAAAATCCATCTGAAATATATATACATATATTTGTATGTCTCTCTCAAACACACAAATACACAGTTTTTCTCTCTCAAATATAAAGTTTGCAAAACTTTAACAAAATGTTTTGTTGGTGAAAAAGTGGGTTTCCGATCACTGGAACATGTGATCATGATGATTTCAAAGATTGATGAGATTTAGCGGCGGAGTAAGTGGTTATTCCGGGCGGCCGTCGCCATCCTATCGAACATGTGACCATGATGATGTAAACAATGATGACGTCAAGAGGCGGAGTAAGTGGTTATTCCGAGCCGCCGCTGCCGTCCCATCGGAACATGTGGATCCAGGCGGCTGGGATGTTGGAGATATTATCTATTAATTGTTGATGATGAAGATCTCTTTGTGGCGATGGTTGTTCCGAAGTTGACAGATGAAGATCCCGCTTTATGTATCAGTAGTTTCTTTTTGGTCTTTTTCCGTTTTTTTATAGTTTAGGTCTAGGGATGTTCATTATAATGATGTTGCCAGATCCGCCGCCGCCGTTGTTCCTAGCGGTGGGTTTTACCGGCGGTGGTTACGAAAGTATTGTTTTTGTAAGTGTGTATATCTTGTTGGTATACTGTACAATGCTTTAGAAGTTGTACTTTGTGCATTAGAAATAAAAACTATAAATTGGCTACTGTAGAACCCGATTTTTGAATCCGACACTGTAGAATTGATGGTGGTGGTGTTCGGATTATTATTGTTGTTCATCCTGCATTTTTGTTTGTTGCTACAGTATCGAGTTGTTATAGTGCCGTTTTTGAGTTGCAACAGCAGCGAGTTGCTACAGTACCGGTTAACCCGACCCGGTACTGTAGCACCCGACTTTTGGATTGTTATATATATAATGTTGGTATTTTATAAATATAAATGTACACAACCAAAATAATGTCCAACAGTCGAAAAATAGTGCGATGTAAACATACATGGTGGCAATCCAAAAAAAGAGAAACTATATTCATATACATTTATATTTTATAGGGTTACTATATTTATTAAAACCTACAGTCATTCAATTTGTTGACACAGATTGTCACGTTTTTACTGGACGCCCAAGAAGTACAAGAAATTACAATTACAACAAAAAAATGAAAAACGATATCTAAAGACCAAGCAGTACACGATATTAGATACATCTCGTGGCTTGAACTGAGAGGATTGCAAAAAGGGTCAAAAAACTCGTGCCAATTACGGGACACGGGAAAAACCCTCACCAGATATATATAAATAATAAAATAAGTAAATAAGAAAAAATAAAGATTGTGGAAAACAAATATATAGATAAATTTTTATATCTTCAAATAAAACCTATAATTTTTTAAAAAGTTGATAATAATACGAAACAAAAAAAACAATAAAACAATAATACAAATCAGAGAATAATTTAATGGAATACTTACATATATTAAACGCTGAAATCATGGTAGAAAATATGATTAATATAAAACTCATATAATAAAATCAGTGTCCATTCTAAGAATTCATTGTAAGGAGTATTACCAATTAATAACGAATGAACCTACTTGTAAAGAGTATTATATAGAATAAGAAAGAAAGAGAATAGAAAATTTCAAAACTAATTGACCATCGAACACCTGAATTATCAAATAGAATTGAAATTAAAATCGGAAAATGAAGTTCATTTTTCTTTTTTGTGTTTTATAAATCTGCTTATTTATACATCATTTAACCTGTAGAATAACAGAAGTATCAGTAGCGCAATAGGGGCCCGTTAGAATCAGCAGCCCAGCAAATACAGAAAGGCATCATGTTAAAGCCCAATAGAAACAAAGTATATATTGGGGATGGTTATATATGGCTGTTAGGTACCCAAGCTTAGGTGTGTAACACTCACATATTGATTTTTTAATCCATAAACTTAACGGGGGGCAAGCATTTATTCATTAAATAAAAATATTAAAAAAATAGTATGCGAGGGGTTCCACACCTAAGCTTAGGTGTCGGACACCTTATATTC
>CM067173.1:52679189-52700036 GCA_034093135.1 Erigeron breviscapus | reverse complement strand
GAAGAGTCATGAGGGTTAATTATACTAGATAATTGAATAATTAATTGTGTGACAATGTGATTATGTTTTGTGAAAGTTTCTGTTTGACACCAGTTCACTAAAAAAATCATAACTAATTAACCGTAAGGAGTTGGAAGCTGAAATCTTTACAGTAGATGCTTGACTCATAGGGATACAACTTTTATGTTTTGTGCTAAGCCCAGTTCGGCCTTCTTCAGGGCCAGATTTGGTCGTGAAGCTGCTGAATTTTCCAGATCAGCATCTTGTTATTTATGGTAGATAAATTGTTATAAAATTTTGGCTTACGCAATCAAGGCAACTTGATGTATGTGGTCTCTTTCCATATGAAAGAGGAGCCAATCTTATACCATAGTGACCAAAATTAGGTTGATTACCTTAATTGTTAAGTTGTAAATTTAGTAAGTTTAATTTTGCCTTTTTATGAAAATTGTGTGCAAAATTGTTTTTGGAAAAATAAACTTGACTAATAACTATCGAAATAAGATTTTGTTTATAAAATTGGTGCCCTAAAATCAAAAGATACACCGGATCACCCATTTGAACAAACTCTAAGAGAGGTATAAGTCGGAGTGCGCTAGCCTCCTAAAAGGGCGGGTTTTTAAATCGCGTTTATCGCATACCTTTGCCCTTGCGCTTCTTTGTGCGTTCGAATGGAGCTACCGAGCTTTTTTGTATTTAAAGGCAATAAAAATGAGTTTTATAAACATATTATGTTTAGAAGATATGCATGAATCTTCAAACATAACTTTTTGATCACACATCAAATTGATTGACCCAATAAACTTAAGTCATTTGCCATCCAACTTGCAAAGGACACTTGTGGCTGTTGTTTTACTCACTGGTACACAGTGGTGAAATGGCAGTTGCATGGGAAATCCCACTCACTGGTACACAGTGGTGGACAAATTTGCGCGTTCTTGGTTGGACGACTTAAAGCGAGTTAAGCGGTGAGACCTTGACCCGTGGCAAAAGATGGGACAAAACATGACTACAAATCACTTGATGAATCAAGTGTATTTGTAGGTCCCATTCTTACTAGGAATTGCACATGTAATGCAAATACTGCTCGTCACTTACCTTTTGAGTGCAATCATTTCTAGCAGATCAACTGATGAAATGATTGTATGTCAATTGGATCCTAGCCTTAATGAAATTAATTGTTTATTTGATAAACATTGGGTAATTGATTTCTTAAGGATTTATTATCGAAAATACTGATTATTGAACTTAATCTGTTTTGTAGATGGCAATGAATCCTTACACAAACACCAATGCTTTTCGGCAAATGTTTGAAAGAGAAAAGCTTAATGGATCAAATTTCAATGACTGGTATCGTCAACTGAGAATTGTTCTACGAGTTGAGGAACGCATGGATGTCATTGAAAGGCAATGGCCAACCGAACCAAGTGCTGAATCCACAGCAGCTGAAAAAGCTGAATATAGGATTCAATACACTAGATTCAATGAAGTTTGTTGTTTGATGCTTGCGAGCATGTCTCCCGAGCTTCAAAAACAATTCGAGATCTACACTCCATATGATATGATCACAGAACTTAAATCCTTGTATGAAAAACAAGCTGGAGGGGAACTGTTCGACTTAGTCGTGGAACTCCATGACATGAAACTTGAATCTGGAAAATCGGTTAGCAGTCATGTGCTCAAGATGAAGAGCATTTTGACAAATTGGATTCGATGGAGTACGCTTATCATAAAGAGGTAAAAGTTGGCATGATTCTCAAATCCCTTACGAAGGAATATAAGGGTTTTGTGCAAAACTATACCATGCACTCTATGAAAAAAAGCGTCAATGAACTTCATGCTATGCTCATTGAATATGAGAAGACGATTCCAAAGAAGGCCAATGACCCAAATGTTCTTATGATAAAGGGGGGGTCGGATCCAGAAAGCTAAGAAATCGCACCAAAGCTAAAGGCAAGTTTGATGGTAAAGGCAAGGGTAAGCAAGCTGCTAATCCCCCCAAACCAAAGAAAACCCCTCCGGCTAAGAAAGAGCATCCGGCTAAAGACCAGACCTGTCATCATTGTAATGAAGTCGGGCACTGGAAGAGGAACTGTCCCAAGTATCTTGCCGAGTTGAATGTGAAGAAGAAGCAAGCTAGCAATGCTAGTACTTCAGGTATCTTCACTATTGAATTATTTTCCTTTACTAAGCGCAAATCATGGGTTTATGACACTGGCTGTGGAACTCATATCTGTAATGAATTACAGGCACTTAGGAAAAGGAGGAAGCTGAAGCCCGGAGCTTTGCAGCTGTTCGTGGGCAATGGTCTACCAGCACCTGTTGAAGCTATTGGAGAATATCATTTAGTTCTTCCTTCCGGTTTAATTATTGTTTAGACAATTGTCATTATGCACCTTCTATTACTAGAGGTGTAGTTTCAGTTTCTTTGTTGAAAGACAACGGATTCATTAATGTTTTTAATGATTATGGTATTTCAGTTTCTAAAAAAAATGTTCATTATTTTGATGCTATTGCTTGTGATGGTATTTATGAAATTGATATGCGTGGTGTGATTCAAATAATTCAATGTATAATGTTAGCAAAAGAGCCAAGACTAACTTGGACTCTACTTATCTGTGGCACTGTCGTCTTGGACACATTGGCAAAAATCGCATTGAAAGACTTCAACGTGAAGGGATTTTGCAATTAAATGATGAATCATTTGATAAATGCGAGTCATGTGTTTCCGGCAAAATGACAAGAAAACCTTTTTTGCATAAACCGGAGAGGGCTAAAGATCTTCTTGGACTCATTCATACCGATGTTTGCGGCCCATTTAGACATGTGTCAAGAAAAAGGAGCTAGCTACTTCATAACTTTTACGGATGATTTCAGTCGTTATGGTTATGTTTACTTGCTTAAACATAAACATGAAAGTGTTTGAAACATTCAAAGAGTTTAAAAATGAAGTAGAAAATCAACTCGGCAAAACCATCAAGATTCTTCGTTCGGATCGAGGTGGTGAATACTTAAGCCAAGAGTTTAAGGATTATCTGAAAGCATGTGGAATTGTCCAACAGCTTACTCCTTCATACACTCCTCAACATAATGGAGTGTCTGAAAGGAGAAATCGAACCTTGCTAGACATGGTGAGATCTATGATGACCCTTACGACTCTCCCATTTTCGTTTTGGGATTATGCTCTAGAGACTACTGTACGCATTCTCAATATGGTTCCAACCAAGAAGGTTGACAAGACACCATATGAATTATGGCATGGAAATGTTCCTAATCTGTCTTACTTAAGAGTTTGGGGATGTGAGGCACTTGTGAAGCGCGATACGCCTGACAAACTTGAACCCAAAACTACTAAGTGCATCTTTGTCGGATACCCTAAGGAAACGATGGGTTACGACTTCTATGATCCCGTCAAAAACACTGTTCGCGTTGCTCGATATGCTGAATTCTTTGAAAAGAAATTAGTTCCAGAGAACAGTGGGAGGGTTGTAGAACTTGATGAGACTCAAGAGGAAGATGTGTCACCTTCTGAAGCTCCTAGCAATCATCAACTTGGGGGGGAAAATGTTCAAAGTGATGAACCTCAAGTCGATGATGATGAAGCGATTCCACTTCGTAGGTCCGAAAGGACAAGACGTCCTACTGACAGATTATGTCTGATGGTAGAAGAAAACGTTTTAGGAGATCTCGATGAGCCTCCAAATTTCAAAGCTGCATTATCAGATCCGAAATCTGACAAATGGCTTGAAGCTACGAAGGTGGAAATAAATCCATGAAAAACAATCAAGTCTGGAGCTTGGTTGATCTTCCACAAAATGCTCAAACTGTTGGGTGTAAGTGGATCTTCAAGAAGAAGACGGACATGGATGGAAATGTACACACCTATAAAGCTAGTCTCGTGGCGAAAGGTTATACTCAACGTTTCGGTGTTGACTATGATGAGACCTTTTCTCCAGTTGCGGACATTAGAGCTATTAGGATTCTCTTAGCCATAGATGCGTACTATGACTTTGAGATATGGCAAATGGATGTTAAGACTGCCTTCTTAAATGGTTACTTGGATGAAGAAGTCTATATGGATCAACCTGAAGGTTTTACTGATCCAAAACATCCCAACAAAGTATGCAAGCTTCAAAGGTCCATTTATGGACTAAAGCAAGCATCAAGAAGTTGGAACAAGCGGTTTGATGAATAAATCAAAAAGTTTGGTTTCGTTCAAAATCCCGATGAGCCATGTGTATATCGCAAAGCTAGTGGGAGTAATGTTACTTTCCTTGTCTTGTATGTTGATGACATATTGATCATAGGAAAACACATTCCAATGTTGCAAGATGTTAAATCCCATCTTGGAAAGTGTTTTGCCATGAAAGATTTAGGAGAAGCGGCATTTATTCTTGGAATCAAGATCTACCGAGATAGATCAAAGCGATTAATTGGACTAAGTCAAAGTGCTTATATTGATAAGGTCTTGAAGCGATTCAAGATGGAGAATTCTAAGCGTGGGTTTACACCTATGCAAGAAGGACTTAGTTTATCTGTCAAACAGGGTGCTACTACACCTAATGAGGTGGAGCGTATGCAAAGAGTCCCTTATGCTTCGGCTGTGGGATCTATTATGTATGCGGTTAGATGCACTAGACCCGATGTGGCGTTCGCGCAAAACATCGTTAGCCGATATCAACAGAATCCAGGTGAAAGTCACTGGACTGCTGTTAAGAGCATTCTGAAGTACCTACGGGCTACTAAAGATATGTTTTTGGTGTATGGAGGAAATCCAGACTAGAGCTCAAAGTGACCGGATACTGTGATGCTGGATTTCAAACTGATAAAGATGACACGAAGTCTCAGTCAGGATTCGTCTTCGTTCTTAACGGAGGTGTTGTGGATTGGAAAAGCAAGAAGCAAACTACAGTTGCCATGTCTGCAACAGAGTCTGAGTACATTGCCGCCTCAGAAGCAGCAATGGAAGCAGTCTGGATAAGGAAGTTCATTAGCGGGCTTGACGTGATCCCCTCAAGTGACTTACCCACTGATATGTACTGTGATAATACTGGTGCATTAATCATTGCCAACGAACCCGGAGTTCAGAAAGGTGCCAGACATTATGCTAGACGATATCACTATGTTCGTGAGCAGATCGAACTAGGTGAAATCAAATTACTCAAAGTTCACACAGATTTTAACTTAGCTGATCCTTTCACAAAAGCTTTGGCTAGGCCCAAGCTTGAAAGGCATGCCGAGGGCATAGGACTTAAATTAGCTAGTTATTTCATGTAAATCTGTTGTTTCGGTATTTGGATAAAGGATGTTAAACAATTTATATTTTCTCATGAAATAAAGTACTTGATATGTTTGATTTCATTTAATATTAATTGTATCCTATATTTGCATGTTTAATCCTTGAATATTTTAATAAATATTCTAAATTGTCCATTGTCGATTAATTATATGGGAATATAATTAAATTAAGACAAATCTGAGCGATTGGTTATATTCTTGGAATATATAATGGATGGTCCCACCAAACTCACATGATATCCATAGTTGATGCATATCGGACTACCCCACTAACGAATTCATCACTTTATGGATCAGCGTCATTAAGTGAGATTCGTAAATGGTTACTTTATTGATCCTTTGACTTGAGATACAAGCAGGTCAGCATGTATGGATTGCACTTACTTGATATAGTTCTAACTCTCCTGAATAAGGGAGTACATAAAGGGCTATTTTCAGAAAGTGTATTGAAGTATGATGACTGACACGTGTAGTCAATACAGGATTTGTTCCTCCAACTGATAGTTGGAGAATGATACCATTGGCGCCCTCATTAGGACTAATTAAGATGTTTGCATGGCCGTGCCCAAATAAATCCAGATGGTTCTCGATTATATTTGGTAATCATTAATTAGTTATGAAATGAGAAACAGAATCGTTAAATCATGAAATGACATTGATCCATATTCATGTTTAACACGGTATCTGAAACAAAGGGATAATAAATGCCTCAACCATTTAAATATACTTTAAGAAACTATACTTAAATATTTCTGGGAGCATTGGCGTGTTGCTAGACGCTAACCAATGTTATTACCTTCATTGTTACGAGCTCAAGTGGGAGCTGTTAGTATATGATCACGTAAAATGAACGTATGTCCGAAAAGTATTTAAACCTACGGGGTCACACCAACACGGTAATTATAATTGATTAATATATTAAATGTAATTTATTAATTAATTAGATCACGAATTGAACTAACGACCGTTTGTTAAATGTTAATAGTTAACGGAAAATAACTAACGGTGTTAACGGAGGAAGGGTTAATTGTAATTTGAATACAATTAGGAAACACTTAATAAAGGCTCTAGAATCTTCTTCTAGGGGCCGGTTTTTGAGAAGGCTTATTTAGCCATGAATCCTAATTGTTTTCCAATTAAAAGAACCTTATTATTTACCTATAAATAAAGGGTTAAGGTTTAGGCTTTGAACACATAATTACAAGCCCTCATAACTCTCCTCCTCTTCTTTCTTCCATTCGGCCGAACAAAGGTTTTTGGCTCAAGGTGATTTCGATCAAAGTTAAAGGAAGAAGCCAAGTGTTGCAAGTTCGTGATCAAGTACTAGCATACATACATTCCAACGTTGTGTGTGCGATCGTAGAGAAGTTTATTTTAAACTTTCATAAAGTTTCTTGATTTATTCTCTTCAATTAAGGTACATTTTCTATCTTGGTTAATTAATTAATTACATAGATTAATTTTCCGTTGCGTGCTTTGTGATTTAATTGATAATTGTTATATAACATCCAACATATATACACGATAATCAATAAACCTAATCTCTATGGGGAAAGAATAGGGGATGGCTTACCTAGTCTGTGGCAGGTTTTAGGGGCCAATCAGAGATTATAATCTAGTAGTAGCATGTGTCGGGCAGGTCATCCTGACCCGATCGACCCGATATACTATTAGTTGATGATTATATCATATAATACATTATTTATAAACACAATCATTGAATGTAATAACCACTTGGTCTTAGATCAAGTGGCCACCTGAGGCTCTCTTTGGGGTTTTGGGGAGGGGATGTTGGCTTGGAAACCAGAGATCGAATCTCTATTTTCCATGGTTTCGGGCATTTACCTCTTCAGATGCATGCGGGCCGTGTTATCGCACCCTTGGTCTCCAGGGGTGCCTTCGGGTTCCAACCTCTAGCATACTACCCGTTTGGATGTCACTGCTAGGGTTTGAACCACTAACCAACTAACACATCGTTCTAAAAAAAAAAGTTTTCTAAATTCAAAAGTGGAAAACAGTGTTTTATGTTTTCTTGGAAAACTTTTTGAAAAACTATGATTTGATTGCGTTTTCTGTTTTCCATTTTTCTTAAAAAACAAAAATAAAAACAAGGGGTGTTTTCCAACTAAACGCACCTTAAGCTATTTTAATTTTGTTAGCAAAGTTTACGTTTCTGTCATTTCTGATTGTTACATAATGCTATTAATTCGAAAGAGAAAACACAGATTTGAGGCAATTTCTTTAGAATGGTCGATAACTTGTTGGTCTTACAGAATGAACAATATTTCGTTAATGGTAAATTAATACTTCTATTTGCCTCAACATAATTGTCCATTGACAAATTTCTCTAATAACAAAATCTTTAAATGCTAAATATCAAATACCATTGGTGATATTTTTATTAGACTTATAATGGTATCCGGTTCTCTAATCCGAGGATAATAATTTTGATACGACAGGGGACCAATTTTTTAGTTGAGTACCTACGTTATATAATTATTATATTATATTAAATATATTTTATGTTAACAACAAACAATGAATATCATGGTGGTTCAAAATAATGCTTTGGTGTTAGCTTCCGCAAGCTACAACAAGGGAATCATCAACAGATATTTATTCACATTTCGACATCTCTACGTTCGTTTATTACCTGAAAATTACCCTTAACTCCACTAAACCATGAACGTATCTCATATGTTTATAGAATTTTGCGACAACCAATATTTAAAAAGTAAAATCTTCATGCATATACCGTACTCTTATTTTTAATTGAACAAATAGATGATTGAGCAAAAAGAGTAAGTTTACTCTTATTAACATGAGATTAACTTGATTTCTTCCTATAACTCGAATAGTCGAATATATAAATCACCCAAAGGATAACTAGGAATCAACTTCTTGGTCTCTTGTCTCCTGTTATCTACTTACCTATATACGAGTATTAGCTAATATATATTTGGTTTTGGCCGTTCAAAAGAAAAGAAAAAATATCATATGTCATATACTATATTGGGTGTTTCTAAGCAGCAACGATAGATAAACATTAATATCAAAGCAAGATTTTGATCGTAGGTTATTTGATAGACCCACACCACTTCTGATGCACCACTCTGAGTTATACTGTACTCCTGGATGTCCAAAAAAATGCTTACATGTAACGGCAGATCACTAACTACACTTGAGAGGGGGAAAAAATAACTACACTCGAGAATTGATATGGCCAACAAGAGAGTACTCATCCAAAGGTAACTCTACTTGAGTCAAATAATTTCATAACTCATATGTTATTATACTATGTCCAAGAATTTGGTTATAGACAATCTTGAAAAGCTCAAATGCAAAATAAAGTGTAGAGAAGATCGTTTAACCAATATATACAACATATTAAGAACTGGCAGATATTCCGAAAATGAAAAAGAAAACTAAGAATTCACAATTTTTAACATCAATCGATACTAAAACATCTCCACTTCTACAAAGTTTTTATTTACAACACGGTAACATCTCTATATAGTTGTAATAAATCTTTTCCCTAAGCACAATCTTCATATCTAAGAATTCACAATTTTCTTTTTCTCCTTGAATAAAACAGAATTCATACCCATTCAAAATTTGTTTCTTTAGGTAAAACAAGTCCAAGCAAACAGTCTAGAGTATCAGGAGCAACGGAAAGAAGTGAACATGTTTCATTGGAGTAGGGGAGAATGAACAAAAGTCTTGCCCAAATCGTTTTTGTAGCTGGAATCTTTATCACTCCGGCACACTCTCTCTGCTTTAAGTAGGATATAAAATCTTGAAACTGCAAATAATAATTACCTTAAGATGCTGACATGGAAAATAAATGTTGCGTGCAACAGATATAGTTTGTATTGTCACTTTGAACAAATTTGATACACAGTCCTCCTCTTAAAGATATTATCCTTTTCATGCATTCTCTATTATCAAATGTTAGACGTAAATTACGTTTCTAAACTCTTGAAGGATTGATGCTAGCTAAGAAACACTATAACATCAACTTACCTATAGCCGTTGCAACTATGTTTTACTTTTTTTTTTTTTTTTTTTTTTTTTTTTTTTTTTTTTTTTTTTTTTTGTTTTTTTTTTTTTTTTTTTTTTTTTTTTTTTTTTTTTTTTTTTTTTTTTTTTTTTTTTGTTTTTTTTTTTTTTTTTTTTTTTTTTTTTTTTGTTTTTTTTTTTTTTTTTTTGTTTTTTTTTTCTATGTTAACCTAGACTACTAGTTTGCATTTACTAGCTCGTTCTTGCAAAAATTAGAGTAAAACTCTTCTGGTAATAAGAATGAATGCAACTTGCAAGTTCAAACGATAAGTATTTTCTTAATCATTTGATTCTAATACTTCTTGAAAGAAAAAACAAGAAAAGTCCATTACTTATAAAATGATACAAACTCGGGGGAACTAACTATACCAAATAGTTGAGAAGTCTTGCAACAGAATTAATCTACACAGTGATGGATGACTATAAAGCCCGAACCCTATGCACAAATCCGAAAATCTATGGCTTAGCAGGTATGTGGCGGGTTTTGGGACGCCAAACAGGGATTTTAATCGGGTAAGTTGCGAGTACTGGGCACGTCATCCTGACCTGACCCGCCCAATATAATAATATTAATATTAACAGCTATTTATAATGATACCATACATTGATTCATATTTGGTTGTCTTGTATTAACTCAAGCCAAATGTGAACCATTAAGACATCATGTTGTATATTATATTTTCATAGTATGATTCAATGTATCTCAAACACTGCTTATTTGTGACCTACAAATATTTAATGATCATATATGTTTAGCTATTTTTTCCCTCAATGATTTATGGTACACCTTTTGCTGAGCTAAGCATAGTAGTTCCATAATGATTAGTTTGGCGATTTAAAGATGAAAAGGATATACTACATACATATCATCGTGTTTTTAGTTTATCAATGTTAAAAACCTATATTTAAAATAATGGTGACAGGTAACGGGAACAATCAGGTTTCAGGCAAGACATGGCACTTATGGGGTAACTGAGAAAATGAGGTGTGTTTGGGGAATATTTTTGTGTTCAGGTTTGGGTATGGAGACAGTATTCCCCTCAACAAACCCGCCCTATTGCCATTCCTTTTTATTTATCCAACGTCATCAAAACTATATATAATTTAAGCTTTGTTTCAAATATTAATAAGCCAAAATATACAAATTCATGCATATGAAACTTTTGTGAGGGTCATTGTCAAAGATTGCGTTACTTTAATATAAATAAACATAAGAGCATAAAAGGGACAAGAAAACTTACGCCTTTATGGTCACCCGGAGAAGTAGGGAGCAGCTGACACACCTCCTTCTGTAACACACCCAACAATGCAAAGACATAAATATTTTGAAAAATCAGATAAAGCCAAAATTCCAACTCTTTCATATTTCAACAGTGAAATCACCATGGGTACCTTACATAGGAAGTTCTACACGTACAACAATATTATGAACACCACATGCAGTTATATTTAAAATACTTGAAACTTTAACCAAAGAAATCACCATGTGTAACATACATGAGAAGTTCTAGTGTTCTACACGTACAACAATATTATGACCATCACATGCAGTTATATTTAAGTGACTTGAAACTTTCAACAAAGATCAGTTAATCCAAATTTTTAGACGAGACAGATCAGGAATTCTCTACCTACTCTGATATCTTTAACTAACAGCTCAAAACCCTAGCATCCACTCTGTGATACCCTTATGTTTAACTACCAAGTATGACTGATGGGACAATATTTTCCGTTTCATAAATCAAATCAAGCATATTTCAAGGACATTTTCTATAAAGACATTATTAGATAAAGTAATTAAAAGATAAAGAAAAAAACTGAAATAGCTATTCTGGTGAACTATGAGACAATACATTCCTAATTACACAAGTTCGTCCAGTTGACTAGCCATGTATTACTTCCTCGGCGATGAATAATTAACATAGAATACAAAAACATTTCTATAGGTTAGAGATCAACAGAGAGCAAAGTAAGGAAAGAAATCTTGTGTAAATTTAAAATATAGAACAATCTATATTATTCAAACTGCAAACTAAAGGCTGCTTAGCCTTATACAACGGCAAATCCTGCGAGACTCCATTTTGTTATTTAGATTAATATATTTTCGCAATCAAATACGACACCAAGTGCTACAGATGTGTCTTTGTTAGTACACGAGATTTAACTTTTCGTCAGTATTACTGTTATACTGCTCAACTATTACCCTCTAGTCTAATGATCTCTTTTTGGTACCGGAGCCTAACAGCCAAATAAAACGGCAAATCCTGCGAGACTCCAATGTGTTATTTAGATTAATGCTATTTCTCCTTAGAAAAAGAAGGCTACAACAGCAAGGGTCACAGACGTGTCTTTGTTAGTTACACCAGATTTAACTTTTGGTCAGTCTACTGTTATTCTGCTTAACTATTACCTGCTTGTCTAATGTTCTCCTTTTTGGTACCATAGCCAAATCTAAGAAACAAGAACTGGTATAATCAGTATGCCACGCTGCTCGCCACTCAATTTTTCCTAATACCCAGAGATAAGCTATAAGTTATTGCTCAATCGCTTAAAACCTGATATAAAGTACAATCATTAATGGTTCCAACTTGGGGCCAATATCGTAACTAAGATCACAAAATTCACTAAATAAAGCTAGTAACTTAAGTCCCACTGGGAATACAAATCTTCCATGTTTGGTAATTACGCAAAAAGCACTTAAACATGTCTAACCAGCAAATCATAAAAGATGATCACACATAGAATGCACTTTCAAATGATTCATACTGATGGAAACACCTAATGAACACAAACTACAGTCAAGAACTCAAGAAGATAGTCCAAAAGCCAAAAAATTCAAGGCATAGAGTGCCAGCCTTCAATGCCGAAGAATTCAAAAATTGGAAGGACAAACTCCATATTCAAAAGATCCACCTCACAACATTGTTGGAACAGGATCCAAAAAGCTCTAGGATATTCGACATAAAATGATGGGGCCAAAGAAGGAACATACCGTACATAGAAGGGAGCTCCAAGGCCAAAAAGATTAATATGTTTCACTTTTGGACCAAGCCCAAAAGCAACAAATTTGACAATCAAATGACGCCAAACTTGGCTGAATTTGTTTTCTTGCAAGATTTGGGCTATGATAAAATAAAGACTTGTCCAAAAGCTAAGTAACTTATGGAACAATTTCGTATGTATACATATTTTCATGATTTTTGGAATGGGATTAGTATTTTAGAATGTAAAAAACTTTACACGAATTGTCATAGTGTGTATCGAACTTCAATCTCGTGCATTGTATGTAATGAATTTTCAAATCTTGTGCATTGTATGTATCCGGGTATATGTGGCAATCATATAAGCTGTCACTTGTAAGTTTTTGATTGGTCGAATACATACTATGCACAGGTTTTGAAAGTTCATTACATACAATGCACGGAATTGAAGTTCGATACACACTATACACACTATGACAATTCGTGTAAAGTTGTTTATATTCTGAGGGTACTAATCCCTTTTGGAATTATCTATGAGGTAACTTAAGGTCTCTTGTATAATCAAACATATAGAAACATTCCTTATCCTGACGATCCTACAAGATTTAGATAATACAACTTAGAAATTACTTTCCCATCACTACTAGAAGTTTCATTCTTTTACTTAGTATGAAGGGGTCCTAATATGACATTATGAACTAAATTTTATTATGTGAGATTTGTTTTCACAACTAATTAATTATTGAACTTGATTGTAGGTTACTTAATTTAGTCAACTAATTTCTTTAGATGTGCATTCAAGAATTTCCCATCTTAAGTCATAAATGTGGTGCCAAAAGCCTAGGGTCTTTATTACTACATCTTGGTTAGTGCTCTCTCCATAATCAAGGTTCTACTTACTTAATTACTATAAGGATCTAGCTCTAATTAAGGTTTCTTCACCTTTATATCTTGGGTCTAAACTCCATGAAGCATCCTTCCATCCATATTTCTTATTTCCTATATTTAAGAAAATCTAAACCTTGACTTTCTGCAATGAATTACAAATCATTTATGCTCGACAGTAGGTAGTAGCCATACACTCATACTATTCATCAATATGAGGAAGAGTCGCATCTAAATACATTGTATAAGATAGATACAAATTGAATTCACAAGGCTTCCAGGTGGATCCATTTGAAGATTAACATATCACTTAATGTTTATAGAGCTACATGGGCTATTGCCATAAAGCCTCCTCTTAAATATTGTGCCCCCAACACTCCGTCTCTCTAGTGAATACGAGTTATCATTTATGTAAGTTTGCGTTTGCCTGCGACTTACATCTCAACACATAGACAAATAATTTATTTCTCTTACAAGTCACTTAAGAGAAATATATAATGCAAAACTTTGACTACACAATGAATGCGATCGGCTTCAACGAGAGTCCAATTTAAGATTAACATATCACTTGCAACATGTAGATGTTCATAGAGCTTCATGAGCTATATTTATAAAGTCTCCTAGTCAATCTCTACATCACCAAATAGATTGTGCTTCTGACAAAGAGACTCCGTCTCTCTAATGAATACGACTTAACATGTGTGTGGGTAGGCTTTTGCCCACTACTTACATCCAAACACAAACAAAGAAATTTTTCCCTCTTACAAGTTGCTCATCAAGAAGCATATGGTTACTTAAGGAGGCCTTCAAAGTCTATCATCTTCCACAACCTTATGCAAGCCTAGATAATTTTTGCGCCAATTGCTAGGTCGTTAGGTGGTTTATATCATTAAAGAATGATGGAGATATTTATATATAGGTTCTGCACAAATACATCGTAGTGATATGTTAACGACAATACACCACCAAAGTATCGTGTCGTTCATAGATTAAGTCTTCACCATTAATTCAAAAGATTACACAATCCCACCACTTATAACTCGCATGCGGGAATACTATTTATCATTTTATGATGCCACGTGTTTCAATCATAATGTGTATTGTGATTCATGATTGATAACCATTTATGTAACTCCTATTTCTAGCCTCCATTGTTGATTCACATAAAGCATGTGCAACCATTATCATATAAAAACGGAAACTCATGCATTTGTCAACGATGGTAGCATTGGAGGACATTGATACGACCTATTCCATAATAATTCGCATCAAGTCGTAAACTAGGTGTAGAACTCACTCCAAAAACACATACGAGGAGGCGGCACCTGGACTTATAAAACACCAATCAACCAATTCCATACTTGGCCAATGTGGGATCGTAACAATACCCCACCCTTTGTAGAGCCAACATCCTCATTGGTCACGGCTATATTGGTCACGCTTGACACCCTTTTTGCCCTAAGCAAGCACTCTATGGGCCACCACTATGAGCTCGTCCGTCACGGCTTATGTTGGTTGCCACCCTTCTTTTTTGGGTCCAGACCAACACTCCGAGTGTTGGAACCTCAAAAGGTTGAGCTAACTTTGATACCAATTTATATGGTCCCATCCCATGATAGGTTCGCATCAAGTCATAAGCAATACTACTTGGCTGATGTGGGATCGTAACAGACATGTAGCATAAAATAAAAGTTGCATGTTCAAATTCCAAATTATGTCCCCTTAATTGTGGAGTTATACGGTTTACCATTCCCATGTTGGAAGTAATTCCGATTCTAAAAGCCCTCCCTCCGTGCCATTCTCCATTTCAAAACTCATTATCTATAGAAACAGCCTGCTTCTATACACTTACAGGGACAATTTTGCTTGATGGTAACTACTAGAAAATTAAGCAGCGATAGTTAAGGGCATCCAAACCATGGCAAAGTTACTCGTTCGAGTTGCAAGTCAAGTCAGACGAGTTGGCCACAATTTCACAATTCAAAATATAAGTCGAATGTATTTGTGAGTCATAATGCGAAGTTGTCTCGTTTTTAGTGTAAACTAGCTTCACTCATAAGAGTTAGCTCGTGACTCGTGTAAGACTTACAGCTATGGTTAAATGGTAACACAAATTATCCTTACTTCTTCCATTGATATTACTTATTTCCATGGAAAACTGTAAATGAGTATCTACAACACGATTGTTTAAAGTACAAGATGGCAAACAACATCTTTATATGTAGCTTACAAGATTCAGTAAACGTTTTTATATGTGGCTACTTATATTTTAGCTTGGAAAACTAACTTATAGATTTCAATCATTCTCTCCTCTCTATTCATACATATAGTCTAACCATATATATCCTAATCATAAAAACAAATTACTTCAACTACGTTCTAAAGAAATAATTAGTTCTACCACATAAGAAATTTCAGCACACAACTAAATGAAACAAGATCTATCTAAGAGCACGTACAATGTAACACATCTCAAAAGTAATAAACATGATAACAAGAAAATACATAAACTAATCAAGTAATGGAGTCGTTATAGAAAATAGAGAAGAAGGCAATCCAAACTTTCAGATTTGGATAGACCTCTCAGCCCAAACAAAACAACTAAGTTGACACTTTTAAAGTCTAAATGATTCATAACCATGTTTGAAACACATTTATCTGTCAAATAAACTTATAATTGTTCCATTTTCCAGTAGGCAACCCAGGGATCCCCTGCTCCACTCTAGCCAATAGAAAGTCAAATATACACCGAGATTTCACATGACAGTAAAAATGTCAACCAAATGTTGTGGTCAGAAAATAAGCATTGATAGCAAAAGAAGCAAATATTAGTTAAGACAAGAGTGTAGCATAGAGAACTATGAGAACAAAGAGAAGACAGTTTTAAAGTGTACTCAGAAACTTACTTTATGTGACGGGGTGCCAGAAAATGTAGACATCACATGTTTAAAATCAGTCCTCTTTGTTATATCCAATTTCGCAGGCCATCTGCAAAACCAGAAACCCAAATCATCAGAAACTAGTACTACTAATAAATGCCAAAAAGATATCCAATAATACATAATAAAAATCAGTACTCTGCAGGCTCTGAGATATTATTGTCCATATAGTTGCAGGCCTCTGACTGCAGTCTACGTGCATGTATTGTGGAATAGTGAACCCCACTTTTACTTAAAGTGCCCTGCCATTGTCCGCCACCTCCCACAATTGAAGATTCCAAAGGTGGTGGTGGAGGAGGAGGCTGAGACTCGAGCATAGGAGGAGGAGAGGGCGGCAATGGTGGAGGCAACTCGGGATGAAAAGATGATGGAGGTGGCAAGCCTGGATGAGAAGGTAATGGAGGCGGCATATTTAGCTGAGGTGGTACTGGAGGTACGATGTGAGGCTGAGGTGGCACGTAAAACATCGGATCATGATGTGGCATTGGATTCGTTTGTATCTGAGCAAGTGGGGTCACTGAAGCAGGTAAGAAAGGAGATGCTACCGCATGGTTATGAGGATCTAAAGGCATATGATGATCCATTCCATGAGCATCCCATGAACTATTTGGAGGATAATACATAGGTCTCATGTAAGGAAATGGTTGAATTGGCTGTGATGGTGCATAATTATGCCCATGCATTGGTGTGGAATGTGGTACACTTTCTGGATTGCTGTAAGTCCAATTCTGTTCAGGAGCCCCCGATGCTATATGACCACCTAGAAGTTCATAGCAAACAAACAAGTAAATCGTGAGAACAAGCCTTATATTAAAAAAAAATGTGATTTATCAGTTACTGATTAAAACCTGCTTGGAATGGATATCCACTTTGCATTGTTGCTCCTTGATTAACAATATTAACTCTTGGAGAAGTCAGGTCCATGGGGTTAGGATTTCCATATTGGCTGCGCAAACATACAGCGTAAATATCTCACGATATAGTTCATAAATATCAAAAGATAAAGGTAATAACCTAAAGTAAATATATTAGTAGACGTTTTGTCATCGCTATAAATCTATTCAGGTTTAATTAAGTATTTAAGTTATTACGTAAGTAGTGTTCAGTTAATACATGGTCCTTCAGAACCATTAACATATATACAGAACCCAAAGGTAAATATATAATAAATACGAAATCAATAGGTAATAAGAATATCAATAAATGAAACAGATGGAAATATAAACTAAAAGTCATGCGAGTACAACAAAAAAAAAGTATCATTCTCCAATAGAGAATTAACGCTTCTCAATCAAGATATTATTAGCTAATCAAAAGGTCGATCAATTTTGAGCATGCTTTTATAGTATATATATTCAAGAGTACAAAACAATCTCATACCTGTATCCAACCACGGTTTGTGCAAGAGGTGAACTAGCAATACCATTTCCAAGATTGTTGTTTCTTGAGTCAACATGCAAATGACCAACAGCTGGCGACTGGAAAAAATCTCTTTTTTCCTTGCGACGCTGTCTAATATGTGCCATTACTGTAGCAGCTTCTTCAGGATTCCCAAATTCCATCAATACCGCACCTTCACTGACAAGATCACTAACTGCAAGTGGGCCCTTAAAAATAACTTGTCTTGATTCATACAATATCTCATCCTTATCTGATTGGCTACGAATATTTCCAACATACACATCGCAACACGTGCCCACTGCTACACCATTTATATCACCTCGTGTGCCTAGCCCTGTATCTAAGAATTTTATGATGAGACAAGCACCCCATGGAGAATGCCCCCTCATAACTTCTCTGGCCTTTATTGAGTCCATAATATGCTTGTACTCGATTACCGCAAATCCTTTGATAGAAAGGTACAAAAACTTATTGATAGGACCAAATCGTTCGAACTGGAACCTTACAAGATGCTCAGATGCCTCGGGACCCAATGAGCCCACCCAAAGATGTCTTGAAGCTGAAAAAACATCCATGGCAGCTCGATCCCCATCAGAGTGCCAAAATGGAAAGTGATGCTTAGGTGATTCAAAATTACTTTTAACGCCTCCAATAGAGACGTTCAAGGCAGGTACACCATTTCCCAGTCTTGAAGCATGGCTCTCCTTGTTGGGAGTTGATGAGCTGGCACGAACTATATTGGGCGTTGATGAGCTGGCACGAGATAAGTCTCTGTGATCGACAGAATCCAAGTCCATAGATTGTGGGCCTCCGCTGTTATTAGGACTTGCGTTGGAACGGATGTCTCGTTCTAACTGCAGAACATTGAGTTGGTCAACAGCATCACTGGGGGTTCTAGGAACTGAAAACTGCCTTTGTATTTTTGAGGTACTGGAATCATTCATGTTGTTGTCAACTTGCTTGTCCAGTGCCCTGACCTGTTCTGTGAATGAACTAAATATTCTGTTGAAAGCAGCGGAGATAGCAGACATAACGTTAGGTGACGCTGATTTACTAATACTTCTAACAGTCAAGAATATCCAATGTCTGAGAGATGGGTCTTTATTAAGAACCTGCTCAGAAGGTTGAACATGGTAGCCAGTAAGAATTCAAATGGACAACCAACATAGTCAAAATGTCACTTGTAGCAATAATAGGAGATATGATCCATAATCAATACTCCTTATAAAGCAAACCCATCTTCCTCCCTTTCAACTTTCTATCTTTGAAATACCCCAATTGCCCTTACTAATACTAGACATGTGCCCGCGCAATGCGGCGGTGTGGCGGCGGCGACGAGAGGTGGTGGAGGTGGCGGCGATAACGGCAGCGGTGGCAGCGACGGCGGTGGCGGTGTGATTATGAATGTAAAAGTAATTGATGTAAAGGGGGTAGTGTAATTTTAATGGTTGAAGGTTGTATGTTGCAAATAATTTCATTAAGCTTATTATAGGTATATTAGGTAGAGATATTTAAATTAATGAATAAAAGAGAGGGGTAGTTTGGGTTTATCAAGTTCTTTTTTGAGAAATTTGGAGGGAGTAAATAGTTTATAAGGTAGTATAGATAACTAATACAGTAATACTATCTATGAGTCTATTTAATACCCAATATAACCTTAATAAAATTAATTTATAACATATATATATCCCTTAATTCCTAAATAACTACACCATTTTATATCAATAATCTACACTGCCCGCTCTGTCGCCACCACCACTAACCGTTGCCGCCACCATCACATTGACGCTACCACCATTACCGCCGCATCGCGCGGACATTCGTCTAGTTTTGATAATAGTCAATTGTCAAGTTATTATTATATCTTTCTTTAAAGAAAAGAGTTATATTAAGAAGGAATCCTGTAATTCAAACTTAACTGGATATATATATATATAGATATATATAAATGTTGTCGGAGTGACAAATACAAGGTTGAACATAGTAGCCGGTAGGAATCCAAATTAACAACCAAAATAGTCAATAAATCACTTGAGGCAATAATAAAAGATTTGATCCGCAGTACGTTATAAACACATTACAGAGTCAACTTTCTATTTGGAAGAATTATATTCAACAGGTTTTCGATAATTCACTTAACTGGATATATATATACACACACAAACACTCGAAGGGAATCACGCAATGCGACCGCCCCGAACATGTCGTGGAAGAACCTTTAACTCCGGCCATTGTGGAACGGCTTGATGATGATTCCCGTTATTGATAAAGTTATAGTAGTGGAAACCAAATTTAGTCCCGTGGGATGATGATATGGGAGGGAAATCAAAATAGAAGTGGGGGAAACCAAATTTTTGAATGTAGTTATTAGGTGAAAAGGTAAAATAGTAATTATATATATAGAAAGAGAGAGAGACGAGAGAGAGAGAGAGAGAGAGAGAGAGAGAGTGAGAGAGAGAGAGAGACATGTTGTCCAAGTGACAAAAACAAGGTAAGGTGTGTAACCATTGTAGATTTTAAAGTTCGCAAATTTGACCGATTTACTTGTGAATGTGCCAATTTTACATTTTATCTGCAGGAGGTCAAACAAGCAAATAATAAACTTAGCTAAAACAGGGAACACGTCAAAGGGCCATAGGTCACCAAAGTGACAGTCTATTTTAATGCATATATAGCCCCTAGATCGTTGTATTCAAAGTATTAGTTTTTATTGGAATAATGAAAATTTTCAGTGATATTTGACACACTTTTTATTTAAACTTCAGGCAGACCTCTGTTTCAACCTATAGAAAAAAGAAGCCGTTACCAAACCCATATGGCCCACCCTTTTTGATACCTTTAATATATTAACAAGTTCCACAACTGTTGCTATGGTTGCACAAGTTCTTACCAGATCCAATAAGCAGCTTTTAGACCAGTGAGACACGCCTTCAGAAAGAGAGTTACAGGTATCAAGTCTAGCTGTCACCTGATTAAGAAAATGCTGTCCTACATTAGACCCAGCATCTGGTGAATTGGAACTGCAGAGTTCAAAGCAAGCTTCAAGTGTACTTTTAGGGCACCTAAAGAAAATCCAGAGAAGACATAATGCATGACATTTTGATAATTTTACAGCTGGGGCTTCATCCTCATCAGAAAACTTCTCTTTGAGCTCATTGAAGGTGTTTGGGCAATCATATATGTTCACAACATCCTTATTTACAACCTGGAAGATTTCTTGTCCCTCCAAGGAAGATATGAAGAAGTTCATTACGTTCAAAAATACCTCCGAACATATGCCTTGG
>CM067173.1:52635458-52673189 GCA_034093135.1 Erigeron breviscapus | reverse complement strand
AAGCTAGAAGCTACTACACCCAGATCATGTCAACCAGAAGACATAGTGGTACTATTAATGGTGTAAATGTAACAATCAAGCCAGGCACCAAAGTTTTTCAAGTCGAAGTTAGTTATACCAGGGGGCCACTGGTTAAAACTGACAATCCTGGTGCTATGCAATATGGGTTCAGCGAATGGGTGGAGATGGTGAAGGTTTTGGATGCGAAGGCACAAAAGAATAGGTTTGAGAAAGCATGGGTAAAATTTCTAAGGGGGAAAATTCAACATAAAGAAAATCTTGAGCAAAAGTTGAATATTGATCCTGAAGATACTCAGCCTATCTCTTCAGTTGCCAAGAGAAGAAGAACTGGCGAAGGGCCATCTCATTAAGTTCTTTCTTCGTTATCTACTTGTAATTTGTATTTACATTCTGTAACTTGTATAAATTCCATTTCCTTGTATAAATGAAGTTACCAGTTTGTAACCACAAGGTAGATAAAAGATTAAATTCTAACAAACCTAAAAGAAAAACCTAAGGCATTTATTGATCTATAAAAATGCCTTAGAAACTTAGATAGATTTAAATCGAACAAGTCTCTATAGTTCACACTTGTATAGATACAAGAACTAGAAAAATAGGGGGAATTTGTTAGGACCAGTTCACCTGGTAAACTGGCCAGTCTCCAGTTGCACCTGGAAACCCAGTTAAACTGTCCAGTGAACTGTCCAGTCTCCAGTTGCATCTGGAGACCTTAATGATTTGTCGAGAAATATATTGAAGTCCAGTTGGACCGTACAGTTAACGCAACTGAAGACTTCCTACAGTTGAGAACTGACCAAGTTGAAGAAGCATTCCAGTTGAAGTCGAAGACAACAAATGGAAGATAGATAATGGCAATGGCAGCGAAGCCCAGTTGGCATTCTAGTCAGTTACAAACTGGAGACCATCAGTGGAAAGCCCTTACAAAGCTTTACACTGATTACGAGGAATTGACTTGTATGCTTTATGTACCTTTTACCCGGATAATAAGCCTTATCTTATTATTTAGTATTAAAAGGTACATAAAGGTGGTTATGTAAAGTCACTTTAACATGCGACTTTACACTGCTTTTAAGGAATTAAATGCTATTCCTTAAATGCTCCCAACCACATTTGTACGGCTAAAGTTAACATCCCAATGTTAACTTTGCCTATAAATACAAGTCATTGCACAACAAGAATATTAAGTTACTTCACAAAGTCGAATAACTTCACACTTTGCAAACCTGCAATATTCTTGGTGAACTTGTGCAATATTCTCTCAATCGCTAAAAGGAACATTTCACAACTTTAAGTGTTTCGATTGTCTTGAGAAATTTGTTAGGACCAGTTCACCTGGAACTGGCCAGTCACCAGTTCACACTGACCAGTTCACCAGTTGCATCTAGTGACCAGTAAACTGGTGACCAAGAAGATTTGTCGAGAAATATATTGAAGTCCAGTTGCACCGTACAGTTAACGCAACTGAAGACTTCCTCCAGTTGAGAACTGACCAAGTTGAAGAAGCATTCCAGTTGAAGTCGAAGACAACAAATGGAAGATAGAGAATGGCAATGAGCGAAGCCCAGTTGGCATTCTAGTCAGTTACAAACTGGAGACCATCAGTGGAAAGCCCTTACAAAGCTTTACACAGATTACGAGGAATTGACTTGTATGCTTTATGTACCTTTACCCGGATAATAAGCCTTATCTTATTATTTAAGTATAAAAGGTACATAAAGGTGGTTATGTAAAGTCACTTTAACATGCGACTTTACACTGCCTTTTAAGGAATTAAATGCTATTCCTTAAATGCTCCCAACCAAATTTGTACGGCTAAAGTTAACATCCCAATGTTAACTTTGCCTATAAATACAAGTCATTGCACCACCAAGAATATAGTTATTTCACAAAGACGAATAACTTCACACTTTGCAAACCTGCAATATTCTTGGTGAACTTGTGCAATATTCTCTCAATCGCTAAAAGGAACATTTCACAACTTTAAGTGTTTCGATTGTCTTGATAAATTCCGAGTGTAGATCAATTGTATTTCATAGGTTGTTAGGATATTTACATTCGTGTATTATCTTGGTTCCGCATCAACCTTGTAATTTGTTTAATATCAATAAATAAATTACACATTGAAAAATACATATTGTCTAATCAAGTTATCTTACAAGTTATTTGTATTATTGCATTGTTCTTTACTTATTGTCATTTAATATAAGTAATCTATCTAGAACTTGGTATATACACACTGCAACTGGTCATCTCCAGTTCAGTGCATATATTTGCAAAGTAACTCCACCATCGACATAGAGGTGTCTTCAGTAGTACCATCTAAACAAGTTGGGACTTACAAGTGGTATCAGAGCAGAAGGCTAATAAACTTGCCTAGATCTGCTAAGATGAACACTACTGAAGGTGGAGATGGTTCTGGTAGGTGAAAACCCCTCGAATAATAATGCACAACCTTTTCAAAATGTTAACACCAACCCTCCTCCTCCTACTGCCCCAAACCATGTCCATGTACACTACTCTAACACTCTTGTTCCAAAATTTGATGGAAACAGTGAGACTTTCGGTACATGGAAGCTAGAATGCTATTGCATTTTGGTGGTATTGAGAGGTATATGTTGAAAATCCTTAAGGATGGACCATATATACCTATGTCTATTGGGGGGAGTCCTCTTCTTGATCCAACTGGAAGAAGAGGCTCAAGGGAAAAGCCAGAAGACCATTGGTCTGATGAGGATCGTAGACTTGTTGATCTGGACACCAGACTTAAGAACATGATCCTTGGGGCTGTTCCTGAAGATCTAATTCCTACACTTGTGCTGTTCCCCAGTGCAAAATCAATGTGGGACGAATTAGTGATTCAATTTGAAGGAGGTGATGACACAATTGTCACTAGAAAAGTTGCTTTGAACAAGAAGTATGAATCCTTCTTTGCCTTGCCCAATGAAAGTCTAACTGGTACGTACACCAGATTTTCTAGCCTCATCAATCAGTTGAGAGGTTTGGGTGTAGAGAAGGATAAGGATATTCTCTTGAGAAGTTTTGTGATATTCTTCCTTCCAAATGGGAAAACATGGTTCTTGTCTTGAGACAAGGTAAAACCTTGCACACTATACTCTTGCATCGCTCTATGGAGCCTTCAGATTCACTGAAGATAATAATGCTGCAAGACTTGTGGCTGAGCAAGATGCCATGAACCATGCCAGAGTCCCAAGGTTGCTAGTGTAACTGAGCGACCTTGTGCTGCTTTAATATCTACTGAGAGTGTCCAGGTACACTCGATGAAGGAGATGTTGAACAGTTCTTAAACTCTGGACTGACCACTGAAAACAGTGATGGTTGTAATGAAACTGACGATGATGATCTGGTCGCCATGATTGCTAAAACCTTTAATAGGTTTAAGCATAAATCCAAAAGATTTAATGGCCCCAACAATGCTTCCAGCTCAGCTCTCTGGATAAGACCAATCTTACATGCTATAAGTGTGGCAAGAAAGGTCATTTTATGAAGGAATGCAGATCTAGTCAGTTGAACAACCAAACTGGCCCCTCTGTCCCTAATTACAATCGGCCTGATGATAGCTACAAAGCTAAATACAAGCAGCTTAAGGCCCAGATTGCCCTCCTTTCCATGCAAAAGGAAAAGGATCAGTGCTTAATTGCACAAACTGAGGGAAAATGGGAGTACTCTGATGACTCATCTGATGATGAAGAAGAGGAAAGGGACATGTGTTTCATGGCCTTGGAAGATCAACAGCAACAACACGTGGTGAAAGAAGATGTCATCTCTGGAAGATGGGTGGACATCATACTGAAGAAGGTATGTGACTATGATAACCAGGTTGACCCTGAACTAAAACTGGACCTGGCTGAATCATTAAGTGGTGATTTGGCATTTGTGGAAACTGTAAGAGCTGATAGTGAAAGATATCTTGACACTATCCTAATTGAACTGAACAATGTTAAACCACAACTAAATGATTTGCAAAGTGTCCAGTTGGCTCTCAAGGAGTCAGTTTTAAGATTGAGGCTTTAGAACTTGATAATCAAAAACTATTTTCTGATCTTGAAAAAGAACAAAAGATTATCAAGTCATGGGTAAAAGCATCTGGCAAAAACTATGATGCATTTTCAAGAACTATCGATGCCCAAAGAATGCATGGAAATCTGGAGATCTGGAGATGGTAGCTCTCATACCAGATCTTCATGCATTGCCTCCAGCTCTCAAGGTTGAAACACCTTATGATCAACCTGAAGCTGTTGAAACTGAAACCTTTGAGACCACCCCCTTTGAGGTTAAAACTGGAGTCGAACAGGCTAAAGCTCCAGTCAAAAAGGCCACTGGTAACAAGCCTTTACCTCAAAAGTCTAAGGTGCCCAAGACCCGAAAGACTAAAGCTCCAGTTGAACCAAGGTCCAAGGTTCAACTGCCTAAAGAAAATAATATTTTGGTTAATCTGGAAAGTCAACTCCAACTTTTGTCTCGGCAGGTTCAGAGTTGTACTGACCGGATGTAAGCCCCTACTGGAAGAGTTCACTGTCCAAGATGGACCGACAGTGACGTTTGGTAACGATCAATCTGGAAAGATGAAGGATATGGTGTGCTCAATAATGGACAAGTCGAATTCAAAAGAGTTGCATTTGTGAATGGTTTGAAATATAACTTGATCAGTGTAAGCCAACTTTGCGATGATGGCTTCAGAGTATTGTTCGATATTGCACAGGGCACCATATTTAACAAGGATTGGAAAGTGGTGATGATTGCACCAAGAAAAGGGAATGTGTACATCATGGATATGGAACCAGCTCCAAAAGAGCAATGTTTCTATACCAAAGCTGATGAGGACACCAACTGGCTATGGCATAAAAGGTTGTCCCATCTTAATTTTAAGAATATCAACAAGTTGTCTCGCAAACAACTGGTTGATGGGATACCTCAAATTTCTTTCAATAAAGAAAAACCATGTCCAGGGTGTGAGATGGGCAAGCAGAAAAGAGCCAGTTTCAAAACTAGGCAAAATTTTAGCATCACTGAACCTCTTCACATGCTACATATGGATCTCTTTGGTCCAGTGAATGTTCAAACTAGAGCTGGAAAGAAGTACACTCTAGTTGTGGTTGATGAATTCACCAGATACTGTGGGTGGTATTCATCAGATCCAAAAGTGATGCATCTGCTGAAATCATCTCACTCATTAAAAGAATTGAGCTCAAGTACACTCGAAAAGTTTGTCAGTTGCGAAGTGATAATGGTACTGAATTCCAAAATAAGGTACTTGAAACATTTTGCAATGACACTGGCATCTCTTAAAACTTCTCATCAGTTCACTCTCCAGAGCAAAATGGAGTTGTGGAAAGAAAGAATCGTACACTGATAGAAGCAGCCAGAAATATGCTATCTGAATCTGGTCTTCCCACCAGTTTTTGGGCTGAGGCAGTTGCAACTGCTTGTCACACCCAAAACCGGTCTGTCTACATCAAGAGACATAAGAAGACTGCCTACGAAGTACTCAGGAATCGTAAACCAAATATTGGATACTTCCATGTATTTGGTTGTCCAGTTTATATACTAAACGATTCCAGTCAGCTTGGAAAGTTTGATGCAAAAGCTGATGAAGGAGTATTTTTAGGCTATTCAGATATTCGTAAGGCCTTTAGAGTTTATAATTATAGACTCCAAAAGGTTCATGAGACAATTCGTGTCACATTCGATGAATCAACTGAAGCAATCAACAAGAGACCAAGCCTTGATATTACTCCAGTCATTCCAATCAACTTTGGTGAAACTGACCAAGTTCATCGGTCAGTTGTTTCACCAGAAGATGCTTCCAGTTACAACAAACTGGAACCAGTTAAGAAGAAGAACACCACCAGTGACACATCATTCTATCCCTCCATCAATTTCAACTCACCACAAGAATTGGTGATTGGATCTGATGTACGTGCCACTCCAATATCAGCACCAGTTCAAACATCTACTTCTCCAGTTCTTCATGAAATGCCTTATAATGAGGAATTTCATGATGCCAATCGAGACCTCATTGACTCTGATGAGGATGTAGAAGTTGTTTGGACTGATCCTTCTCCAGAAGCCGTTGCAACTGAAGAAGATCGCCAGGTGACTTGCACTGATATTGTAGTTCACCAGCCTAGTCAATACACTAGATGGACTCGAGCCCATCCAATTGAACAAATTGTGGGTGATCCAACTAGTGGGGTTCAGACTAGAAGAGCCACCAGTGAGCAATGCTTAAACGTCACCTTCTTATCTTTAATTGAACCAAAGAAGATTGACGAGGCTCTGGCAGACCCAAGCTGGGTGGAAGCTATGCAAGAAGAGCTCCTCCAGTTTGAAAGGAACAATGTTTGGGAGCTTGTTCCTTGTCCACCAGGGTTAAAGAAAGAACCTATTGGTACAAGTATGGGTCTACCGAAATAAAATGGATGAAGATGGCCATGTTGTAAGAAACAAGGCCAGATTAGTTGCCCAGGGTTATTGTCAAGCAGAGGGCGTTGACTTTGATGAAACTTTTGCTCAAGTTGCAAGACTTGAAGCCATAAGAATATTCTTGGCTTATGCAGCCCATCTGCAGTTCAAGGTCTTCCAGATGGATGTCAAAAGTGCGTTCCTTAATGGAACATTGGAAGAAGAAGTTTATGTTAAGCAGACTCCAGGTTTCATCGATGAAAAGCATCCACATTGGGTCTATAGACTGAACAAAGCTTTGTATGGTCTAAGACAAGCCCCAAGAGCCTGGTATGATACTTTAACTAAACATCTTCTTAAAAATGGCTTTCAAAGAGGTGCAATAGATAATACCTTGTTTAGCTTGAAAGAAAGAGGTAATATCTTATTGGTACAAATTTATGTTGATGACATTATTTTTGGTTCAACTGATGATGCAATGTGTAAAAAGTTTTCTAAAATCATGTCATCTGAGTATGAGATGAGCTTAATGGGTGAATTAACATTTTTCTTAGGTCTTCAGATTAAATAAACTGGAAATGGAATTTTCATAAACCAAGGAAAATATGTCAGAGATTTGTTAAGAAAATACAAATATGATTCAATCCCATCGAAAAACACACCTATTGAAGCACCATTGAATTTGGACTCTGACCCAACTGGCAAACCAGTTAACATAACTGACTATAGAGGTATGGTTGGTTCACTGACGTACTTAACTGCCAGTCGACCAGATATAATGTTTGCAACATGTTTATGTGCCAGGTTTCAGGCTAACCCTAAAGAACCACATTTGCACGCTGTAAAGCGTATCTTTAGATACCTGAAAGGGTGTCCTAATCTTGGTCTTTGGTACCCCAAAGGCTCAGGATTAGATCTAATGGGTTATTCAGATTCTGATCATGCAGGTTGTAAGATAGAAAGAAAATCAACAACTGGTGGTTGTCATTTCCTTGGAGGAAAACTGGTAAGTTGGACCAGCAAGAAGCAGACTTCAGTCTCTATGTCCACTTCTGAGGCAGAGTACATTTCTGCGGCCAGTTGATGTGCCCAGATTCTCTGGATCAAGAACCAGTTACTAGATTATGGTCAAAAGTATACAAGGACCCCAATCTTTTGTGACAAAACCAGTGCAATTGCTATATCTCACAACCCAGTGATGCACCCCAAAACAAAGCATATTGACATCAGGTATCATTTCATTCGTGATCATGTTATGAAAGGAGATATTGAAATCATTTCATCCCCACTGACAAACAGTTAGCTGATGTTTTTACAAAACCTCTCGATGAGAAAACTTTTAAACATCTCATCAGCGAACTGGGAATGTTAATCCTTAACTGGAGCTTTCTTTGTTATTGAACGCGTCAGTGACACTGATGAAGTTCTCCAGTTGAGGAGGTCCAGATTATCTTTGCTCGCCAAGCTATCGAACGCCTTCGTGATACTATCTTGGCACTAATTGATATCTGGATCATCATTTTAGGGGGAAAGACTCAAAATAATTTTCTGACTAAAATTCGTTTTGTTTGAAAATGCAACTGGAGATCTCTTCAGTTGGAAACTGGTACTGGACTGATCCTCCAGTGACCAGGTTCAGTCTTTGTTTTTTTTTATAATGTTACAAATACTTGGTCAATATGTGTGACACGTGATGATACTCGAGTGTTTTAAACCACTTGATATCGTGATCTGACGTGTTTGAAACCAATTTTAGTACTTGACAACTGTTTGTATTGGGAAAACAAAAAGTGAGTGGGCTCATGGGTAAGATAAGCCGTCGTAGCATTTAATGCTGACATGGAAGCATTAATGTTTACATGGCAAATTATTATTTTATTTCAAAATTCAAACCAACCTTGTTGAAAATATCTACAAAAAGGATTTTGTTTATTAAAATATAATTTTGGTGTTTCATTGGGATCCTGAATCCCTTTATAAATACCCTTATTTACTCCGAACTCATTTACTTCCTTCTCTTACATTCCTTCATTTACTACCAATCATCAAAATTGCTTCATTTTTCTCTTTGCTTCATAAATCAAAAAAACCCTAAATTCCAAATTTCATTTTCATTCTTCTATGGCTCCTAGATCATCTCGTTCAAGAGATGTAAATCTCTTGACTGTTCCATATAATCCCTCACCAGATGTCAAAGCGGCACCTGGTGCCCCTAGTAGTGCTTCGGTCATCAAACTAAATCCTAATAATCCGATGGCCAGCCTACGAGGATCTCAAGGGTCCGATACCCTTATTGGTAGAATTCAAAGGTTTTTGAAGAATTCTCCAATAGGACCCTCATTCTCTCTAAACCCACGTAAGTTGTTTCACAACTACTTATGTGAGTTTTGGTACACTGCCGTTCTTTCTTTCGATTGTTCCTCCATCAGTTTCACATTAAAGGATGGAACAATCCAGTGTACCTTGTCAGCCGATGTATTGAGGGATGCCTTACGCCTCAATTACTGGAGAGAGGGTGAATCTCCAGTCGTCTTGCCCCCAAATATAAACTTTCGCCAAGTACTTCTTGAAATGGGACACAGGGAGTGTTTGGAGAATGGGTGTTGAAGACAAAAGGTGCGATGACCATGAAGGGCCTTACACCTTCATGGAGGTATTTTTTCATCCACCTGGTGGAGAGCATGGGTGGGAGTTCTGGTGGACTTGACCAGATCAACTCTTCACAAGCTGAGATGGCTTACTGTTTGTGGAAGGGGTTGAGGGTGGATTTTGCTGATATATTGTATAGGAGTCTAGTGCAAAAGCTGAAAGGCTCCAGGGGTGTGTGTATCCCCTTTTCCAGATTTCTCTCTTTATGTTTCAAGCAAATTCTGGGCGAAGAAGAGTATAGAAATACAGACTCTCCGTTCACGAGGCCAGATTTAATGAGGAATTTAGACTCTCTAGTTTCTGAAGCTGGAGAGGTCGAGATTCCAGAGCAGATGCAGCTGGCATTTGCTAAAACTGGTGCACCTTTGGAAAGTGAACCAGAAAGACAACTGGGCGGGCCTCAAAATAATGAGGGACCCTCCAGTTCGCCTAATGTTATGATTGAGGATAGAGCAATCATAACTGAAGCAACACCAATCACATCTATCCCTGGTGAAGATGTTCCGGCATCTGATCCTTCAACTGATGAAACCATCCAGGTAACTGGAACTGGTCATCAGGAGCCTGAACATGATGTTCAGCCATCCCTATCATTTATGAATCTAGGCATAAATGAGGATGAGTTCCATCTTGAATCTTCGGATTCAGAGGGAACACAAGCTGATCAAGAAATGGTTGATGCATCTGTACATGCTCAACTCCCTTCTTTCTTTGATCAACCCCTAGAACACCAAGTTTCAGTTTCCCATCAAGATACTCCTACAAATATTTCCCCACAAAGAACTCAATCAACACCGTCGCCGTTGGTCATACCTGAGCATTCTCAGCCTGACCAACACATTGAATCTCCTCAGCGTTCTTTTTCACCCCCTATTTTTCCTTCTTCTGCCACTGGAACAACTGGAGAGGCTCCCTTTGTTTTGCCTCCTTCAGTTGAACTGGTGCAGCCTGCTACTGGTCCAGTGATAACTGCTCCTTTGTCACTGGAAGCTCAATTTGTCTCTTTCTCAACCGATATCCAAAACCTGATCAAACGGGTGGAGGGTGTTCATAAGACAATCGAGCAAAATGCCAAGTCCATTTCCAAATTCAACAAAGACACAATCATAAATTCTAAGGTTGTTGATTTGGGAATAAATAAGTTTGCTGCCAATGAGGACTTGGTATTTCAGAAGTTGAATGAGTTAGTCTCAAGCTGTAACAATTTGTCCACATCTCTGAAGGAAGCTTTTGACTTAACCCATTCCAATGTCAATACATCTATCTCCAACCTCTTGAGTAACACTGTTCGATCATCAGAGGTGGATCTGAAGGAGATAGAAAGGCAGGTCAAAGAGTTATTTGAAAGACCTGGCCTTGATGTAGTTGATATTGGACAGCAGGTGGCCACTTCTGTTGGCCAGATGATTGATGAAAAACTGGCCAGTCGAGAAGATGAACTGGTCAAGAAGGTTATGGCTGAATTTGCCAAGCTCCCACCTCCTCAGATTAATCTGGAGCCTCTGGCACTTGAAGTTAGGCAGTTAAGGGGTGCAGTTAATGCAGTAAACACTCAGTTGGCTTCCCACACTTCTTCTATCAATAAATTGGTAACTGAAGTGGAGAACTTGAAGAAGAAAGATGATGAGGTAAAGGAACAAGTGGTTAAGGGTTTAGATGAAGACTCAAAGCTATTAAAAGACTTGAAGACTGGACAGGACCAAACTGCAGCAAATGTATTGGCCCAGTCTCAAGAGATTAGCCACTTGTGGAGATCCTTTAGAATGATTTGCGCTGTGTTCAGAGAGTGCAAGGATATGCAATCGTGGCAGCCTCTAGCCCGTTTGCCCTCAAGTAACGAAGACTGGGCAGCCATTCGTGCAGGTCTCGATGCTGCCAAGGGGGAAAGGGATAGAAGGAATATCCTTGCACCTGGACCAAGACTGCCAGGTCCAGTTAGTGCAAGACAACTGGTGGAAAGGACGGTTGTTGGGTCAGATGAAGGTGATGAGCAGGTGATTGAACAGTTTGAAGATGTCGTTGATAGGGGGAATAAAGGGAAAGGAAAGGAAGTTGGGCCGGCCACTGGTGAACAAGCAAAAACAACTGGTACTGAAGCCAGTGTGTTAATGACGAGGAAATCCTTATAGAATCTTCAGATTCTGAAGGTACTGAATCAGACTTGGAGATTCTTGATGCTTCTGTACAAGCTCAAGACCCTTCATCTCCAGTCTCCCTTCCAGACGTATCAATTTCACTTTCACCCTCCCAAGAAAATGTGCCTATAGATATATCTTTACCAATATATTCCGCTCCTTTACCAACTGGGCAATTCTCACTTGCTCGAGAAATTCCACCCCCACCGTCGCCGTTGTTCACACCTGAGCATTCTCAGCATGAACAACACTTTGATTTTCCAGTCCTTTCTTCATCCACCACTCCAATTATATCTTCAACTGCTGGTTTGACAACTGGGAGACTTCCTTAAGTTTGCCTCCTCCAGTTGCTCCAGTAGTAACTGCTAGTGGTCCAGTGACACCTTCTCCTTTGTCACTGGACAGTCAAGTTGTCTCCATTCAAGCCGATCTCCAAAACCTTCTAACCAGGGTGGAGGAGATTCAGAAGACACTTGACAAAAACACCAAGTCTTTCTCCAGGTACCACAAGGACTCTTTGACAAACATCAAAGTGGTTGATCTGGGGATTAACAAGTTTTCATCGAATGAAGACTTGGTGTTCCACAAATTAAATGAGTTGGTCACTGGCTGTAACAATCTGGCTGGTACTCTAAAAGAAGCCTTTGACCTAACTCACTCCAAGGTCACCAGTTCAATCTCCAACTTGCTAGGAAATACTGTCAGAACTTCAGAAGTTGATTTGCAAGAGATTGAAAGGCAGGTAAAGGAACTTATTGAAAGACCTGGCCTAGATATAACTGGACTTGGAGAGCAGTTGATGACTTCGGTTGGTCAGAAAATAGAGGATACGCTGGGTGCTAGAGAAGAGCATTTGATTGAAAGGGTGATGTCTGAGATCACCAAGCTGGCCACTCCTCAGGTTGATCTGGCCCCACTTACCAGTGAGATCAACCAGTTGAGAGGCAGCATAGAGAGTTTGAACACCCAGGTATCTCTACATGCTCAATCTATAGAGAAACTGACAACTGAAGTAGAGCATCTGAAGAGGAAAGATGAAGAGGTAAAAGAAAAGGTGGTTTCTGGTTTGGACGAAGACTCCAAGCTTTTAAATGAACTAAAAACTGGTCAAGAACAAGTTAGTGTAAATGTCTTGACCCAGTCTAAAGAAACCAACCACCTTTGGAGGTCCTTTAGGATGATGTGTGGCATCTTTAAAGAGTGTAAGGACATGCAGTCATGGCAGCCTCTTGACCGGTTGCCATCTCACCCCTCTGAATGGGAAGCAATTAGGGCAGGTCTAGATGCTGCCAAGGGGGAAAGAAGTTCAGTCCTTACACCAGTTGCACCTAGAAGGACTTCATCTGGAAGAGAATTGGTTGTGGCTACCAGTACTGAAGCTGGTGAGCAAAGAGTGGGTGGATCTGGTGATGTGGGTGTTAGGGGAAATGTGATGGACAAAGGTAAAGGTTTAGCTGGTGATGCATCTGCCCAGCCGGCCACTGATGTAATGTTGGAAACTGGCAATGCTGATATACTCCCTCCAGTTTCAGATAGTGATAGTAGAAGACTGCCAGACTTGGTGATGACATTAAAGAAAGAAAGAAAATGAAACAAAGAAACCAAGCTGAAGCCAGGGCACATCTTGCTCAGATTAAGTTGCTTGAAATGAGTGATGCCAATCTTTTGGGTATCACTAAGGAGGAGTATGTTAGGATCAAGAATGATCCCAGGATAGTTGACCAGTTGAAAGAAATACTGGATGTAGAACTGGATAGACACTATGCTGAGGATGAGGCTGAATTTGATGCCAGAAGTTTAAACATTTCAGTGGAGAAGGCTAAGGAGATAAGGGCCAGTGGGATTCTTAAACGAATTGAAAATGTTAAGAAGGTTGTGAAGAAGGTTTTGAATCCACCAAGAAGGATTCCACAACCAAGAAGACCACTGTCAAGAGATGCTGACCTTAGCACATTCGTTGAACCAACTGACGAGGTATCCAATGAAGACATCAAGTCCGCTGTACTGGCTGCTGGTGCTGGGAGTATAAGAATTACAAATGAATCTGAAGCTAGAAGCTACTACTCCTAGATCATGTCAACCAGAAGACATAGTGGTACTATTAATGGTGTAAATGTAACAATCAAGCCAGGCACCAAAGTTTTTCAAGTCGAAGTTAGTTATACCAGGGGCCACTGGTTAAAACTGACAATCCTGGTGCTATGCAATATGGGTTCAGCGAATGGGTGGAGATGGTGAATGTTTTGGATGCGAAGGCACAAAAGAATAGGTTTGAGAAAGCATGGGTAAACTTTCTAAGGGGGAAAATTCAACATAAAGAAAATCTTGAGCAAAAGTTGAATATTGATCCTGAAGATACTCAGCCTATCTCTTCAGTTGCCAAGAGAAGAAGAACTGGCGAAGGGCCATCTCATTAAGTTCTTTCTTCAGTTATCTACTTGTAATTTGTATTTACATTCTGTAACTTGTATAAATTCCATTTCCTTGTATAAATGAAGTTACCAGTTTGTAACCACAAGGTAGATAAAAGATTAAAATCTAACAAACACAAAAGAAAAACCTAAGGCATTTATTGATCTATAAAAATGCCTTAGAAACTTAGATAGATTTAAATCAAACAAGTCTCTATAGTTCACACTTGTATAGATACAAGAACTAGAAAAGACTTAGACTATATTTCTAGACAAATAGGGGGAATTTGTTAGGACCAGTTCACCTGGTAAACTGGCCAGTCTCTAGTTGCACCTGGAGACCCAGTTAAACTGTCCAGTGAACTGTCCAGTCTCCAGTTGCATCTGGAGACCTTAATGATTTGTCGAGAAATATATTGAAGTCCAGTTGGACCGTACAGTTAACGCAACTGAAGACTTCCTCCAGTTGAGAACTGACCAAGTTGAAGAAGCATTCCAGTTGAAGTCGAAGACAACAAATGGAAGATAGAGAATGGCAATGGCAGCGAAGCCCAGTTGGCATTCTAGTCAGTTACAAACTGGAGACCATCAGTGGAAAGCCCTTACAAAGCTTTACACTGATTACGAGGAATTGACTTGTATGCTTTATGTACCTTTACCCGGATAATAAGCCTTATCTTATTATTTAAGTATTAAAAGGTACATAAAGGTGGTATGTAAAGTCACTTTAACATGCGACTTTACACTGCCTTTTAAGGAATTAAATGCTATTCCTTAAATGCTCCCAACCACATTTGTACGGCTAAAGTTAACATCCCAATGTTAACTTTGCCTATAAATACAAGTCATTGCACCACCAAGAATATTAAGTTATTCACAAAGACGAATAACTTCATACTTTGCAAACCTGCAATATTCTTGGTGAACTTGTGCAATATTCTCTCAATCGCTAAAAGGAACATTTCACAACTTTAAGTGTTTCGATTGTCTTGAGAAATTCCGAGTGTAGATCAATTGTATTTCATAGGTTGTTAGGATATTTACATTCTTGTATTATCTTGGTTCCGCATCAACCTTGTAATTTATTTAACATCAATAAATAAATTACACATTGAAAAATACATATTGTCTCATCAAGTTATCTTACAAGTTATTTGTATTATTGCATTGTTCTTTACTTATTGTCATTTATATAAGTAATCTATCTAGAACTTGGTATATACTTATCTAACTGGTCGTCTCCAGTTCAGTGCATATATTGCAAAGTAACTCCACCATCGACATAGAGGTGTCTTCAGTAGTACCATCTAACGAGTTGGGACTTACAATCTGAGTGTAGATCAATTGTATTTCATAGGTTGTTAGGATATTTACATTCTTGTATTATCTTGGTTCCGCATCAACCTTGTAATTTATTTAACATCAATAAATAAATTACACATTGAAAAATACATATTGTCTCATCAAGTTATCTTACAAGTTATTTGTATTATTGCATTGTTCTTTACTTATTGTCATTTATATAAGTAATCTATCTAGAACTTGGTATATACTTATCTAACTGGTCGTCTCCAGTTCAGTGCATATATTGCAAAGTAACTCCACCATCGACATAGAGGTGTCTTCAGTAGTACCATCTAACGAGTTGGGACTTACAATCTGAGTGTAGATCAATTGTATTTCATAGGTTGTTAGGATATTTACATTCTTGTATTATCTTGGTTCCGCATCAACCTTGTAATTTATTTAACATCAATAAATAAATTACACATTGAAAAATACATATTGTCTCATCAAGTTATCTTACAAGTTATTTGTATTATTGCATTGTTCTTTACTTATTGTCATTTATATAAGTAATCTATCTAGAACTTGGTATATACTTATCTAACTGGTCGTCTCCAGTTCAGTGCATATATTGCAAAGTAACTCCACCATCGACATAGAGGTGTCTTCAGTAGTACCATCTAACGAGTTGGGACTTACAAGTTCAGAAATCTGTGTCTACTCTCGAAGAAGTTGTTAAAGGCCAGTCCAAGCAGTTAGATGAAATTCTGACCCTACTTAAAAAGGAAAATGTTGTTGCTGCTCCTCCTCCTCCTCCTTCATTCTCTGAAAAAGATAGGAAATTGCTGAAAGAACTAACTGAAAAAGAGAATCTGAACCTTAACTCATCATTCAGGTTAAGGGCTCAGTTCTCTACCATGGCAAAAGGCATTTCTGATTGCCTTCTGCAGCAGAGTTGGGAACCTCTGAAGGCCATTCAGACGGCGATTGATATATATGCAAAGATGCCTTCTAAGGTCCCCAAAGGGGGAAATGTGCCTATTGGTCTGCTTTCAAGTACTCAGGAATTGATAGAAGCAACCAAGAAGCAAGCTGAGGTACCATCTGGTAGTGCCTCAGTTCAGGGGGAACAGGTTCAGAGATCTGAAGTGCAAACTTCTGAACCAACCAAGAAAGATAAGGGCAAGACCCAGTGGTGGAAGAACCTAAAAAGAAAGACTCTAAGGGTTCTGGTTTGGTGGTTGGTGAAAATGTTGATGAACAAGGTTATCCCATTCATGATCCTAATGCTGATAGCAAGAAATTAGAGGCTTTGCAGAAGCAAGTTTCTAATCAATTTATTATGTGGGGAGAAAATAAGGAAAGAGAAAGGGTTCAACATCAGAAAATGGGAACCCTTGAATCATATTGATGCTGCAGCTCTTGGTCTCTCACTTGAAAGATATCTGAAAATTAAAAATGATCCAAGAGTGCAGAAGGCTGTTGTTGATATGCTCGAGTATGAATATGGGGTGAATTATTCTCCCTTAGAACAAAAGCTGGACCATCTCACATTCAAGATGTCCATTGAGGACTTGGTGAAAAATAGAGAGAAAGAGATGGCAATTAAAAAGAAAGAAATTCTGGCTGGAGTTCTGAAGGTTGAAAAAGAATTGTCAAGGCCACCCATTAAGCCCAAAGTGACTGGACCAAGATCATCAAGAAAGAATGTTCGTGATGCTGATCTTTCTACCTTCAAGCCAATGTCTGATGATGCTATTGAAATTGAAAAAAACATGAAAGGGATCAATATGAGCATTATATGAAGCATCGATCTCATTCAGCCAAAATAGTTGATATGGAAGTAACAAAAGCTGATGGATTGAAGCTTTTTGACTTGGTTGTGAAAAGGGAAGGAAGGGCAGCTGAAGAATATCATCAGGTTTCAGTGCACGAATTTGGGATTTCTGAGCATAGGGAGATGATCCAAATACTGAGGGGGAAGCCGAAATCTGCTTTGATTGGTGCATGGTTATCAAGAATACAACAAAAGATGCAGGCCAAGGTAGAGATTGAAGGCAGATTGTTTGGAAAGAAGGATCATTCTCCACTGAAGAGGAAACCTACTGAAGCACCTTCTGGTTCAAGGCCTGCTAAGAAGTAGTTTCCTTTTCAGATTATCATGTACTTGTATAAATTCTTGAAAATGTAACAAACACTTCAGTTTGTATATATATGTTATATTTTGTAGCTTATAAGTAGATGATAGGTTTAAGTTAGAAAAACCACAAGTAAAATTCTGAGACATCAATGATCTATAAGATGTACTTAGAAAATTTTTACAACTTAAACAAAAACTTGCATTTCAGACTTACAAACATATATAGATAGAAGTCTGAGATGCATGCACTATTTCAGAACAAATAGGGGGAATTTGTTAGGTCGAAAATCGACCAAGTATGATTTGTTCAGAAATAGCTGAAGCTCAGTGAAGAATACTTGTATAGAATTCTGAGGTCGCTCAGAATTAGTTCACTGAAGCTTCACTTCAGTTCAGATCAACGTATCAGAATACCGTTCAGAATGAAGTCAAAGACTGAAGTCTGAAGAATGAGAATCAGTTCAGATGTGGAGCTCAGAAACTGATTCTACCTGATCGAAGACTGAAGCATCTCAGTGTAAAAAGTACTTACACACTTTTACACTGATTACGAGGAAGACTTTTTACTTTACATATCTTTACCCGGTTAATAGATTTAACTATTAATTAAAGTACAAGGTAAAGTAAAAGTTGGGAATAAGGTTTGATAAGTCACATCAACGACTTATATACCTAAACCTTAAAAGTACACATGTAAGGAATTAGCTTTAATTTCTTAAATACTCCCAACCATATTTGTACGATCTGGTCCACGTCATCATGGACTTAGTCTATAAATATAAGTCTTCTCACAACTTGCAAATGGCTTGAAACCTTTGCATTGCAACTTGTGAGATATACTCTAAGTAATCCTTATGAGTATTTCCAAGTCATTAAGATCACTTGTATTTCTAGGTTGTTTAGATATTTACACTTGGGTGTTTATCTTTGTTCCGCAACAACCTTTGTATTTGTTTATATATCAATAAATCAAATACCTTGAAAAATACATCGTGTCTCAATGCTACATACTTGATCTATACATATTATTTATATAGTTTCAGCCCTTATTGTTTCTTGCATTTACTTTCAGTATCTTTATTGTATTGTTCATCCATATCTGGATTGTATTCTGAACTGGTCTTCTTCCAGTTAGAACTACTTGCCAGTCGGGTATTAAACCATCTATATTTGGGACTCATAACTTATAATATACCAAACCTATTGTTAATATTTGAACGTGAAATGATTGTTGGAAGATTATAAACGACCATAACTACTTACCTTGATTTTGATGGGGTCGCAAACGAGTTATAAATGCCATCTAAAGTCGTGAAGTATATCTAAAACCTAAATTAGGGTTTGACTTGTTATATTAATATGATTATTATATGCAATTATAGGTTGTGGACGTACGGGAAACATTGAACGATTATGACTCGACTTTAACTCATTCTTAGCTTGCTTTTTCCGATCAAGGTGAGTTTCGTAGCTCCCTACTCAATATAGATTCGGGCTGAAAAGTGTACAAGTTTTATGTGTTGGCTTGCTTGTTTGTGCAATATATATGTTTGCCTTGAATAATAACGTGGTTTGATTGTTCATATGCTTGATATTCTTGATTGATGACGTTAATTGACTGTGCATACGTTTGACTGTCTTGATTGATGGTGTTGTTTGATTTCGCACACGTATGACATGTCTTGTTGGTGGCATTGATTGATTGATTGACGATTTGACTATTCGCTTGTTTGATTATGCATTCGATTTTGACTATTCGCTTGTTTGATTATGCATTCGATTTTGATTATATTGTTATTATTAGGATAGTCGTGCATACATGGAAGTCGGTTATGCCTTCAAAGGGGTTTAGATGTGGTGGGAAGGCTGCGGGTGACCCTATATATAAGCATCTAGGACTCGTTGAAAGTAGAATCCTCCTAAGTGTATGTACGTATAGTTTTGGTTGGATTGATGGTTTGATGATTGATGGACTTGTGATTGAGACAAACACGCATACGTATTGATATGGACACATGTGAGACGGACATGGACCTCCAAGTGTATAGATGTATACACTTGATGATTATGAGTACCATTGTATTGTGAGACGGACATGGACATCCGAGTGTATAGACATATACATATCTCGATGATTTTGAGATGCCACATTGTTCATTGGGTGACATGTGAGTATCGTTGCATTGGTGACTTAATGGTCACACTTATGATATGCATTATGACTTTGACATGCATACGACACAGATTTTGATATTGACATCACTTGTGCATATTCATTACATGCTTACGAAGCACCCTTGGCATTGGCATACATTAGGTACATTATTGGCATTGATACACATTTGGTGCACTTCTTGTTGTTGATATCACTCGTGCATGTTCATTATACGTTTACTAACTATCTTGTATAGTTACTTGTATGATTACTTGTGTGTGACGAGGTTTCGCTATGAGCAAACCTATATTACGTATTATGGTTGTTTAAGGGCTACATGTAAGTTATTACTTGCCTTATTCTTGTTCATATTATGATTATTTGACGATGGTTCCTTGTGATCCATTACTGCGAACTCACCAACCTAGTGTTGACTTTGTTTAGTACACTTTTCAGGTAATCAAGTGAATCCGAGACGTGTTGGTTGATTGTTGCTTTTGCTAGGGCTTGGATTCACGTGGAGCCATGATTCATTCGCCCTTTTATGGTTTCATGTTCTTTTGTATATTGTACCTTGAATGTTTGATGTTGGATTCACCGAATCCCCTTTATGTCATATAGTTCATGTTCTACGATAATTCCATGCATACGCTATATCTTTTCCGTAATATTCTGAGCCTAGCTCGGGGTGTTACAGAATGGTGGCCCATGCTTGTGAGTGTAAGAAGAAAAGAGAAATATAATCAAATGGGCATTATATGGGTTTATGTGAAGATAACAAAAGAAACTTAAAAGTTGTTATCTTTTTAACCAGGTATACCATAATGTTTTAATGGTATTTTGAGTAGCTATTTAAGCAAAATAAAATCATATTTAAGTGCTAGCACTAATTATATTTTACAAAATAGTTGCATAGTTTTATGTTTATTGTGAAAAAAATATTAAATGTAATATTTTATTTTCTATTAATAAAATTTTAGTTTTATTATTTATATCACTTTTATTATTGAGTAAAAAGTATGTAATTTATAAAGGTAAATAAAAAAATAAAAAAATGATGTTTTGCGTTCTGTGTATTCTGCATCCATAACGGCAAAACTGATAAAATTGAAAGTTAATGTTGAGCTGAAGTGACGTTCTTGATGGTTCTGTATGACTTAACCATACCTGATGCTCTTACAAGTTACAATCACAATTACCAAAACAACAAAATTTATTAAAGGGTTCTATCAGAGCTATCAAGTTTTTTTAATTTAGAATTTCTTTAGTCAAAAACATTTATAAAGGTAGAATTAAGGTAGGTATTCCTTAAGTTATCATTTATCATAAATTATTTTGATAAACAATATAACGATATGAAAAAAATGATAACGTAGACAAAAAACAATAATGGAGCGTTTGTTTCGCGATTTTGAAGGAATTGGGCGGAATTGGAATCAGATTCCATTCCGTTTGCTTGTTTGGTTGCTAAAATAGGAAGGAATTCAATTCATATGGAATGAAAACATTCCATCCTTTGTATGAATCTGATTCTTTGGGTGGGTGTGATGGATTTTAATTCCATCAAAACTTGAATCTAGTAAGACCATATTATCCCTACACATATCATCCTCTTCATCTCTATTAATCACTCCAACTTCCTGGTAAACCTCTGGCTAACCTGTTATCAACCTCCGACCAACCTTTTCTCTTCCACCACCATCACACATAACCACTGTTGCAGCGATTCCAACTTAAACACTACAAGAAATAACCATAAAGTAAAGAGGAGAAACTTGTACACTCCAACAATGTGATTCCGACCAGCCAACCTCGAACGCTCCGAATTACAGTCGGGTCACAACCACTATGGCACATCGTCGTTGACAACCACTCTCGAACCATCGTCGCTCACATCCATAGTCTCTAACAACCACCACAGTAAAGCCATAAAGATAGGGGTGACTTATCATTTGATTTGATTGTTTGTTGCTCCATGAATGGAAGAAAAATAGACAGAGAAAAATCGAGCGGAATGAATGACGATGATGTCTGATGGAAAGGCATAAAAGTAAATCTGGGTTAGGTAGGTTTAGTTTTCATTTTTTAATAAGAGGGCTAATGATGTCATTTCCTAATATGTGTATCATGATTTTTTGTAGAAGTTTGCATACCAAACATACTAAGGGGGTGTTTGGTTCATGGAATTCATAGGAATTCTTAGGAATTGGAATCTAAATTCCATTCCTTTCATTTGTTTGGTTGAGAAAATAATGGAATTGGAATTCAAGAAATTCCATCAAATTCCTTAAAACATGGAATTTAGAATTCCTTCACTATCTTGATGGAATGTTCAAACAATCCATGGAATTCACTCATCTTTACCAATATGCCCTCTTATAACTAAACATCAAATAATAAAATTAAAAAAAACCTTTTGGAACCTCAATTATCCAATTTGACCATCAAATTCCAATTCCTTCAAATTCCAATTCCTTCAAATTCCAATTCCTTCAAATTCCAATTCCTTCAAATTCCAATTCCTTCAAATTCCAATTCCTTCAAATTCCAATTCCTTCAAATTCCAATTCCTTCAAATTCCAATTCCTTCAAATTCCAATTCCTTCAAATTCCAATTCCTTCAAATTCCAATTCCTTCAAATTCCAATTCCTTCAAATTCCAATTCCTTCAAATTCCAATTCCTTCAAATTCCAATTCCTTCAAATTCCAATTCCTTCAAATTCCAATTCCTTCAAATTCCAATTCCTTCAAATTCCAATTCCTTCAAATTCCAATTCCTTCAAATTCCAATTCCTTCAAATTCCAATTCCTTCAAATTCCAATTCCTTCAAATTCCAATTCCTTCAAATTCCAATTCCTTCAAATTCCAATTCCTTCAAATTCCAATTCCTTCAAATTCCAATTCCTTCAAATTCCAATTCCTTCAAATTCCAATTCCTTCAAATTCCAATTCCTTCAAATTCCAATTCCTTCAAATTCCAATTCCTTCAAATTCCAATTCCTTCAAATTCCAATTCCTTCAAATTCCAATTCCTTCAAATTCCAATTCCTTCAAATTCCAATTCCTTCAAATTCCAATTCCTTCAAATTCCAATTCCTTCAAATTCCAATTCCTTCAAATCCAACACTAAATTAATTCTTCAAATTCCAATTCTCAAATTCCAATTCCTTCAAATTCCAATTCCTTCAAATTCCAATTCTTTTAAAAACATTTGTGAACCAAACGCCCCTGATACCAACTGAAAGTCCCAAGTTTGCAACGATTATGTAATTAAACAACTAATGTAAATTACACTAAGAAAACAAGATAAGAAAGTAAACACGTTTAATCATAAGTAGTATTAATTAAACGGTGAATACATGGTTGGTTTATAACAGAAGAAAGAAAGAAATATTGTTAAGTTTTTGCACACACAAAAACTTAACAATTATACAATTCTACAATGAGAGAAAAAAAACACACTAAGTGACTATTGTAGAATGAACCAACAACTTGGCGGCTAGGTCAAGTGATGCTTTATATAGGGGAGAAAAGGCATCACATGACAACCCAATAGATGTTGACATATGATGGTTGTCAACTATCTATTGGTGTGTAAGACTGGTCTTCAGACATCTCTGTTTGCCATCTTGTTTCTTTCCCAAAACGGCATGAAAGAGAAACACCTTAGTACCGTTTTGGTACAAGGTCACATGTCTTCATCTTGATCTATCAACACGTGTCCTTGGGGACCTTTTTATTTTTTTTTTTTTTTTTTTTTTTTTTTTTTTTTTTTTTTTTTTTTTTTTTTTTTTTTTTTTTTTTTTTTTTTTTTTTTTTTTTTTTTTTTTTTTTTTTTTTTTTTTTTTTTTTTTTTTTTTTTTTTTTTTTTTTTTTTTTTTTTTTTTTTTTTTTTTTTTTTTTTTTTTTTTTTTTTTTTTTTTTTTTTTTTTTTTTTTTTTTTTTTTTTTTTTTTTTTTTTTTTTTTTTTTTTTTTTTTTTTTTTTTTTTTTTTTTTTTTTTTTTTTTTTTTTTTTTTTTTTTTTTTTTTTTTTTTTTTTTTTTTTTTTTTTTTTTTTTTTTTTTTTTTTTTTTTTTTTTTTTTTTTTTTTTTTTTTTTTTTTTTTTTTTTTTTTTTTTTTTTTTTTTTTTTTTTTTTTTTTTTTTTTTTTTTTTTTTTTTTTTTTTTTTTTTTTTTTTTTTTTTTTTTTTTTTTTTTTTTTTTTTTTTTTTTTTTTTTTTTTTTTTTTTTTTTTTTTTTTTTTTTTTTTTTTTTTTTTTTTTTTTTTTTTTTTTTTTTTTTTTTTTTTTTTTTTTTTTTTTTTTTTTTTTTTTTTTTTTTTTTTTTTTTTTTTTTTTTTTTTTTTTTTTTTTTTTTTTTTTTTTTTTTTTTTTTTTTTTTTTTTTTTTTTTTTTTTTTTTTTTTTTTTTTTTTTTTTTTTTTTTTTTTTTTTTTTTTTTTTTTTTTTTTTTTTTTTTTTTTTTTTTTTTTTTTTTTTTTTTTTTTTTTTTTTTTTTTTTTTTTTTTTTTTTTTTTTTTTTTTTTTTTTTTTTTTTTTTTTTTTTTTTTTTTTTTTTTTTTTTTTTTTTTTTTTTTTTTTTTTTTTTTTTTTTTTTTTTTTTTTTTTTTTTTTTTTTTTTTTTTTTTTTTTTTTTTTTTTTTTTTTTTTTTTTTTTTTTTTTTTTTTTTTTTTTTTTTTTTTTTTTTTTTTTTTTTTTTTTTTTTTTTTTTTTTTTTTTTTTTTTTTTTTTTTTTTTTTTTTTTTTTTTTTTTTTTTTTTTTTTTTTTTTTTTTTTTTTTTTTTTTTTTTTTTTTTTTTTTTTTTTTTTTTTTTTTTTTTTTTTTTTTTTTTTTTTTTTTTTTTTTTTTTTTTTTTTTTTTTTTTTTTTTTTTTTTTTTTTTTTTTTTTTTTTTTTTTTTTTTTTTTTTTTTTTTTTTTTTTTTTTTTTTTTTTTTTTTTTTTTTTTTTTTTTTTTTTTTTTTTTTTTTTTTTTTTTTTTTTTTTTTTTTTTTTTTTTTTTTTTTTTTTTTTTTTTTTTTTTTTTTTTTTTTTTTTTTTTTTTTTTTTTTTTTTTTTTTTTTTTTTTTTTTTTTTTTTTTTTTTTTTTTTTTTTTTTTTTTTTTTTTTTTTTTTTTTTTTTTTTTTTTTTAATAATTTTTTTTTTTTTTGTCAAAACATAGATCACAAGTACAAGTTATTGCTGTTGTTAAATCCAACCAACCAACTAAACCAAACCAAACCACCGAATAATTAACTTATACTAAAAACCAACCCTTTTTTTACAAGCTTTAATGCACAAGGTACAAGTACACCAACATCCAACTTTAACCCCTTTACCTTTTAACACCCTAAAGTTTTTACCTATATACTAAAAACCAACCCTTTTTTTACAAGCTTTAATGCACAAGGTACAAGTACACCAACATCCAACTTTAACCCCTTTACCTTTTAACACCCTAAAGTTTTTAACTTTTACATTTTATTCCATCAACTTTTACCTCTTTACATTTTAACCCCTTAAAGTTTTTATTATCTATATACTAAAAACCAACCCTTTTTTTACAAGCTTTAATGCACAAGGTACAAGTACACCAACATCCAACTTTAACCCCTTTACCTTTTAACACCCTAAAGTTTTTAACTTTTACATTTTATTCCATCAACTTTTACCTCTTTACATTTTAACCCCTTAAAGTTTTTATCTTTTACATTTTATCCCATCAACTTTTACCTCTTTACGTTTTAACCCCCTAAAGTTTTTATTATCTATATACTAAAAACCAACCCTTTTTTTACAAGCTTTAATGCACAAGGTACAAGTACACCAACATCCAACTTTAACCCCTTTACCTTTTAACACCCTAAAGTTTTTAACTTTTACATTTTATTCCATCAACTTTTACCTCTTTACATTTTAACCCCTTAAAGTTTTTATCTTTTACATTTTATCCCATCAACTTTTACCTCTTTACGTTTTAACCCCCTAAAGTTTTTATTATTATATACTAAAAACCAACCCTTTTTTTACAAGCTTTAATGCACAAGGTACAAGTACACCAACATCCAACTTTAACCCCTTTACCTTTTAACACCCTAAAGTTTTTAACTTTTACATTTTATTCCATCAACTTTTACCTCTTTACATTTTAACCCCTTAAAGTTTTTATCTTTTACATTTTATCCCATCAACTTTTACTCTTTTACATTTTATCCCATCAACTTTTACCTCTTTACGTTTTAACCCTCTAAAGTTTTTATTATCTATATACTAAAAACCAAGTGGTTTTTTACAGGTTTATATGCACAAGGTAACCCCTTAAAGTTTTTATCTTTTACATTTTATCCCATCAACTTTTACCTCTTTACGTTTTAACCCCCTAAAGTTTTTATTATCTATATACTAAAAACCAAGTGGTTTTTTACAGGTTTATATGCACAAGGTAACCCCTTAAAGTTTTTATCTTTTACATTTTATCCCATCAACTTTTACCTCTTTACGTTTTAACCCCCTAAAGTTTTAACCCCTTTACCTTTTAACACCCTAAAGTTTTTAACTTTTACATTTTATTCCATCAACTTTTACCTCTTTACATTTTAACCCCTTAAAGTTTTTATCTTTTACATTTTAACCCCCTTAAAGTTTTTATCTTTTACCTTTTAGCCCATCAACTTTTACGTCTTAACCTTTTAACCCCCTAAAATTTTTATCTTTTACATTTTAGCCCAACAACTTTTACCTCATTACCTTTTAACCCCCTAAAACTTTTATCTTTTACATTTTAGCCCAACAACTTTTACCTCATTACCTTTTAACCCCCTAAAACTTTTATCTTTTACATTTTATCCCATCAACTTACCTCTTTACATATACACCATCAACTTTACCCTTTACCTTTTAACACCCTAAAGTTTTTAACTTTTACATTTTATTCCATCAACTTTTACCTCTTTACCTTTTAACACCCTAAAGTTTTTAACTTTTACATTTTATTCCATCAACTTTTACCTCTTTACATTTTAACCCCTTAAAGTTTTTATTATCTATATACAAGTCTATAAACATGAGTTACAATAAAACTTTACTTTCTTTTTAATTTAAATTTTAACCCCCTTAAAATTACTATGACTATCTTTTAATATTTATCATCCATCAAAGTTAGCGTTTTCAATTTTTTGACACCAAACTTTTAAGTTTTCATGTTTTAATCAAACAAATTTCACTTATTTATGTTTTTACCTTTGGGGTTATTCTTTAGTTTGCTTGCTTTTTTCTTACCTCTGAACTTTACAACTTTATGATAAGCCTCAAAATATTTTTAAACATTTGGTTTGTATTATTTTCATTCGTTCTGTTACAATAATGTTGATTATTTATATTGATTTTTTTTATTATAACCATTTTCTACATGTTTTTTATTTATATTGACAATTTTTTTTGTTAATATAAACATTGTATTATTTGTCAACTATTTTTCTGGTCTTATTGTATCATTTCAGGACATTATGTCATATATTTGCTTCTTTTTTTTTGTGTTTTCGTTTTGAGGAATTATTTATTTTTCTTGCAAGTAATCATTAGTTGTTTTGTGTGTATGACAGCAATTCCAAATTAATGTTTGTTAGCGAATTTATCATGTTTGTATCTAAAAGCTGAAAGCGTTTTCCGCGGCAACGCGCGGGTAGAATTGCTAGTATACTAAATAATAACAATGCCACTGCTACTGGTGCATTTCTGATAATGGCTACACCGTTGCTGCTGCTGCTGTTACTCGGTATATGCATCGCAGCTGCTGACCCTCTGCTGACCGTTGACTCGATCATCCAACACAGCCAGTCTTATGATGGCGGTTTGTGTCTCAATCTTATCCAACCCTCTGGTGGTTATTCTTGCTTTGAACACACTGTAACTTCTTTTCCTTCCTTTTTTTTTCTATACACATTTATATCTATATTTATACTTTATCGAATAATAATGCGTTTAAATTGACTGTTTTAGTGTTTTATAATAATTATTATTAAGCGGTACTTATTTATTAAGTACAACAAATTTTCCATGGTTACAAAAAACGAATAGTTACTGACTTACTGTTTAGAAATTGTATAGTTATTATTTTTTTATATATATTTTTTTTAAGTAAATATACTTTCATTCAACTTAAGAATTTTACGATAGAAGGTAAACGGGCAACAAGCTGGGCCGCTAACCCTTTTTGAATAGAAAAACCAAGACGTTTAAAAACTACATTCATGTATCTTGGCATCATGACGTTAGTGTGCATGACCCGTTGGACCCTACTAAGTAACTCAACGGCCTCAGGTGCAAGAAACCCAAATGTATCAAATGCAAATGGTATAAATACGTGTTGATTATCCAGACACGCCTTCTCATGTTTGGCCACTTTGCATGAAGCAGCTTTTAAAGCAGCATGACCCACTGTGAACATACCACACCCTAAGCCCACGAGAGGGGAGACCCCCGTAAGATCCACACATGCATGTTTTCCTCTCATCCATCCAAAGACCAAAATGTCAGCTGGTCTTAGGGTTGATCTTCCTTCCGTTGGGTCGGTCAAAAAATTCACTGGCGCTTCTTTCTTAGCAGAAATCCCAGCACGCTTGAAAATGTCAAAGAGAACATCCCTAACCAAATCATGTCGGTATTTAAACCCCGGGAGGTCTCTACAATGAACTGCATGTTCCCCAAAAGAATCCAAACACGCCTTGCGACAAATAGGGCATATCTCATCATTAGGATATAGGGGGATCATGAGGCGGTATTTGAGGATTGTACGATACTCCACAGGTGACATATGTTGTCCTAACCCTTCTATAGGGAGAACAAGGAGAAAATCCTGAGCATGTGGTGCCTGTAAACACTTAAAAATGGCTCTTTGTCTAGTGGTCATGTCAAAGCGTACCTCCATATCTTGGACGATTTTACTAAAAAGGGCATTCGCCAATGCATGTTGAGCTTTAGGGGGGGCGGTGTCCTTGTTAGTGAAACCGCCGAAGTCAAAGTTTGGAATCGTATCACGAAGACAAGCCAAAGCACAAGTATAATCTGAATCCATACCGCATAAACCACTGTCCCGTAAAATATGGTCCTGTAGCACCCAAGATTGGGCCCTCAAGATTGGGCCCTCGATGCCACAAATGCATAAGATGAAACCTCAACTGCCGAATACAACCCTAAACCCCCATACCTAATAGGTAAGGAAGCAAGTCTCCATTGGAGGTCTCCAAAAAAAGGACCCCCACAAACAACTATGTCCTCAATCGCCCTGCGCAATCCTTCGTCAAATAGACATGCAGCCTCCTCCATATGAATAGGTTGGCAGGTCCTTAGGCCAAAGAAAAGTTTGGCAATACCCATACATGATCGGAGTAGGAGCAGCTCACTCTGTGGGTCTCCAAGCTTTGGAAGCAGGCCCATCAAATCAACAGCATTAGCAGCTCGCTTCTTTGCTATCCCGCTAATAAAACTCCCATCTCTACTAACAGCTCCTCCAAGAAGCTTCACACCCAATAATGACCTTCCAATGTCATCAGGGAAAAGGCCTTTACGAGACTTCCTCCCATCACAAGAAGGCCAAAATAACTCTGTTTTCTTAATATTGAGTTCCAAACCCAAAGATGGGCCCGTCACCCTAATGATATCCAACGCTTTGGCCACCTCCTCTGAATCTCCAATTACAGTCCCATCATCAAGATACCAGGCATGAAGAAGAAGTTTGCACCTGTCTCTGATCTGATGCACATGAGGGTGCAGAACAAGGGCGAAAAGAAGTGGTCCAAGTGGGTCTCCTTGTTGAACCCCTGTGGTAGACCAAATATGCTCATCTCCAATATACAATCTAGCTGGTAACCGGTATAGGAATTCGACCTACAAAGAAATAGATGGACACCTCAACCTGACCTCATGAAGTAAAGCCGATCTATCCACCAAATTAAAGGCATTAGAAAAATCCACTGCAAGCATAGCAAGAGATCCATCAGTGTGACGTTCACCCAATATCCTGTTTACACTATGCAAAATGGCCTCCGCACCACCAGACACACCGACCCCAAACTGAAAGTCATTAAGATACTTGGTCACCTCTTTACTAACCCCCTTCATAGCAACCTTGGAAACCAAACGCCTCCATATAGTACCGACTGCAATAGGCCGGATCCCGTTATCAGGTTTTAAGAGTGGCGTCTATGGAGCCGACGCAACGAACTCTGCCAAACTAGAAGGACATCTCCCCCCAGCCATAGATTAACCACAATAGTGATAGCCTGTAAAAGATCCGTGGCAATAGCCGACCCTTCCCCGCAAAACGCATCTAAAATGTGTTGTGCCCGTAAACCGTCTCTCCCACACGAAGTTCCCTTCGGAAACGATTTAATGCAACTAAGGACACTATCAACCGTGGCAACTAGGGGAGGCTCAGAATATACAATGCTCGGCATAGATGGAGGTGGCATACTTGGATGTTTAGCCTTTAATGTCTTCATAGTATCATTATTGAAAGGTGCAACCCCTGATGAACATAATACCTTAACCGCAGCAGTGAAGTGGCCATCTGCAACCTTTCGAAGACATTGTCTGATATTGGTGTTGCTAGCAGTTCTTTCCTTATTCAACTCAACACCTTTTGAACCCGTCTCCCCCAAATTAGAATCATGTAAAATATTTCCAACCAGCGTGATAATACCATCTTCTTTCCCCCATGTGGCCAGGGAACTCATAATAGAATGATGTTGCAAGGCCTTTCTATTCCCGGACCTGCTTTCTTGCCTCCCTTTAGGTCTAACCACCTGCAAAGTGCAACGGGGAAGAAGTAACAACCTTACCCAAGCGTCAACAGAATCCGGTTGGGTAACCACCTTGTCGAGAGTTGTTTTCAACGCTTGTGAAAAAGCCAACCGACAACTATGTGGGATGCTTTTGACGGTAATAATAATAGGCACTTTAAAAACCCGATCAAGAAGAACGAAATCCAATACGGGAGAGCCATAAAATAAGGACAGCTGGTTATCCGATTTCTTTTCTAAACAAATTTGAACTGGTTATTAGTAAGGCTTAGATTAGGGAGATTGCTAGAAGAAGCAGGATATATACAAATGTCAAAGTATCTCGTGCAGTCCTCAGTCGTGAGCCTGATTTTTTTACCTCACCCTATCTAGAACAAAAAGGAAATTTTGAGCAAGCGGAATTATATAGTCTAACTAGAGATATTTTATGGATTTTCAATTTTGTTAATAAGTTTACAATACATTAGGGTTGTTTCTATAGAGCCAAGTTAGCGTGAATCGTAATTAAACTTCCGCACCATGGAGTAGCTGCTACCGACTCAACTTCACTTTCAGTAGTACATCCCTAGTCATTTTTGATGGAGAAATAATTGAGATCCTTTCTGACCCTTCATAAGTGATAATAGCCAACGTGTGGTACACAAATCTGCATCCAGAAATTATATGATCTATTGGATTTTCTTGTTTTAATCTGTCATATCCAGAAAGCATTTGATTGAGTAGTGATATGATACTTGTGACTCTATTTTTGCATAATATCTATTTTGGCAAGACTAGTGATATGATACTAGTGACCTATGAGAAACTTAAGCAAATTGGTATATATATGGTCGCATATGCTTATTGTCAATGAGGTTTGAGTTGGAAACTTGGAATCCAACTAACCAACCATTTTCTACTAATAACCAATTTAGTGTTCATACAGAAGCTACAAAATTGGGGAATGACCCAATTATATGTCTTAGAAAAGCCAAAAAAGTTGACGATTATACAAAGTAGGAACGTGAGTAACTTGAAGGTTTATATGTGATTCATGAGATACTTGTCATGCATAGTACATGTGACAACTTGTATCAAGCATGCCAAAGGCTTTGAGGTAGGTGTCATAAGGGATGCATGCCTGTGTATATAACTATATATATGACATCTTTATCACTCCTATCAAGTTAGACACAGGGTTTTGCAATGCCTAACTGGCTTAACATGTGCCTGATTGGTCAAATGCTCCAACACGTTTGCCAGATGGTCAATGAGATGAGGTATAAAGTTATAAACAATTACGAGGCTTCTAATTGTATACATTATTATAGGAAGTGAAAATCCACCTCTATTTGCTTGTGTGGTATGAAATACGGAGTTTGTTGCGATGAGAAAGGTTATGTTCATTTTGAGGCCGTTATAGTATAAACACAATATTACAGGCAAATTTTGGTATGAACATAACAATTTTATGCTTTTAGTAATAGAACGGGGTCCCAATCTAACTCTACTTGTTTACTTTACCTAAACTATATCCAATTTGGCATGATAACACGAGATACATCTTGTTTTTTTTTAAAACCTTTATCAATTCTTTATATTTTTTGACCTGCCAACCCTCTGTATCGAAGACCCACGCATTATGCCATTGCCTGTTTATATTTTCACGCCGATAATATTTCATTGATCTCATGGCTAAATTTTCTTCTAAGATAGACAATTAAGCACTTTCTTAAGTATGCTAAATTATCTGTTTGGGCATGATTAGTGGCTACAAGAGATGCGCTTGGGGAATGACATAGTCAACTATGCTATCATTTGAACCTTTATGCCCTCAATTAGGCTCTTAAGTCCGGCAATTTCTTTACCATATAGGTGGGAACCAAACCAACTCATAACAAGTTTTTTTCTATTCTCCAATTTGTGACGAAGGTCACATCAGGGCTTCCATGTCTCCAATTGAAGTTTGATGTTAGTTTTAATGTTTGGAGTGCCACAGTGCCAACAGGCTTGACCCTTATTACTTGGAATACTGTTTGTTGACTCACTTTTTTTGAGTATTAAGATGGTAAAATTCCCAAAATATGGAAGTTTTATGAGATCGGGCGATACTAAAGGTTTGTTCCTAAGACGGGAATAGTGATTGTTGACTCACTTTTTTTGGAATGCTGTTTGTTGACTCACTCTTTTTGAGTATCAACTTGGTATCAAGACCTATCAAAATTTTGGCGGGTTTGTTTGTCTTCTTTGCATTATTCCAAGGCATTTACAGCCTCACAGCTATCCAACTCATTCTACAATGTACAAAGTTTCATATACTGATAAATAATAAAAGTAAACCTCCGTATTTCTGAATTACATCAACTAAAAAAATCTAGGATTCAGTTGGTACAGTTGAGGTCTGATGTTGAGTTTATATCTGCACGTGTAGAAATATAAAAATGTCTAGAATCATAATGTTTAATGTGAAGTCCAAACAAATCGTTTGCTTGGGACTGAATAATATATGTGGACATATATCTGTCTTTATTCAAGAACTGAATAACGTTTCTTGCGTATTATCGCAGACTGAAACAAAGGATGGATTTTTGCTAGGTCTACAGCGTGTGTCATTGGGCATTGATAATTTGGGAGGTCAAAGGGCAGCTCCCGTTTTGCTTGTACATGGACTCTTTATGGTGACTTTACTTCTTGCTGTTTATTTTTATTATAATATAGTAACCTGGTACATAAAATGATAAAATCATACATGTGTTTCTTGCATTATGCAATAAGTAGTGTATCAAGAGGAGACCAGTTAATAATTATAATACAACCATGCGTTCTTATAGAAATAAAAAAGCCATTGTTGCAAATTATATGATGTTTGGAGACGCATGACTAAGCAGCTTAAAGTCATTTTGTTGATTTTTCTTTTCCATTTAGACAAGGATTAATAAGTTCAACTTAATCAGGGTGGCGATGCTTGGTTTTTGAACTCCCCAAGCCAATCATTGGGTTTTATTCTTGCGGACAGTGGTTTTGATGTTTGGGTCGGAAATGTGCGAGGAACAAGATGGAGCCATGGGCATACATCATTATCAGTTAAAGAAAAGGTACCCAGAGATAGTCTACTACTCCTGTTGCTTTTATTATACTTTTTTGTGCTGTTCTTGGTAAATCATGCTGCAATAATGACACAATAAGGATTAATGTGAAGTTGTGAACTCATGTCAATGCCGTAGATTGTTCCTAATGGTGTTAATGAGCAAACATGAGTTCGTTACCTTTTCCTATTATCTCTACTGACAATTTACCTTGATTTAGGAGTTTTGGGATTGGAGCTGGCAAGAGATGGCTCTCTATGATCTTGAGGCAATGCTCAGTTATATATATTCTATCACAAGCTCCAAAGTTTTTGTTGTAGGACATTCACAGGTATCACACTTTGATTTCATTTTCATTTCCTAAAAACACATTGTCTAGTTGTAGCTCTCAACAAATCTGTATATCTGTTTTTCAGGGAACAATAATGTCCTTGGCTGCTTTCACTCAGCCAAATATTGTTAATATGGTTGAGGCTGCTGGTCTTCTTTCTCCTATATCATACTTGGATCACATCACATCTAAATTTGTTCGTAATCTTGTTAATTTACATCTTGAAGAGGTTTCATTTTCCTTACCTTTCTTATCGAAATTCAGTTAAATTTGGTTTTAGTTTGAAAGTTTCTTACGTAAATTTTTGTTCACAGGTACTTTCGTTACTCGGAATACATCAACTAAACTTGAAGAGGTTCGTTGCTATCCATTTTATATGCTTCATTTACACATTTACCTTGTATCTGTACTCTGCAGTTTTAGTCATATCAATGATGAAGTCTACACTTTTTCAGTGATATCCTCACCACCATCTTAGAAATGGCTTGTGATGGGAACGTAGATTGCAGCAATTTGTTAGCAGCCATCACAGGTTATTCTTCTACAATTTTTTTATCAGCAGGGAATGGCTACATATAAAATGAAACCAATCATATAGATAAAATCATATTCGACAGTGATCCCTCTAGATTCTAATGCACTAGATACGTTAACACTAGCTATAGTTGTCCTGGTAAATCAGTAGATAGGTAAATGCGTAAACAGATGAGGTTCTCCCTGTTCAGGTTATCTGGAGTGGAGAGTCTTTGACTCAGATGCACGTGCCCTAACCAGATTATCCCCGTGCCGTTTTTCGAACATTTTCTCTGGCCAACCCCTAAATGTTTATCTAGGAAGGTACGGATTGTGAGGACATCTTGGTGGTGGTTTGGTAGAGCAGTGGAACATCCAAGTATTATATGGTGTCAAATTTGTGAAATTGGTTTGTTTCATCAAACCCCATTACACCACCAACTAGGTTATTTGTGTGTAACCTTTTGCAGTGCTTCGCTATAATTACTCTTGTTACTCAAATTTTGCAGGTGTAAATTGCTGCTTTAACAGCACTCGTGTGGACTTCTATCTTGAATATGAACCTCATCCTTCGTCATTAAAAAACTTGAAACATCTTTTTCAAAGTATGCTCTTTGCACATTCTGTGTACTTCCTAGTTGATTTCGTTATTATTTCTTTTATACTTTACTATAAACATGACGTTTTCTTCTCACTCCACAACCCTTGATTTTTCTTGATTTGCAGTGATACGCAAAGGTACTTTTGCAAGGTATGACTATGGGAGTTTGAAGAATATACTACAATACGGCCAATCAAAACCTCCTACGTTTGATCTTGGCGACATCCCTGAATCATTGCCTATATGGATGGCTCATGGAGGAAATGATGCTTTGGGAGATGTGATTGATGTGCATCACACTGTAAAGGAATTAAAATCAAAACCAAATCTTTTGTTTCTCGAGGATTATGGTCATGTAGATTTCCTTTTGAGCACAAGAGCTAATGTAGATCTTTACGATAAAATGATCAAGTTCTTTAGGTCATGTGGAACATCTAGCAGCTCTTAAAGATACAAGCATGCTACCATGACAGTACGTCTTTTCAACCTTTACCCGGGTGGCAAAATGGATGGGTTAGTTGGGTTGGTGTGATCCACAAATTTTTTTATGATTGTTGGTTTAAATACTTAAATGATTAATTAAATGCTAAATATATGATTATAAAACAATTTTTTTTCTGTCATTATAAAACAAATAAACAATACTAGATAATTTGATGTAATAAAAAATTGACAACCATAGTCAAAAACATATGCCTGCCTTGATTAAACTGACGAAACCTTATCCGCTTACCTTTTAGTTATCAAAACATATTTTGAATATTTGACTTGAACCTTATTCCTAGTCAAACGTTGACATTTTCGGTATGATGATAAGTACCATATTTTCTTTGCTTTTGGTATGAGATTTTGATGTGTTTTTTTCGTTGAAAGCTAGTCACTAGTGGAGTAGTGGACCGAGCAAATTTGTTGTCAACAGTCACCTGATATTAATATGGATCATCTCGTGTGAGTTGCCACTCGTGCCGACTGTTTCACATGCTTGTACTACACAACCGAGCCCTTTAACGGATCTTATCAAATTACAGCAAACTAGATGATGTAATTAAAGTTTTACACTTTTACATATATTTTGTGAACTGCTGTATATATTCACTACAAATAATATTACAATTAGTGTGTACAAAAGTAGTGTGACAAAGTAAATTTGTAAGTGGGCTTTAAATTCTGGATTTTTAAACCTTTACACTTTTTTAGTATGGATAAATTAAACACATTTTTAGATCAGTATAGTTTTACACACATAAAAACGTGACAAAATTTTATAATTTGTTCACGCTAACTAAAATTGTGAATAATTGGAATATTATTTGTAGTGATTGTTCCCTTTGTTTCATTTTCTGTGTCTAATTCATTTTCTAAACAAGAACGAACTTTGTTGTTAGATGGCTTAGAAAAAAGATGCATGTTTGGAAGCACAGTTTCCTGGTTCTATTTGCACATGTTTATAGATAATTGTGAATAATTAATTAGTTTTACATAATTAAGAATCTATCTAATTTAGTCACTAATTTGTGTAATATTACTAAAACAAAAAGAATGGTTGGTATCTAACAATAAACTAAAACAGGATTGAGATGTTCTTGAAACGACACGTGGCGTAATCCTTGATTGACACGTGTCTTTTAATTTATTTATTTTATTAAATTAGCTTTTTTTAATTGTATATAGATTCAATTTCCTTATTAGACTTAGAATTAAACTCTAACTCTTGGCTTATTAATACAAAAGACATTATAACCTTATTTGATTGATCGTTTTCTCATTAATAAATTGTCTCTTTTTCTTTCTCAATTCTTCAACTCCTATTACTTATATTACTTATAATAAGTTATTAACATGAAGACTTCAAAATTTTGAGTTTACGATCCGAAATCACAAGGCTATTTGCCGTCATCCATTATGCTTACAAGTTCCGATTTTGATGTGATTCTAAAAATTTAAGGTAAATTCAAAACTCTAACTAAACATATATTATATTTATCATTATTGTTTATTATAATTTAGCTTCGATCATCGATTTACTTTAACCACAATTTATTTCATACTCACAAATCATGTATGAGGCATATTCGAATTTCTTTATAATACAATCTATATAGCTACCGTACATCGTACGGGTATTAGGACTAGTAGACCATATATACGGAGTAATACTTAACATTAGACACATGTAGTATTTTTTTTTATTTTTTATTTGACCGACAATAAGGAATTTTATTATTAAGTAAACTAGCAAGGTGCTAGAATTACAAAGAGTACAAACAAGAAACCTATTGTAGATGAACTATACAATATAGAATGGCAACTCACGGCAAGAACAAAGCACTAGAACACAAAATTCAGCCACGAAACTCAGCCATGAAACAGAGTATTCACGATTCAATACGTGCAACAGTAGTTATGTTTGTTTTCACGATTGGAAATCCACAGATAAGAGAGGGAGACTGTGTCTACCGAAACACTTCAAAACGTTCAATGAAAGACTTAAGATTTTCATCTATATCTATACATTTTAAAATCTGCAATTTATTCACTTAAAGAAGGTCATTTCAACATATATCGCGGGATACAGAAATTCTCAACATCAACAACCAAAGGGATCATCAACGTTGCTGAAAAAAATTGCAAATATCAAAGGCCTTATGTAGATGAAGTAGCTTTGTGGTCCTTGTGGATCTTATGTCACTACTGATTAGTTGTTTCTTTGCTTAAAATTTAGAAATGATTAATGATGATACCAAAGTTTTTCTTTTTTTTTCAAAAAACAGACTTCAATAAAGAAAAAATAAAAAAAATAATACCCAACTTTTTTCTTTCGTTATTTATATACTCCCTCCGTTTCATTAGAAGTGTCTTAATTTGAATATTCAAAGTCTTAATCTTTAAACTTTGACCTTAAGTAAATTTTTTTAAGTTATAAAAAACTTAACGAAAAATATATCATTGAAAACACTTCTAAAACACAATCAATTCATATAACTTTCATCAAGTATTATCTAACACAAAGAAAATTATTTATGGTCAAAGTTGCAAAAGTTAGACTTTGAAAATTCAAAACATAACACTTCTAGTGGGACGGAAGGAGTATATGAGTAGATGGAGGAAAACGACTACTCGGTCAGCTAGACTAGATTTGGCGACCTAGCACACCAAAACTTTCGCTTTTGCTAGTTAATTGGTTTTAGTATATTAACTATTAAGCCCTGAAGGCCTG
>CM067173.1:52587501-52634458 GCA_034093135.1 Erigeron breviscapus | reverse complement strand
GAGGGAACCCATGCTTCTTCAGTGGTTGCTATCATGCATTTATTATTTTCTATTTGTTGAGACATGAGAGCAATTTGAGCCTTAAGCTTTTTGTACTTGGACTTATAGCTATCATCAGGCTTGTTATAAAGAAGTAGATGGACCAGACTGAGAGACAAACTGACTGGACTTGCACTCCTTCATGAAATGACCTTTTCTGCCACACTTAAAGCATGTCAGATTGGTCTTGTCAGTAGAGGAACTGGGTGCATGTTGTCCAGTGGGCCTATTTGCTCTTGCTTTAAAACGATTAAATGTTTTAGCAATCATTGCAACCAGGTCATCACTGTCAGTTTCATCACAGTTGGAGAGATATCATTAGTGACTCCAGAATCCATTAGTTCAGACATCATCTTCTTCATAGAAAATACATTCTCGGAATATATTAATGCAGCACAAGGTGGTACAGTATTACTGACCAATGTGGAACTATTGGAAGCATGATTTAAAGCATCTTTTTCAGCCTCAATCCTCTGGGCTTGATTCTCTTCAGTGAATCTGAAGGCTCCATACAATGTTGACAGAGTATGGGAGTGCAAGGTTTTACCTTGTCTCAAGACCGGAATCATGTGAGACCATTTAGTGGGAAGAATATCACAAAATTTCTCCAAAAGTATATCCTTGTCTTTCTCAACCCCCGGTCCTCTTAACTGGTTTATAATGCTCATAAATCTGGTGTAAGTACCAGTTAGAGACTCATTGGGGAGAGCAAAAAATGACTCATTCTTTTTGTTTAGGGAGACCTTTCTGGTAACAACAGTGTCATCACCTCCCTCATGCTGGTTCACCAGTTCATCCCACATGGTTTTAGCACTGGGATAGAGAACTAGTGTGGGAATTAGGTTTCTGGAACAGCCCCGAGGATCATGTTTTTAAGGATGGTATCAAGATTTACCAATCTCCTCTCCTCTTCGGACCAGTGTTCCTCCCTCTTTTCCCTTCCACTTCTTGATCCAGTTGGGTCAAGGAGTGCATTGATAAGAAGTCTAGGCACATAGGGTCCTTCATTTAAATTTTTCATCATATTCCTTTCAATACCAGTAACATGTAATATCATCCTAGCTTTCCACGTACCAAATTCATCACTGCTCCCATTGAATTTAGGAACAGGATTATTCGAGTAGTGCACATGTACATGTGGAGAAGCAGGAGGAGGAGGAGGTGGAGTATTATTATTGACAACGGGTGGTGGTTCATTAAAATTAGGTTCAGGATTACCTTGTGTATTTTCTGGGTTGGCCATCGTGAAACAGATCTAGGCAAGTATATTAGCCTTCTGCTCTGATACCAATTGTAAAGTCCCTCACACGATGGTTTAACCCACGAGTGTAAAATAACAAGTCAAGTATGAACTAGATTGGACTAGTATTACTTTAAATACAAATGCAAGAGTATAAGTAAAGTAATAAAGACTTAAAGCAATATTTAAACAAGTAAATAAATGGTGGAACACAAATGTAATTTTCAAGTGTATTTTATTTTTTGATGTTAAACAAAATACAAGATTGTTGCGGAACCTAGATATTACAAGTATGTAACTATCTAAACAATCTTTGAATTACAAGTGATCTATACTTGCTAAATAATCTCCTTGGATCGATATACTTAAAGTTGTGAAGTATAACTATTTTGATCGAGAATATTTTAGCAAGTTCACTAAATTGCAAAAAAGTAATTTGTACGAGGTATGTGACTTGGTATTTATAGGCAAATAAATTTAACAGTGAATTTATTATGCCGTACAAATATGGTTGCATGCATTTAAGGCAACTACTTTAATTCCTTAAATGCATTGGTTAAAGTACAAGGATAAAGTCATGTTGATGTGACTTGTCATTCTTTTAACCAACCACCTTTACACACGTATTGTACTTTTATCAATAGACAAATGGGTTGTCCGGGTAAAAGCGTGTAAAGGCATAAAGTCAATTTCTCGTAATCAGTGTTCAGACTTGTAAGGTCTAGAACACTGTTAAGGCTCCAGTCGGGAGATCTGGTAAGACTGTCAGTGGGCTCCACTGCTTGTCAGTCTTCTTTCTTCATACTTCAGTCTTTGACTTCAGTAAGAATGTCTTCAGTAGAAACGATCTTGACTGGAGTTAAGTCCAGTAAGCTAATCTGGAGGATTCCAGATTTCCTGTACAAGTAAATAGCTCACTGGTCTTCTATTATTTCTGGACAAATTTTCAGCGTCGCTCCAGTCTTCAAGTCTGGAGCGAGTCCAGTAAAACTAGACCTAACATCATATTGCTCCTATTATTGGCTATGGAGATATTGTTCAAAATGGCATCACCATCAAACGTGTTTCCTATGTGGAAGGTTTAGGCCATAATCTTTTCAGTGTCGGTCAATTTTGTGATAATGATCTTCAAGTGCTTTTTAGAAGATATGAATGTAAAGTTCAAACTGAAGATGGTGTTGATATTCTCACTGGTTCAAGAGATAATAACTTATTCACCATTGACCTAAACAATCTACCAATTCCTTCTTCTGATATCTGTCTTCTCTCAAAAGCATCTGCTCAGAATTCTTGGTTATGGCAGAGTTGTTTCTCCCATCTTAATTTTCAAACGATTAATGCTCTTGTTGATAAACAACTGGTTGACGGTCTTCCTGATTTCAAGTATGAAAGTGATCATGTTTGTCCATCTTGTGCAATTGGAAAACTCAAGAGAGCTTCTCACAGACCAAAGAAACACCTGAGTACTGAATGTCCTTTACATCTTCTTCATATGGATCTGTGTGGTCCAATGCGTGTTCAAAGCATTCATGGAAAGCGTTACATCCTTGTTATTGTTGATGATTATTCTCGATATACTTGGGTCTACTTTCTCCGAGAAAAGAGTGATGCTCCACAAGTGATTATCGACTTCATTAAAAAGACCCAAGTCAATCTTCAGTCCACTGTTCGTATTGTTCGATTTGATAATGGTACAGAATTCAAGAATACTACCCTTGAATCTTTCTTCACTTTAGTAGGCATTTCTCAACAATTCTCCGCTGCTCTAACACCTCAACAAAATGGAGTAGTTGAACGGAGAAATCGCACTCTTGTTGAAGCAGCTCGTACTATGCTTGCATATTCTAGATTGCCTCCGAACTTATGGGCTGAAGCTGTTGCCACTGCCTGCTTTACTCAAAACAGATCTATTATCAACAAAAGGTTTGACAAAACTCCATATGAAGTGATAAACAAGAGAAAGCCCAATGTGAACTTTCTGCATATTTTTGGATGTGTTTGTTATGTGCTTAATGATCGTGATAATCTGGGCAAGTTTGAACCAAAAGGTGACGAGGCCTACTTCATTGGTTATTCAAGAGAATCGATTGCATATCGTGTGTATATCCGTCGTACTAAGAAAATTGTAGAAAGCATGAATGTTAAATTTGATGAACTCTTTGGAATGGTTCTTGAACACCACAGTTCAAGACCCGATCTTCAATGTCCACAAGCTTCCGCTCCAAAGTCTATCTCTGCTAATACTCAAATTTTCTCTACCCCGACTACTGAAGAATTAGATATCTTGTTTGAAGAATTTTATCATGATCATTCTCCTATTTTGGAACCTCATTTGGCTGCACCTGAAAGTTCAACTTCCAATATCTCTCAGTCTGAGAACTCGTCTTCTGATCAACAAAGTTCATCTCCTCCACCTTCATATAATTCTACTTCTCCAAATGCATCTTTTTCTGGCTCCTCTAACTCCTCGTCAGCATCAACTGATACGTCAACATCATCTCCTTCTCAGCAAAATTCTCAAGAATCTAATCCATCTACTGATTCTGAAGCCGATGATGAAGAATTTGTCCTACCCACTGAACCAAGCTTTGAGCAAGTCGTTGAACAACATTCACCTGGTTTTGTTAACAGTGATGAAAACAATGATCCAGCCGAACCACTTCCTCATTCTAGAAAATGGTCTCGATCCATGCTTCCGCATCCTCCCTCACAGATTCTTGGAGATCCAAACGTTGGTTTAACGACTCGCGCTTCTTCTGACAATGAATGCTTGTTTGTCAACTTCTTAAGCATGGTTGATCCCGCCAATGTCAATGAGGCTCTTCGTAATCCTGATTGGGTAAAAGCCATGCAAGAAGAACTTTCTCAGTTTGAGCACCTTGAGGTATGGAAATTGGTTCCTAGTCCTTACAAGAATAAAAAACCAATCAAGACTAAGTGGATCTTCAAGAATAAAAAGGATGAGAATGGAGTAGTTGTTCGAAACAAGGCTAGGTTGGTTGCTAAAGGCTAACATTTGCACCAAGTTTCTCAAATCGAGGCCATTCGTATTTTCCTTGCTTATGCGGTATTCAAAAACTTCACTGTTTATCAAATGGATGTCAAGTCAGCTTTCTTGAATGGTGTGCTAAAAGAAGAAGTGTATGTCGAGCAACCCGAGGGCTTTGTAGATCCTAAACGTCCAGATTATGTCTACAGGTTAGATAAGTCATTGTATGGCCTTAAACAAGCCCCTCGTGCATGGTATGATGCTCTCACTGCTTATCTTTTGAGATCTGGATTCAGCAAAGGTACCATTGACACTACCTTGTTCATTAAACGACAAGGTAGTGACATCATTTTAATTCAAATCTATGTAGACGACATAATTTTCGGGTCAACTAATCCTAAGTACTGCAAAAACTTCTCTGCTTTAATGGTTCAAAACTTTGAAATGAGTATGATGGGTGAATTAAACTTTTTCCTTGGTCTACAAGTCAAACAATTGTCAAATGGTATTTTTATCTGTCAAAATAAATACATTAATGACATGTTGAAAAAGTTTGATATGCTTAATTGTCAACCAATTGGTACACCCATGGAAACTCAAACTAAAATCAATGCTGATCTTAATGGTAAACCTTACAATCAGAAACTTTATCGCAGTATGATAGGATCTCTTATGTATTTGACTGCTAGTCGCCCGGATATTATGTTTGCTACATTCATGTGCGCTAGATTTCAAGCTAACCCTATGGAAAGTCATGCTCAAGCGGTTAAGAGAATTTTTCGGTATCTCAAAGGCACTATGAACCTTGGTTTATGGTATCCGAAAGATACCGGTTTCGAACTAACTTCTTACTCAGATGCAGACCATGCAGGGTGTAAGTTAGATCGCAAAAGCACTTCAGGAAGTGTGCAGTTTCTTGGAGATAAGTTAGTTGGTTGGCCCTCAAAGAAACAAAATTGTGTTTCAACATCCACTGCTGAAGCTGAGTATGTAGCAGCTGCTAGTTGTTGCTTTCAAGTACTATGGATGAAGACTCAACTCTCTGACTATGGCTTCAAGTATGACAGAATTCCTATCTACTGTGACTCCAAAAGTGCCATTGCAATCTCTTGCAATCCTGTTCAGCATACAAAGACAAAGCACATCGATGTAAGGTACCACTTCATCAAGGATCATGTTGAAAAAGGTAACATCGAACTTTACTTTGTCCCAACTGACTACCAACTTGCAGACCTCTTCACAAAACCTTTGGATGAACAAAGGTTTAATTTCTTGAAAACCAAGTTGGGTATGCTTGATCTACAAACTTAATTGCTTATTTGCTATGTATTCTATGTTTATTTTCTTGGTCAAACAATTGATGTGTGCTTATGTGCTCTTACATGCAATGTTTGAGGGGGAGAACAAGGGTAGAATGCATGCTTATATGGGGAGTTTGTAGAATTTCTAAGTCTGCATGTTCCTAGGGGGAGTTTGTATATATATTTTGTTTATTCCTTAATTTCTGTCCTTAGCCTAAATTCTTGCTTTCAAAATTTTTCTATCTTTAAATTTTAAATTTCTTCTACGACCTTAAACTTTTCCTTTAAAACATTTCTTAAACCTTCCTTAAGAAACATTTCCTTATAAAAAAAAAAAACCCGGTATTAGAACATATTTTTTCAAAAGCCGATAGTCAAAACCGGTATTGACCACTATAAATACCCCCTTTGACCCCCATTTTGACTACCATTCTTGTTTTTTCAAAACTTTTATTTTCTTCTCTAATACCGGCTTTCTCTCAAACTTACTGGCTTTCCTTTTTTCCTTAAAACTTTTTAAACCAAAACCGGTATTACTATATATTTTTTTCTTACCGGGTTTCATATTAAAACCAAAACCGGCATTAGTACTTATATTCATCCATTACCGGCTTTCAGGTATTTCTTTACTAATACCGGTTTTCCTTAATTCCTTACTAATACCGGTTTTCCTTTATTTCTTTACTATTACCGGTTTTCATCCTTATTAATTTTTCATGTTCTTTCTTTCATTTTCAGGGGTGTTTACTTGTATTTTATGATTCCATTTTCTTTATATATTATCATCTCAACAGGTAAAATTCCATTACGATTTATGTCATTACATCCTTAATAACTCTTGCTTAATTCATTGCGGTTTACATGCTTTGTTTGATGAATGATCTTGTATGAATAGAACTGCATGATTATTTTGGATTCCTGTTTATTTGTGATGATATTGATTATATGTTTCAATGTATTGATGCTTGCTCTTGTGATTGGTTGTGCGTATTTTGATCAAAACCGATGTTGCTTAAGAATTTTTCTCAAAGATTATTTCAAGTGCATCGATACCGGTTTTCAAAACCGGTATCTTGATGCTTTAAAATACCGTCTTTCAAAAACCGGTATTAGTTCTTCATTCTTTACTTTTTTTTTTTAAAAAGGCACCATGCCAAAAATTTTCTTAACTAATACCGGTTTTCCCACTCTTCTTTTCATCAAACCCGGTATTTCAACATATTTTCTAGACTTCTTCAAAAAACCGGTTTTACTTAATATATTTCGAAAACCTGTTTTACTTAATATATTCTGAAAACCTGTTTTACTTTATAAACTTAGAATATTTTTCATTTCTTTTCAAACTTACTTTGAATGTCATATCATTTTAAATATGGTTTGATTATGATGTTAAATTTCTTATACCAAATTCTGTGTGCTCAATTGACTCTCTCATTTATGAACAACTCAATGTTCATCAATTGTCCGGCATCACAAACATTTGTCCCGATTTTTCTGTGTGCTTATATATTTCTTTTTGTTCATAATTTCTTGCAAGTAATTTCAGTGAGATGCACAACATTGAACGCCTTGATGTACTGCCTGTGTAGTCTCTCATGAAACACTTTGCACGATCTTTTGAACATTCTTTCTTGCAAACTGCTTTCTTCAAATCTCATACTTTGTTTCTAACACTTAGTTTTCTTGAGATGCACGGTATCGAACGCCTTGATGTACTACCTGTGTAGTCTCTTGAAAAATACTTGTTAGAGTTTCAAAGTTATCTTTTCTTTTATACTAAATTGCTCAGTTTCTACCTCTCAGTTTCCTTAGGATGCAAGGTATCGAACGCCTTGATGTACTACCTTTGTAGTTCTTTGGAAAATGATTGTTAGAACACTTTTTATGTCTCTTTAAATTACTTAAATCTGTTTTTCTCTAATCTTACATTGATTTTCCCTAAGAAGCAAGGTAAAGAACGCCTTGTTGTACTGCCTTCGCATCTTTTGTGAAAAACGGTGTAAGATTAAACTTTTTGAGTAAATTAACCTTGGAAACAATGTTTCCTATTCGTCTTCTTGTTAATCGCAGAATGGATTTCCTAACCGACGGTTCTACTGACGACATGGCCAATAATTGCCAACTGATGATCCCGTTCGTCTGTCAGCATGGTATTATACCTGTTATGCTTACATTTCACCCCATGTTTCGAGTATTCACAAACTCTGCTACCGGTATTGAAGAAGAGCTCTTATTTCAAGTTTGGCGCACAATAGAGTATATCACCCCAAGAGGGAGAAACAACATTCCATATTTCCAATTTGCGCTCCTCACTATTGATGGCTCACCTCAGACATTTACATTCTCGCTTGAAGAATTCCGATCCGTAATTGGATTTCCTACTGCAACTTCTCGCGAAGGCGCCACGGCTTTTGTAGCACCCCCACCAATTCGAGAGATGCTTCAACGAGTACAAGATCTTGGCTATCAAGGTCAACTAATTTCGCTCAAAGACTTCAAACGGAAGAATCTCCACAGATTGTCGTACACTTTGTGCTCGATAATCAACTATTGCCTCTCGCCTTCAAGAAAAGGTCAAGAAGCAATCACTTCTCACACTCTGACCTACTTGTATGCTATAGCCTTTGATGAACATATCGACTTTGCGGCTATTGCTTGGGATCATCTACGACTCAATGTCAGAGGGAAATTCAATGCCACAAAGAAATACATTCCTTTCATCTGCTTTCTGACTCTCATCATTCAGCATACTCTTAACTCCAACCAAGATATTCAACGATTTCCTGAATCTCACAGAGTTAATATTCCACATTATTCATCTGTTTACGCCAACTCCGGCATTGAGAACATTCCTTATATGCCAATTCCTGAATCGCTTCTTCGCTCGGTGCCCCATGAAGATAGTGACTTCATGAATTATCGAGTGTTCTTAGACGGGGGTATGGCAGCTGCAAGCCGACAGCCGCCTACCGCTCCCCCGCATAGGTCGCCAAGTGAGGGTCATAGGTCTAAGAAAAGAAAAGAGGGGTTAGCAGGAGAAGTGGCACCGAGCTCATCTGCACCATCTACTTCGAATCAACCTTCTTCATCTTCCGCTCCACCAAGAAAGAAACATAAATCTCACCGAAAATACAAATCAAAATCAAAAACAATTCTTCGTGATGAGCCATCACCTCCACATGAACAACCATCTCCACTTCCGAATCTCAATCAACTTCCATTCCTTCACCTCCCAAGAAAATAAGAAAATTCAAGATCAAACGTTCTCGAACTCTTCCAACCATTGAAGAAATTGTTCCTGAAGATGTTCAACCCGAACATCATAATGATCCTTTCAATATTCCGGAGGAACAAGGTGGTCCTGAGGGTGAGGTTGAAAAACATTGGAGAGGATGAGCGGTCCGGGCTAGGCATAGGGCAAAAAGAAAACGTTCGCCCTCCGACAGATGAAACCAATATTCGTCGGGATGCAACCCCTAGGATAGAAGTCGAGGACTCCCCACCCTCGCATGCTGAAACCTCCATTCGCCACTCTGGATCCTCTTTACAGGATCCAGTTTCATTCTTGCACGGGCACCAACCGCATCCACTGCCGTTCCCTCATTCGGAGGGTAACGACATTGAAGACGAGGAGACATCTGCCCCTCTCCCACATTTCTTTGATGACACATTTGAGTCTAGATCGCCCCCTAGGTCACTTGATGCTGTTCACGCACATCCTTTGGATGTTGCCAGAACATACAGAGAATTGGTTCGTGAACCTTTTCCAGGACCGTATGGAAATCCTGTCTGTGCCATTATCGAGCAACCACTTAATCCAGGTGCTGATGAGCAAAGCTTCGAGGAAGTTCGGTTCGCCTTACTTTTTCCTAGCTCCGCTCTCAGTTCAACGGGCAATCTAGGAGATCCCGGTAGTCCCACCGAACGTAACATTGTGTTGTGCATTCGTGCAAAACCAATACGTTACGCGACAACTAATGTTGAAGCCTCGCTTCGTTAACCATTAGGAAGCCCTGCTGGTCCTCAACCTTCAGGCCGCACTGTAACACCATCGGAGCCTACAGTTGCGCCAACGACATCTACATCGGTCTTACCTTCTGCTTCTATCCAACCGTCACCGACTACACAAGCCGAAGAGCTCCGTAAAGATAAAGGCAAAGCCTTAGCTCCACCTGAGTCACCGAAAAGTGATAGCCCTCCACCAAACACTGAACGTTTTGCCCTAAAGTATAATCCAGAAGAACCTGAAACAATTATGGCTCTTGATGCTGCAAATCTTCTGTTCACAGCTTCTACTCGAATTTCAACTCCCCAACCACCTCTAATTACTGCTCACATCTCGCCTCCACTTTCCTCATCCGATCGTCATGTCCTTGATTCTGATCCTATCTCTCGTGCCTCTTTATATCAATTCAACAATCTATTCTTAACGTGACTGCACAATAACCACCATCACCATCGTATTCCTCTTCATCCTCTACTTCTTCCTCAAATAATCATTCTAACAATGCTTCTGCCCACAACTCTCCTTCTGGACGAACTCGTCTTGAGGGACTCTATGATGAATTGCTTGCCACACTGATTTCTCTTGAAGGTCACACCGATTCCTTTGATAAAGCCATTCTTGCATCACTCCAAGCTCGGTTTGATCACAAGCACCAAATAGATTTAATACAGCAGCAAGCAGCACAAGATATAAGAGCCGTGCTGCTACTGAGGTTGAAGAGATGATACAGATGTAAGAGATGATCAAGCTACAGAGATCCACCTCAAGATGTTGAAGATGATACAGATGTAAGAGATGATACAGATGTAAGAGATGATACAGATGTAAGAGATGATACAGATGTAAGAGATGATACAGATGTAAGAGATGATACAGATGTAAGAGATGATACAGATGTAAGAGATGATACAGATGTAAGAGATGATACAGATGTAAGAGATGATACAGATGTAAGAGATGATACAGATGTAAGAGATGATACAGATGTAAGAGATGATACAGATGTAAGAGATGATACAGATGTAAGAGATGATACAGATGTAAGAGATGATACAGATGTAAGAGATGATACAGATGTAAGAGATGATACAGATGTAAGAGATGATACAGATGTAAGAGATGATACAGATGTAAGAGATGATACAGATGTAAGAGATGATACAGATGTAAGAGATGATACAGATGTAAGAGATGATACAGATGTAAGAGATGATACAGATGTAAGAGATGATACAGATGTAAGAGATGATACAGATGTAAGAGATGATACAGATGTAAGAGATGATACAGATGTAAGAGATGATACAGATGTAAGAGATGATACAGATGTAAGAGATGATACAGATGTAAGAGATGATACAGATGTAAGAGATGATACAGATGTAAGAGATGATACAGATGTAAGAGATGATACAGATGTAAGAGATGATACAGATGTAAGAGATGATACAGATGTAAGAGATGATACAGATGTAAGAGATGATACAGATGTAAGAGATGATACAGATGTAAGAGATGATACAGATGTAAGAGATGATACAGATGTAAGAGATGATACAGATGTAAGAGATGATACAGATGTAAGAGATGATACAGATGTAAGAGATGATACAGATGTAAGAGATGATACAGATGTAAGAGATGATACAGATGTAAGAGATGATACAGATGTAAGAGATGATACAGATGTAAGAGATGATACAGATGTAAGAGATGATACAGATGTAAGAGATGATCATGATGATCAGGATCAACACACGAGGGGGAGAACATGGATGAAGATGTGACTAATGTAAGAGCCAGTGCTGCTACTGAGGTTGTAAGAGATGATACAGATGTAAGAGATGATGCTCAACCACGAGATCCACCTCAAGATGTTGAACCTGTAGATCCTACATAAGAATTTCATACAGATGAGTCAGTGATTCGAGCTAGTTTGGCAACAGAAGTGGTTAGAGGCTCAGATATTCGTGATGATGCTCAATCACAAGGCTTACCACGTGATCCTTCGATTATTGGAGAAGATTTTGATTTTCCTGAGAATGATCCAAGAGATGATAATGGATCATCTGATGATGATGATGACTTTCCCGGGTTTGACACCTTTCCAAAAGTTCTGCAACCAATTCCCGCTCTAAACCGATTAAACTTTGATAACCTAATCCATCACCTTGAACCCTCACCTCCAACAAATCACCAGACTTCCAAATATCCAGATCAATGATGGTGGTTTCAGAAAGAATGTTGAAAAGAAGATTGATTATCTCAAACTACCATCGCACCTCTTCAAATCCACCAAATTTCTTGAACAAAAAGCTTATGGGATCTTCTCGAAGCAACAAGATCTGGTTAAGATTGATATTGACGAATTTAGAGCAAGACGTGCTTATGATCTTGATCATCAACGTGAAAAATACTTGAAAGACCTTGTTGAAGCAAGAAGCCGAAAGATCCCTAAATTCTGTAAAGATCAGTTTAAACTGAAGATCATTGAAGTCATCAGTTTTCACTTTAAAGAATGGCGAGATGCAGGGTTTGCTAGAAGGCCAGGGTTAATGTGGTTTGTTGTTAGAAGGGAAGACAATCGCAAGTACATGATTAGTGAAGCTCGATTCCATCTTCTCTCTGCTGATGACCTTATCTTTCTCCTCAATCACTTCGCCAGAAAACTTATTCAACAAGATCCAGAGAATCAAGAAGCTTATTATGCTATCAAGAGATACATGGACAGTCTTATCCTCAAGCAAACTCAAAAAGACTTCCAACTTGGTATTGAAAAGAAGAGAAAGAAAATCAACCTATATGTGCCCGACCAAAGAATCCAAGGTGTTAATCTAGAAAATTTCAACACCGGTGCTGTTTTTGATAATCCCCGAGGGTTTGTGTTTGCCAGTGATCAAGGGCACAAGATTTTCATAAGACTCGACGAACTCGCCAAATACTCTGATGGTACTCTGTTACAATGTCTGCATGTGTTTGAAAGCCTGGCTGAGTTCGAAGAGTCAGATAAAGAAAAGAAAAGATTGATGAGGGTGATTGCCAAGATCAAAGCAAAGTTGAATCACAGAGAGAGGACCAGGCAGATTTTGAAAGCTCGACTACCAAAAGAACGTCCTGGCGTAATTCATGTTCCAGAAGGCACTTGGGTTAGATATTCTCCAAATCATGAGCTTGGGCCTCACAACATTCCTCTAGTTGACTTTGCTGACAATATAATTGAACCTCCAAACCGACCTTCTGACCCGAAGTTCCATTTCATTCCAAAAAGATTCCGGAAGGAGAAGTACAATGAATACAAGAAAAGAGCCTTCAAAGATCAAAAGACTCATCAAGACAAACCCGAATCTTCCACGAAGAAAAGAAACCGAAGGCAAAAGAAGAAAAGAAAAACCAGACGATGATCTCTCACAAAACAGCACTAAAGGGGGAGATTGTTAGCATTATATTTAGTTAGTGCATGTTTTGTTTATTTGTAATTGTAATGTCCTTTTAATTAAGTGTGGAGGGGCTTTTGTTGTAATTAGGGGAGGACTTCAATGTAATTAACTTCTAGTATAAATACCCCTCCACCCCTACCTTTGTAAGGTTACCACTCATAATATAATTTCCATTTTTCATTCTTTCTCTCTCACACACTTAACCCTTTTACATAATTTAGCTAGTTTACACATATATTATACAATCTTTTTTTTTATGAATACATATATATCTATATTATAAAACATTTGTTGTTTTTTTCTTCAACCAAGTAGTTGGTAACGTTAAAATGTTCAACCCTTCTATTTATTACTATTTAAAACATCTTAACTTGAAATACTTATAATATCTACTTGAAATATTTATAATACTCTAAATGAAATTAATTTACAACATCTAACCTTTAACTCCTATAATAACTACACTATCAGCTATTCCAAAAAAATATTACTACACTACCCATTTTACATCAATTACTTTTACATTAATAACCACATCATTACCGTCACCACCCATCACCACCACCGTCGTCGCCCCTACACGGCTACACCGTCGTATCGCTCGGACATATGACTAATATAATAATAACTCTCTATACAATTAGTCATGAATCATGCGAGAGCAAAAGAAAGATTAGGTCACACTAGTTCATTTATCTTTCAGGCCTTCAGGGCTTAATAGTTAATATACTAAAACCAATTAACTAGCAAAAGCGAAAGTTTTGGTGTGCTAGGTCGCCAAATCTAGTCTAGCTGACCGAGTAGTCGTTTTCCTCCATCTACTCATATACTCCTTCCGTCCCACTAGAAGTGTTATGTTTTGAATTTTCAAAGTCTAACTTTTGCAACTTTGACCATAAATAATTTTCTTTGTGTTAGATAATACTTGATGAAAGTTATATGAATTGATTGTGTTTTAGAAGTGTTTTCAATGATATATTTTTCGTTAAGTTTTTTATAACTTAAAAAAATTTACTTAAGGTCAAAGTTTAAAGATTAAGACTTTGAATATTCAAATTAAGACACTTCTAATGAAACGGAGGGAGTATATAAATAACGAAAGAAAAAAGTTGGGTATTATTTTTTTTATTTTTTCTTTATTGAAGTCTGTTTTTTGAAAAAAAAAGAAAAACTTTGGTATCATCATTAATCATTTCTAAATTTTAAGCAAAGAAACAACTAATCAGTAGTGACATAAGATCCACAAGGACCACAAAGCTACTTCATCTACATAAGGCCTTTGATATTTGCAATTTTTTTCAGCAACGTTGATGATCCCTTTGGTTGTTGATGTTGAGAATTTCTGTATCCCGCGATATATGTTGAAATGACCTTCTTTAAGTGAATAAATTGCAGATTTTAAAATGTATAGATATAGATGAAAATCTTAAGTCTTTCATTGAACGTTTTGAAGTGTTTCGGTAGACACAGTCTCCCTCTCTTATCTGTGGATTTCCAATCGTGAAAACAAACATAACTACTGTTGCACGTATTGAATCGTGAATACTCTGTTTCATGGCTGAGTTTCGTGGCTGAATTTTGTGTTCTAGTGCTTTGTTCTTGCCGTGAGTTGCCATTCTATATTGTATAGTTCATCTACAATAGGTTTCTTGTTTGTACTCTTTGTAATTCTAGCACCTTGCTAGTTTACTTAATAATAAAATTCCTTATTGTCGGTCAAATAAAAAATAAAAAAAAATACTACATGTGTCTAATGTTAAGTATTACTCCGTATATATGGTCTACTAGTCCTAATACCCGTACGATGTACGGTAGCTATATAGATTGTATTATAAAGAAATTCGAATATGCCTCATACATGATTTGTGAGTATGAAATAAATTGTGGTTAAAGTAAATCGATGATCGAAGCTAAATTATAATAAACAATAATGATAAATATAATATATGTTTAGTTAGAGTTTTGAATTTACCTTAAATTTTTAGAATCACATCAAAATCGGAACTTGTAAGCATAATGGATGACGGCAAATAGCCTTGTGATTTCGGATCGTAAACTCAAATTTTTGAAGTCTTCATGTAATAACTTATTATAAGTAATATAAGTAATAGGAGTTGAAGAATTGAGAAAGAAAAAGAGAATTTATTAATGAGAAAAGATCAATCAAATAAGGTTATAATGTCTTTTGTATTAATAAGCCAAGAGTTAGAGTTTAATTCTAAGTCTAATAAGGAAATTGAATCTATATACAATTAAAAAAGCTAATTTAATAAAATAAATAAATTAAAAGGACACGTGTCAATCAAGGATTACGCCACGTGTCGTTTCAAGAACATCTCAATCCTGTTTTAGTTTATTGTTAGATACCAACCATTCTTTTTGTTTTAGTAATATTACACAAATTAGTGACTAAATTAGATAGATTCTTAATTATGTAAAACTAATTAATTATTCACAATTATCTATAAACATGTGCAAATAGAACCAGGAAACTGTGCTTCCAAACATGCATCTTTTTTCTAAGCCATCTAACAACAAAGTTCGTTCTTGTTTAGAAAATGAATTAGACACAGAAAATGAAACAAAGGGAACAATCACTACAAATAATATTCCAATTATTCACAATTTTAGTTAGCGTGAACAAATTATAAAATTTTGTCACGTTTTTATGTGTGTAAAACTATACTGATCTAAAAATGTGTTTAATTTATCCATACTAAAAAAGTGTAAAGGTTTAAAAATCCAGAATTTAAAGCCCACTTACAAATTTACTTTGTCACACTACTTTTGTACACACTAATTGTAATATTATTTGTAGTGAATATATACAGCAGTTCACAAAATATATGTAAAAGTGTAAAACTTTAATTACATCATCTAGTTTGCTGTAATTTGATAAGATCCGTTAAAGGGCTCGGTTGTGTAGTACAAGCATGTGAAACAGTCGGCACGAGTGGCAACTCACACGAGATGATCCATATTAATATCAGGTGACTGTTGACAACAAATTTGCTCGGTCCACTACTCCACTAGTGACTAGCTTTCAACGAAAAAAACACATCAAAATCTCATACCAAAAGCAAAGAAAATATGGTACTTATCATCATACCGAAAATGTCAACGTTTGACTAGGAATAAGGTTCAAGTCAAATATTCAAAATATGTTTTGATAACTAAAAGGTAAGCGGATAAGGTTTCGTCAGTTTAATCAAGGCAGGCATATGTTTTTGACTATGGTTGTCAATTTTTTATTACATCAAATTATCTAGTATTGTTTATTTGTTTTATAATGACAGAAAAAAAATTGTTTTATAATCATATATTTAGCATTTAATTAATCATTTAAGTATTTAAACCAACAATCATAAAAAAATTTGTGGATCACACCAACCCAACTAACCCATCCATTTTGCCACCCGGGTAAAGGTTGAAAAGACGTACTGTCATGGTAGCATGCTTGTATCTTTAAGAGCTGCTAGATGTTCCACATGACCTAAAGAACTTGATCATTTTATCGTAAAGATCTACATTAGCTCTTGTGCTCAAAAGGAAATCTACATGACCATAATCCTCGAGAAACAAAAGATTTGGTTTTGATTTTAATTCCTTTACAGTGTGATGCACATCAATCACATCTCCCAAAGCATCATTTCCTCCATGAGCCATCCATATAGGCAATGATTCAGGGATGTCGCCAAGATCAAACGTAGGAGGTTTTGATTGGCCGTATTGTAGTATATTCTTCAAACTCCCATAGTCATACCTTGCAAAAGTACCTTTGCGTATCACTGCAAATCAAGAAAAATCAAGGGTTGTGGAGTGAGAAGAAAACGTCATGTTTATAGTAAAGTATAAAAGAAATAATAACGAAATCAACTAGGAAGTACACAGAATGTGCAAAGAGCATACTTTGAAAAAGATGTTTCAAGTTTTTTAATGACGAAGGATGAGGTTCATATTCAAGATAGAAGTCCACACGAGTGCTGTTAAAGCAGCAATTTACACCTGCAAAATTTGAGTAACAAGAGTAATTATAGCGAAGCACTGCAAAAGGTTACACACAAATAACCTAGTTGGTGGTGTAATGGGGTTTGATGAAACAAACCAATTTCACAAATTTGACACCATATAATACTTGGATGTTCCACTGCTCTACCAAACCACCACCAAGATGTCCTCACAATCCGTACCTTCCTAGATAAACATTTAGGGGTTGGCCAGAGAAAATGTTCGAAAAACGGCACGGGGATAATCTGGTTAGGGCACGTGCATCTGAGTCAAAGACTCTCCACTCCAGATAACCTGAACAGGGAGAACCTCATCTGTTTACGCATTTACCTATCTACTGATTTACCAGGACAACTATAGCTAGTGTTAACGTATCTAGTGCATTAGAATCTAGAGGGATCACTGTCGAATATGATTTTATCTATATGATTGGTTTCATTTTATATGTAGCCATTCCCTGCTGATAAAAAAATTGTAGAAGAATAACCTGTGATGGCTGCTAACAAATTGCTGCAATCTACGTTCCCATCACAAGCCATTTCTAAGATGGTGGTGAGGATATCACTGAAAAAGTGTAGACTTCATCATTGATATGACTAAAACTGCAGAGTACAGATACAAGGTAAATGTGTAAATGAAGCATATAAAATGGATAGCAACGAACCTCTTCAAGTTTAGTTGATGTATTCCGAGTAACGAAAGTACCTGTGAACAAAAATTTACGTAAGAAACTTTCAAACTAAAACCAAATTTAACTGAATTTCGATAAGAAAGGTAAGGAAAATGAAACCTCTTCAAGATGTAAATTAACAAGATTACGAACAAATTTAGATGTGATGTGATCCAAGTATGATATAGGAGAAAGAAGACCAGCAGCCTCAACCATATTAACAATATTTGGCTGAGTGAAAGCAGCCAAGGACATTATTGTTCCCTGAAAAACAGATATACAGATTTGTTGAGAGCTACAACTAGACAATGTGTTTTTAGGAAATGAAAATGAAATCAAAGTGTGATACCTGTGAATGTCCTACAACAAAAACTTTGGAGCTTGTGATAGAATATATATAACTGAGCATTGCCTCAAGATCATAGAGAGCCATCTCTTGCCAGCTCCAATCCCAAAACTCCTAAATCAAGGTAAATTGTCAGTAGAGATAATAGGAAAAGGTAACGAACTCATGTTTGCTCATTAACACCATTAGGAACAATCTACGGCATTGACATGAGTTCACAACTTCACATTAATCCTTATTGTGTCATTATTGCAGCATGATTTACCAAGAACAGCACAAAAAAGTATAATAAAAGCAACAGGAGTAGTAGACTATCTCTGGGTACCTTTTCTTTAACTGATAATGATGTATGCCCATGGCTCCATCTTGTTCCTCGCACATTTCCGACCCAAACATCAAAACCACTGTCCGCAAGAATAAAACCCAATGATTGGCTTGGGGAGTTCAAAAACCAAGCATCGCCACCCTGATTAAGTTGAACTTATTAATCCTTGTCTAAATGGAAAAGAAAAATCAACAAAATGACTTTAAGCTGCTTAGTCATGCGTCTCCAAACATCATATAATTTGCAACAATGGCTTTTTTATTTCTATAAGAACGCATGGTTGTATTATAATTATTAACTGGTCTCCTCTTGATACACTACTTATTGCATAATGCAAGAAACACATGTATGATTTTATCATTTTATGTACCAGGTTACTATATTATAATAAAAATAAACAGCAAGAAGTAAAGTCACCATAAAGAGTCCATGTACAAGCAAAACGGGAGCTGCCCTTTGACCTCCCAAATTATCAATGCCCAATGACACACGCTGTAGACCTAGCAAAAATCCATCCTTTGTTTCAGTCTGCGATAATACGCAAGAAACGTTATTCAGTTCTTGAATAAAGACAGATATATGTCCACATATATTATTCAGTCCCAAGCAAACGATTTGTTTGGACTTCACATTAAACATTATGATTCTAGACATTTTTATATTTCTACACGTGCAGATATAAACTCAACATCAGACCTCAACTGTACCAACTGAATCCTAGATTTTTTTAGTTGATGTAATTCAGAAATACGGAGGTTTACTTTTATTATTTATCAGTATATGAAACTTTGTACATTGTAGAATGAGTTGGATAGCTGTGAGGCTGTAAATGCCTTGGAATAATGCAAAGAAGACAAACAAACCCGCCAAAATTTTGATAGGTCTTGATACCAAGTTGATACTCAAAAAGAGTGAGTCAACAAACAGCATTCCAAAAAAAGTGAGTCAACAATCACTATTCCCGTCTTAGGAACAAACCTTTAGTATCGCCCGATCTCATAAAACTTCCATATTTTGGGAATTTTACCATCTTAATACTCAAAAAAAGTGAGTCAACAAACAGTATTCCAAGTAATAAGGGTCAAGCCTGTTGGCACTGTGGCACTCCAAACATTAAAACTAACATCAAACTTCAATTGGAGACATGGAAGCCCTGATGTGACCTTCGTCACAAATTGGAGAATAGAAAAAAACTTGTTATGAGTTGGTTTGGTTCCCACCTATATGGTAAAGAAATTGCCGGACTTAAGAGCCTAATTGAGGGCATAAAGGTTCAAATGATAGCATAGTTGACTATGTCATTCCCCAAGCGCATCTCTTGTAGCCACTAATCATGCCCAAACAGATAATTTAGCATACTTAAGAAAGTGCTTAATTGTCTATCTTAGAAGAAAATTTAGCCATGAGATCAATGAAATATTATCGGCGTGAAAATATAAACAGGCAATGGCATAATGCGTGGGTCTTCGATACAGAGGGTTGGCAGGTCAAAAAATATAAAGAATTGATAAAGGTTTTAAAAAAAAACAAGATGTATCTCGTGTTATCATGCCAAATTGGATATAGTTTAGGTAAAGTAAACAAGTAGAGTTAGATTGGGACCCCGTTCTATTACTAAAAGCATAAAATTGTTATGTTCATACCAAAATTTGCCTGTAATATTGTGTTTATACTATAACGGCCTCAAAATGAACATAACCTTTCTCATCGCAACAAACTCCGTATTTCATACCACACAAGCAAATAGAGGTGGATTTTCACTTCCTATAATAATGTATACAATTAGAAGCCTCGTAATTGTTTATAACTTTATACCTCATCTCATTGACCATCTGGCAAACGTGTTGGAGCATTTGACCAATCAGGCACATGTTAAGCCAGTTAGGCATTGCAAAACCCTGTGTCTAACTTGATAGGAGTGATAAAGATGTCATATATATAGTTATATACACAGGCATGCATCCCTTATGACACCTACCTCAAAGCCTTTGGCATGCTTGATACAAGTTGTCACATGTACTATGCATGACAAGTATCTCATGAATCACATATAAACCTTCAAGTTACTCACGTTCCTACTTTGTATAATCGTCAACTTTTTTGGCTTTTCTAAGACATATAATTGGGTCATTCCCCAATTTTGTAGCTTCTGTATGAACACTAAATTGGTTATTAGTAGAAAATGGTTGGTTAGTTGGATTCCAAGTTTCCAACTCAAACCTCATTGACAATAAGCATATGCGACCATATATATACCAATTTGCTTAAGTTTCTCATAGGTCACTAGTATCATATCACTAGTCTTACCAAAATAGATATTATGCAAAAATAGAGTCACAAGTATCATATCACTACTCAATCAAATGCTTTCTGGATATGACAGATTAAAACAAGAAAATCCAATAGATCATATAATTTCTGGATGCAGATTTGTGTACCACACGTTGGCTATTATCACTTATGAAGGGTCAGAAAGGATCTCAATTATTTCTCCATCAAAAATGACTAGGGATGTACTACTGAAAGTGAAGTTGAGTCGGTAGCAGCTACTCCATGGTGCGGAAGTTTAATTACGATTCACGCTAACTTGGCTCTATAGAAACAACCCTAATGTATTGTAAACTTATTAACAAAATTGAAAATCCATAAAATATCTCTAGTTAGACTATATAATTCCGCTTGCTCAAAATTTCCTTTTTGTTCTAGATAGGGTGAGGTAAAAAAATCAGGCTCACGACTGAGGACTGCACGAGATACTTTGACATTTGTATATATCCTGCTTCTTCTAGCAATCTCCCTAATCTAAGCCTTACTAATAACCAGTTCAAATTTGTTTAGAAAAGAAATCGGATAACCAGCTGTCCTTATTTTATGGCTCTCCCGTATTGGATTTGGTTCTTCTTGATCGGGTTTTTAAAGTGCCTATTATTACTGTCAAAAGCATCCCACATAGTTGTCGGTTGGCTTTTTCACAAGCGTTGAAAACAACTCTCGACAAGGTGGTTACCCAACCGGATTCTGTTGACGCTTGGGTAAGGTTGTTACTTCTTCCCCGTTGCACTTTGCAGGTGGTTAGACCTAAAGGGAGGCAAGAAAGCAGGTCCGGGAATAGAAAGGCCTTGCAACATCATTCTATTATGAGTTCCCTGGCCACATGGGGGAAAGAAGATGGTATTATCACGCTGGTTGGAAATATTTTACATGATTCTAATTTGGGGGAGACGGGTTCAAAAGGTGTTGAGTTGAATAAGGAAAGAACTGCTAGCAACACCAATATCAGACAATGTCTTCGAAAGGTTGCAGATGGCCACTTCACTGCTGCGGTTAAGGTATTATGTTCATCAGGGGTTGCACCTTTCAATAATGATACTATGAAGACATTAAAGGCTAAACATCCAAGTATGCCACCTCCATCTATGCCGAGCATTGTATATTCTGAGCCTCCCCTAGTTGCCACGGTTGATAGTGTCCTTAGTTGCATTAAATCGTTTCCGAAGGGAACTTCGTGTGGGAGAGACGGTTTACGGGCACAACACATTTTAGATGCGTTTTGCGGGGAAGGGTCGGCTATTGCCACGGATCTTTTACAGGCTATCACTGTTGTGGTTAATCTATGGCTGGGGGGAGATGTCCTTCTAGTTTGGCAGAGTTCGTTGCGTCTGCTCCATTGACGCCACTCTTAAAACCTGATAACGGGATCCGGCCTATTGCAGTCGGTACTATATGGAGGCGTTTGGTTTCCAAGGTTGCTATGAAGGGGGTTAGTAAAGAGGTGACCAAGTATCTTAATGACTTTCAGTTTGGGGTCGGTGTGTCTGGTGGTGCGGAGGCCATTTTGCATAGTGTAAACAGGATATTGGGTGAACGTCACACTGATGGATCTCTTGCTATGCTTGCAGTGGATTTTTCTAATGCCTTTAATTTGGTGGATAGATCGGCTTTACTTCATGAGGTCAGGTTGAGGTGTCCATCTATTTCTTTGTGGGTCGAATTCCTATACCGGTTACCAGCTAGATTGTATATTGGAGATGAGCATATTTGGTCTACCACAGGGGTTCAACAAGGAGACCCACTTGGACCACTTCTTTTCGCCCTTGTTCTGCACCCTCATGTGCATCAGATCAGAGACAGGTGCAAACTTCTTCTTCATGCCTGGTATCTTGATGATGGGACTGTAATTGGAGATTCAGAGGAGGTGGCCAAAGCGTTGGATATCATTAGGGTGACAGGCCCATCTTTGGGTTTGGAACTCAATATTAAGAAAACAGAGTTATTTTGGCCTTCTTGTGATGGGAGGAAGTCTCGTAAAGGCCTTTTCCCTGATGACATTGGAAGGTCATTATTGGGTGTGAAGCTTCTTGGAGGAGCTGTTAGTAGAGATGGGAGTTTTATTAGCGGGATAGCAAAGAAGCGAGCTGCTAATGCTGTTGATTTGATGGGCCTGCTTCCAAAGCTTGGAGACCCACAGAGTGAGCTGCTCCTACTCCGATCATGTATGGGTATTGCCAAACTTTTCTTTGGCCTAAGGACCTGCCAACCTATTCATATGGAGGAGGCTGCATGTCTATTTGACGAAGGATTGCGCAGGGCGATTGAGGACATAGTTGTTTGTGGGGGTCCTTTTTTTGGAGACCTCCAATGGAGACTTGCTTCCTTACCTATTAGGTATGGGGGTTTAGGGTTGTATTCGGCAGTTGAGGTTTCATCTTATGCATTTGTGGCATCGAGGGCCCAATCTTGAGGGCCCAATCTTGGGTGCTACAGGACCATATTTTACGGGACAGTGGTTTATGCGGTATGGATTCAGATTATACTTGTGCTTTGGCTTGTCTTCGTGATACGATTCCAAACTTTGACTTCGGCGGTTTCACTAACAAGGACACCGCCCCCCCTAAAGCTCAACATGCATTGGCGAATGCCCTTTTTAGTAAAATCGTCCAAGATATGGAGGTACGCTTTGACATGACCACTAGACAAAGAGCCATTTTTAAGTGTTTACAGGCACCACATGCTCAGGATTTTCTCCTTGTTCTCCCTATAGAAGGGTTAGGACAACATATGTCACCTGTGGAGTATCGTACAATCCTCAAATACCGCCTCATGATCCCCCTATATCCTAATGATGAGATATGCCCTATTTGTCGCAAGGCGTGTTTGGATTCTTTTGGGGAACATGCAGTTCATTGTAGAGACCTCCCGGGGTTTAAATACCGACATGATTTGGTTAGGGATGTTCTCTTTGACATTTTCAAGCGTGCTGGGATTTCTGCTAAGAAAGAAGCGCCAGTGAATTTTTTGACCGACCCAACGGAAGGAAGATCAACCCTAAGACCAGCTGACATTTTGGTCTTTGGATGGATGAGAGGAAAACATGCATGTGTGGATCTTACGGGGGTCTCTCCTCTCGTGGGCTTAGGGTGTGGTATGTTCACAGTGGGTCATGCTGCTTTAAAAAGCTGCTTCATGCAAAGTGGCCAAACATGAGAAACATGAGAAGGCGTGTCTGGATAATCAACACGTATTTATACCATTTGCATTTGATACATTTGGGTTTCTTGCACCTGAGGCCGTTGAGTTACTTAGTAGGGTCCAACGGGTCATGCACACTAACGTCATGATGCCAAGATACATGAATGTAGTTTTTAAACGTCTTGGTTTTTCTATTCAAAAAGGGTTAGCGGCGCAGCTTGTTGCCCGTTTACCTTCTATCCCTATGTAAAATTCTTAAGTTGAATGAAAGTATATTTATTAAAAAAAATATATATAAAAAAATAATAACTATACAATTTCTAAACAGTAAGTCAGTAACTATTCGTTTTTTGTAACCATGGAAAATTTGTTGTACTTAATAAATAAGTACCGCTTAATAATAATTATTATAAAACACTAAAACAGTCAATTTAAACGCATTATTATTCGATAAAGTATAAATATAGATATAAATGTGTATAGAAAAAAAAAGGAAGGAAAAGAAGTTACAGTGTGTTCAAAGCAAGAATAACCACCAGAGGGTTGGATAAGATTGAGACACAAACCGCCATCATAAGACTGGCTGTGTTGGATGATCGAGTCAACGGTCAGCAGAGGGTCAGCAGCTGCGATGCATATACCGAGTAACAGCAGCAGCAGCAACGGTGTAGCCATTATCAGAAATGCACCAGTAGCAGTGGCATTGTTATTATTAGTTTTACTAGCAATTCTACCCGCGCGTTGCCGCGGAAAACGCTTTTAGCTTTTAGATACAAACATGATAAATTCGCTAACAAACATTAATTTGGAATTGCTGTCATACACACAAAACAACTAATGATTACTTGCAAGAAAAATAAATAATTCCTCAAAACGAAAACACAAAAAAAAAGAAGCAAATATATGACATAATGTCCTGAAATGATACAATAAGACCAGAAAAATAGTTGACAAATAATACAATGTTTATATTAACAAAAAATTGTCAATATAAATAAAAAGCATGTAGAAAATGGTTATACTAAAAAAAAATCAATATAAATAATCAACATTATTGTAACAGAACGAATGAAAATAATACAAACCAAATGTTTAAAAATATTTTGAGGCTTATCATAAAGTTGTAAAGTTCAGAGGTAAGAAAAAAGCAAGCAAACTAAAGAATAACCCCAAAGGTAAAAACATAAATAAGTGAAATTTGTTTGATTAAAACATGAAAACTTAAAAGTTTGGTGTCAAAAAATTGAAAACGCTAACTTTGATGGATGATAAATATTAAAAGATAGTCATAGTAATTTTAAGGGGTTAAAATTTAAATTAAAAAGAAAATAAAGCTTTATTGTAACTCATGTTTATAGACTTGTATATAGATAATTAATATGCATAAGAAAAGAGTACCTAATGTTTTAATACTTGTACTATTAACTACAATGTTTTTGTGAGGGGAGACCACTTTGGTTTTTAGTATATACAAAACATGTTATTGATGGGCTAAAATGTAAAAGATAAAAGTTTTAGGGGGTTAAAAGGTAATGAGGTAAAAGTTGTTGGGCTAAAATGTAAAAGATAAAAATTTTAGGGGGTTAAAAGGTTAAGACGTAAAAGTTGATGGGCTAAAAGGTAAAAGGTAAAAACTTTGTAAGGTTAAAAGGTAAAGAGAAAACTTTAGGGGGATAAAAGGTAAAGAGGTAAAAGTTGATGGGCTAAAATATAAAAGGTAAAATCTTTAGGGGGTTAAATGGTAAAGTGTTCAAAGTTGCATGCATGTGTACCTGTACCCTGTGCATATAAACCTGTAAAAAACCACTTGGTTTTTAGTATATAGATAATAAAAACTTTAGGGGGTTAAAACGTAAAGAGGTAAAAGTTGATGGGATAAAATGTAAAAGATAAAAACTTTAAGGGGTTACCTTGTGCATATAAACCTGTAAAAAACCACTTGGTTTTTAGTATATAGATAATAAAAACTTTAGAGGGTTAAAACGTAAAGAGGTAAAAGTTGATGGGATAAAATGTAAAAGATAAAAACTTTAAGGGGTTAAAATGTAAAGAGGTAAAAGTTGATGGAATAAAATGTAAAAGTTAAAAACTTTAGGGTGTTAAAAGGTAAAGGGGTTAAAGTTGGATGTTGGTGTACTTGTACCTTGTGCATTAAAGCTTGTAAAAAACCACTTGGTTTTTAGTATATAGATAATAAAAACTTTAGAGGGTTAAAACGTAAAGAGGTAAAAGTTGATGGGATAAAATGTAAAAGATAAAAACTTTAAGGGGTTAAAATGTAAAGAGGTAAAAGTTGATGGAATAAAATGTAAAAGTTAAAAACTTTAGGGTGTTAAAAGGTAAAGGGGTTAAAGTTGGATGTTGGTGTACTTGTACCTTGTGCATTAAAGCTTGTAAAAAAAGGGTTGGTTTTTAGTATAATGTATTATTCGGTGGTTTGGTTTGGTTTAGTTGGTTGGTTGGATTTAACAACAGCAATAACTTGTACTTGTGATCTATGTTTTGACAAAAAAAAAAAAAATTATTAAAAAATGCGATTGACCCTTAAGAAACGTAACCCCCATGTCTACTCCACTTGCCAGATAAGCATAAAAATCTAATCTTGGAAGTGGGAAGTTCGATTTTCGTTCCGTTCGTCATCTGATATCATACCCATTCTTAGGTCGCGTTTGGTTGCAGAATGTTTTCTGAAGGAATGGAATTCTGATGGAATGAAATCTGATGGAATTTGTTGAGTCATGGATTCGCTGAAGATTACTTGCTGAGTCAAGTAGTCGCTGACAGCCTCAGCGAGAAGTTTCATCAGCGAGCCTTCAGCGATCATTATTATCTTCGAGTTAAAGGATAAGTTCAATGACTCACCGCCATGTCTTGTAAGTCAAATATGGGCGGGAAAATGAAGATAAGAAGGCTGGTCCCCAAGGACACGTGTTGATAGATCAAGATGAAGACATGTGACCTTGTACCAAAACGGTACTAAGGTGTTTCTCTTTCATGCCGTTTTGGGAAAGAAACAAGATGGCAAACAGAGATGTCTGAAGACCAGTCTTACACACCAATAGATAGTTGACAACCTTCATGTGTCAACATCTATTGGGTTGTCATGTGATGCCTTTTCTCCCCTATATAAAGCATCACTTGACCTAGCCGCAAAGTTGTTGGTTCATTCTACAATAGTCACTTAGTGTGTTTTTTTCTCTCATTGTAGAATTGTATAATTGTTAAGTTTTCGTGTGTGCAAAAACTTAACAATATTTCTTTCTTTCTTCCGTTGTAAACCAACCATGTATTCACCGTTTAATTAATACTACTTATGATTAAACGTGTTTACTTTCTTGTCTTGCTTTCTTAGTGTAATTTACATTAGTTGTTTAATTACATATCGTTGCAAACTTGGGACTTTCAGTAAGAATTTAATCCTAGGGGCGTTTGGTTCACAGAATGTTTTTAAAAGATTGGAATCTGTTAAAGGGAATTGGAATTTGAAGGAATTGGAATTGAAAGCTTTAAAATATGTTATGTGTTTGGTTGACAGAATTCAACGGAATTCAGTTAAAAAAATTTAATTTAAATTATAGCAAATGACAACATTACCCTTTCTTAGGTTTTTAGAAATTCTTAATAATAATAATAATAATAATCTGTAACTAGACATATACTGTGTTCCAAAAAGTCAAAGATAACAACATACGAGTGTCCCTCATCTCTCTCGAAAGACCAAATGCATTCCTGCAACTTCCTTTTCTTATGTAAACTCCATCGAATGATTTTTAAATAAAATACAATCTCATTATTTCCAACAACCACAAACAACAAACAAACTATTGTTTAATGAAAAAACCCGATGGAGTTAACATCCTAAGCAACATGGCCGGAAATCACAAGTAGCGGCGGTGTCGGCCGGAAGTCATAATCAACGACGGCCGGAAGTCATTATCAACGACGGCGCTCGGTGTTGGATGGTGTTGATGGTCAACATCCGGTGGATAATCGAATCTGGTTCCAAAAGGTTTTTTTTAATTTTATTATTTGATGTTTAGTTATAAGAGGGCATATTGGTAAAGATGAGTGAATTCCATGGATTGTTTGAACATTCCATCAAGATAGTGAAGGAATTCTAAATTCCATGTTTTAAGGAATTTGATGGAATTTCTTGAATTCCAATTCCATTATTTTCTCAACCAAACAAATGAAAGGAATGGAATTTAGATTCCAATTCCTAAGAATTCCTATGAATTCCATGAACCAAACACCCCCTTAGTATGTTTGGTATGCAAACTTCTACAAAGAATCATAATACACATATTAGGAAATGACATCATTAGCCCTCTTATTAAAAAATGAAAACTAAACCTACCTAACCCAGATTTACTTTTATGCCTTTCCATCAGACATCATCGTCATTCATTCCGCTCGATTTTTCTCTGTCTATTTTTCTTCCATTCATGGAGCAACAAACAATTAAATTAAATGATAAGTCACCCCTATTTTTATGGCTTTACGGTGGTGGTTGTGAGCGACTATGGATGTGAGCGACGATGGTGCGACAGTGGTTGTGAACAACGATAGTGCCATAGTGGTTGTGACCCGACTGTAATTCGGAGCGTTCGAGGTTGGCTGGTCGGAATCACATTGTTGGAGTGTACAAGTTTCTCCTCTTTACTTTATGGTTATTTCTTGTAGTGTTTAAGTTGGAATCGCTGCAACAGTGGTTATGTGTGATGGTGGTGGAAGAGAAAGGTTGGTCGGAGGTTGATAATAGGTTAGCCAGAGGTTTACAGGAAGTTGGAATGATTAATAGAGATGAAGAGGATGATATGTGTAGGGATAATATGGTCTTACTAGATTCAAGTTTTGATGGAATTAAAATCCATCACACCCACCTAAAGAATCAAATTCATACAAAGGATGGAATGTGAACATTCCATATGAATTGAATTCCTTCTTATTTTAGCAACCAAACAAGCAAACGGAATGGAATCTGATTCCAATTCCGCCCAATTCCTTCAAAATCCGCGAAACAAACGCTCCATTATTGTTTTTTGTCTACGTTATCATTTTTTTCATATCGTTATATTGTTTATCAAAATAATTTATGATAAATGATAACTTAAGGAATACCTACCTTAATTCTACCTTTATAAATGTTTTTGACTAAAGAAATTCTAAATTAAAAAAACTTGATAGCTCTGATAGAACCCTTTAATAAATTTTGTTGTTTTGGTAATTGTGATTGTAACTTGTAAGAGCATCAGGTATGGTTAAGTCATACAGAACCATCAAGAACGTCACTTCAGCTCAACATTAACTTTCATTATTTTATCAGTTTTGACCCATTATGAATACAGAATGACACAGAACGCAAAACATCATTTTTTAATATATTTTTATTTACCTTTATAAATTACATACTTTTTACTCAATAATAAAAGTGATATAAATAATAAAACTAAAATTTTATTAATAGAAAATAAAATATTACATTTAATATTTTTTTCACAATAAACATAAAACTATGCAACTATTTTGTAAAATATAATTAGTGCTAGCACTTAAATATGATTTTATTTTGCTTAAATAGCTACTCAAAATACCATTAAAACATTATGGTATACCTGGTTAAAAAGATAACAACTTTTAAGTTTCTTTTGTTATCTTCACATAAACCCATATAATGCCCATGTCTAGGTCAAATTTCTCTTTTCTTCTCTACGACCAACATGGTCCACACACTGTAACACCCCGAGCTAGGCTCAAAATACTACGGAAAAGATATAGCGTATGCATGGAATTATCGTAGAACATGAACTATATGACATAAAGGGATTCGGTGAATCCAACATCAAACATTCAAGGTACAATATACATAAAGAACATGAAACCATAAAAGGGCGAATGAATCATGGATCCACGTGAGTCCAAGCCCTAGCAAAAGCAACAATCAACCAACACGTCTCGGATTCACTTGATTACCTGAAAAGTGTACTAAACAAAGTCAACACTAGGTTGGTGAGTTCGCAGTAATGGATCACAAGGAACCATCGTCAAATAATCATAATATGAACAAGAATAAGGCAAGTAATAACTTACATGTAGCCCTTAAACAACCATGACACGTAATATAGGTTTGCTCATAGCGAAACCTCGTCACACACAAGTAATCATACAAGTAACTATACAAGATAGTTAGTAAACGTATAATGAACATGCACGAGTGATATCAACAACAAGAAGTGCACCAAATGTGTATCAATGCCAATAATGTACCTAATGTATGCCAATGCCAAGGGTGCTTCGTAAGCATGTAATGAATATGCACAAGTGATGTCAATATCAAAATCTGTGTCGTATGCATGTCAAAATCATAATGCATATCATAAGTGTGACCATTAAGTCACCAATGCAACGATACTCACATGTCATCCCAATGAACAATGTGGCATCTCAAAATCATCGAGATATGTATATGTCTATACACTCGGATGTCCATGTCCGTCTCACAATACAATGGTACTCATAATCATCAAGTGTATACATCTATACACTTGGAGGTCCATGCCCGTCTCACATGTGTCCATATCAATACGTATGCGTGTTTGTCTCAATCACAAGTCCATCAATCATCAAACCATCAATCCAACCAAAACTATACGTACATACACTTAGGAGGATTCTACTTTCAACGAGTCCTAGATGCTTATATATAGGGTCACCCGCAGCCTTCCCACCACATCTAAAACCCTTTGAAGGCATAACCGACTTCCATGTATGCACGACTATCCTAATAATAACAATATAATCAAAATCGAATGCATAATCAAAATCGAATGCATAATCAAACAAGCGAATAGTCAAATCGTCAATCAATCAATCAATGCCACCAACAAGACATGTCATACGTGTGCGAAATCAAACAACACCATCAATCAAGACAGTCAAACGTATGCACAGTCAATTAACGTCATCAATCAAGAATATCAAGCATATGAACAATCAAACCACGTTATTATTCAAGGCAAACATATATATTGCACAAACAAGCAAGCCAACACATAAAACTTGTACACTTTTCAGCCCGAATCTATATTGAGTAGGGAGCTACGAAACTCACCTTGATCGGCAAAAGCAAGCTAAGAATGAGTTAAAGTCGAGTCATAATCGTTCAATGTTTCCCGTACGTCCACAACCTATAATTGCATATAATAATCATATTAATATAACAAGTCAAACCCTAATTTAGGTTTTAGATATACTTCACGACTTTAGATGGCATTTATAACTCGTTTGCGACCCCATCAAAATCAAGGTAAGTAGTTATGGTCGTTTATAATCTTCTAACAATCGTTTCACGTTCAAATATTAACAATAGGTTTGGTATATTATAAGTTATGAGTCCCAAATATAGATGGTTTAATACCCGACTGGCAAGTAGTTCTAACTGGAAGAAGACCAGTTCAGAATACGATCCAGATATGGATGAACAATACAATAAAGATACTGAAAGTAAATGCAAGAAACAATAAGGGCTGAAACTATATAAATAATATGTATAGATCAAGTATGTAGCATTGAGACACGATGTATTTTTCAAGGTATTTGATTTATTGATATATAAACAAATACAAAGGTTGTTGCGGAACAAAGATAAACACCCAAGTGTAAATATCTAAACAACCTAGAAATACAAGTGATCTTAATGACTTGGAAATACTCATAAGGATTACTTAGAGTATATCTCACAAGTTGCAATGCAAAGGTTTCAAGCCATTTGCAAGTTGTGAGAAGACTTATATTTATAGACCAAGTCCATGATGACGTGGACCAGATCGTACAAATATGGTTGGGAGTATTTAAGAAATTAAAGCTAATTCCTTACATGTGTACTTTTAAGGTTTAGGTATATAAGTCGTTGATGTGACTTATCAAACCTTATTCCCAACCTTTACTTTACCTTGTACTTTAATTAATAGTTAAATCTATTTAACCGGGTAAAGATATGTAAAGTAAAAAGTCTTCCTCGTAATCAGTGTAAAAGTGTGTAAGTACTTTTACACTGAGATGCTTCAGTCTTCGATCAGGTAGAATCAGTTTCTGAGCTCCACATCTGAACTGATTCTCATTCTTCAGACTTCAGTCTTTGACTTCATTCTGAACGGTATTCTGATACGTTGATCTGAACTGAAGTGAAGCTTCAGTGAACTAATTCTGAGCGACCTCAGAATTCTATACAAGTATTCTTCACTAAGCTTCAGCTATTTCTGAACAAATTATACTTGGTCGATTTTCGACCTAACAAATTCCCCCTATTTGTTCTGAAATAGTGCATGCATCTCAGACTTCTATCTATACATGTTTGTAAGTCTGAAATGCAAGTTTTGTTTAAGTTGTAAAAATTTTCTAAGTACATCTTATAGATCATTGATGTCTCAGAATTTTACTTGTGGTTTTTCTAACTTAAACCTATCATCTACTTATAAGCTACAAAATATAACATATATATACAAACTGAAGTGTTTGTTACATTTTCAAATATTTATACAAGTACATGATAATCTGAAAAAGAAACTACTTCTTAGCAGGCCTTGAACCAGAAGGTGCTTCAGTAGGTTTCCTCTTCAGTGGAGAATGATCCTTCTTTCCAAACAATCTGTCTTCAATCTCTACCTTGGCCTGCATCTTTTGTTGTATTCTTGATAACCATGCACCAATCAAAGCAGATTTCGGCTTCCCCCTCAGTATTTGGATCATCTCCCTATGCTCAGAAATCCCAAACTTCGTGCACTGAAACTTGATTATATCTTCAGCTGCCCTTCCTTCTTTTAACACCAAGTCAAAAAGCTTCAATCCATCAGCTTTTGTTACTTCCATATCAACTATTTTGGCTGAATGAGATCGATGCTTCATATAATGCTCATATTGATCCCTTTCATGTTTTCTTTCAATTTCAATAGCATCATCAGACATTGGCTTGAAGGTAGAAAGATCAGCATCACGAACATTCTTTCTTGATGATCTTGGTCCAGTCACTTTGGGCTTAATGGGTGGCCTTGACAATTCTTTTTCAACCTTCAGAACTCCAGCCAGAATTTCTTTCTTTTTAATTGCCATCTCTTTCTCTCTATTTTTCACCAAGTCCTCAATGGACATCTTGAATGTGAGATGGTCCAGCTTTTGTTCTAAGGGAGGATAATTCACCCCATATTCATACTCGAGCATATCAACAACAGCCTTCTGCACTCTTGGATTATTTTTAATTTTCAGATATCTTTCAAGTGAGAGACCAAGAGCTGCAGCATCAACATGATCAAGGGTTCCCATTTTCTGATGTTGAACCCTTTCTCTTTCCTTATTTTCTCCCCACATAATAAATTGATTAGAAACTTGCTTCTGCAAAGCCTCTAATTTCTTGCTATCAGCATTAGGATCATGAATGGGATAACCTTGTTCATCAACATTTTCACCAACCACCAAACCAGAACCCTTAGAGTCTTTCTTTTTAGGTTCTTCCACCACTGGGTCTTGCCTTATCTTTCTTGGTTGGTTCAGAAGTTTGCACTTCAGATCTCTGAACCTGTTCCCCCTGAACTGAGGCACTACCAGATGGTACCTCAGCTTGCTTCTTGGTTTCTTCTATCAATTCCTGAGTACTTGAAAGCGACCAATAGGCACATTTCCCCCTTTGGGTACCTCATAAGGCATCTTTGCATATACATCAATCGCCATCTGAATGGCCTTCAGAGGTTCCCAACTCTGCTGCAGAAGGCAATCAGAAATGCCTTTTGCCATGGTAGAGAACTGAGCCCTTAACCTGAATGATGAGTTAAGGTTCAGATTCTCTTTTTCAGTTAATTCTTTCAGCAATTTCCTATCTTCTTCAGAGAATGAAGGAGGAGGAGGAGGAGCAGCACCAACATTTTCCTTCTTAAGTAGGGTCAGAATTTCATCTAACTGCTTGGACTGGCCTTTAACAACTTCTTCGAGAGTAGACACAGATTTTTGAACTTACCATTGTAAGTCCCAACTCGTTTAGATGGTACTACTGAAGACACCTCTATGTCGATGGTGGAGTTACTTTGCAATATATGCACTGAACTGGAGACGACCAGTTGCAGTGTGTATATACCAAGTTCTAGAGAGATTACTTATATAAATGACAATAAGTAAAGAACAATGCAATAATACAAATAACTTGTAAGATAACTTGATGAGACAATATGTATTTTTCAATGTGTAATTTATTTATTGATGTTAAATAAATTACAAGGTGATGCGGAACCAAGATAATACAAGAATGTAAATATCCTAACAACCTATGAAATACAATTGATCTACACTCGGAATTTCTCAAGACAATCGAAACACTTAAAGTTGTGAAATGTTCCTTTTAGCGATTGAGAGAATATTGCACAAGTTCACCAAGAATATTGCAGGTTTGCAAAGTATGAAGTTATTCGTTTTGTGAAGTAACTTCTAATTCTTGGTTGTGCAATGACTTGTATTTATAGGCAATGTTAACATTGGGATGTTAACTTTAGCCGTACAAATGTGGTTGGGAGCATTTAAGGAATAGCATTTATTCCTTAAAAGGCAGTGTAAAGTCTCATGTTAAAGTGACTTTACATAACCACCTTTATGTACCTTTTAATACTTAAATAATAAGATAAGGCTTATTATCCGGGTAAAGGTACATAAAGCATACAAGTCAATTCCTCGTAATCAGTGTAAAGTTTGTAAGGGCTTTCCACTGATGGTCTCCAGTTTGTAACTGACTAGAATGCCAACTGGGCTTCGCTGCCATTGCCATCTCTATCTTCCATTTGTTGTCTTCGACTTCAACTGGAATGCTTCTTCAACTTGGTCAGTTCTCAACTGGAGGAAGTCTTCAGTTGCGTTAACTGTACGGTCCAACTGGACTTCAATATATTTCTCGACAAATCATTAAGGTCTCCAGATGCAACTGGAGACTGGACAGTTCACTGGACAGTTTAACTGGGTCTCCAGGTGCAACTGGAGACTGGCCAGTTTACCAGTAAACTGGTCCTAACAAATTCCCCCTATTTGTCTAGAAATATAGTCTAAGTCTTTTCTAGTTCTTGTATCTATACAAGTGTGAACTATAGAGACTTATTCGATTTAAATCTATCTAAGTTTCTAAGGCATTTTTATAGATCAATAAATGCCTTAGGTTTTTCTTTTAGGTTTGTTAGATTTTAATCTTTTATCTACCTTGTGGTTACAAACTGGAACTTCATTTATACAAGGAAATGGAATTTATACAAGTTACAGAATGTAAATACAAATTACAAGTAGATAAACTGAAGAAAGAACTTAATGAGATGGCCCTTCGCCAGTTCTTCTTCTCTTGGCAACTGGAGAGATAGGCTGAGTATCTTCAGGATCAATATTCAACTTTTGCTCAAGATTTTCTTTATGTTGAATTTTCCCCCTTAGAAAGTTTACCCATGCTTTCTCAAACCTATTCTTTTGTGCCTTCGCATCCAAAACATTCACCATCTCCACCCATTCGCTGAACCCATATTGCATAGCACCAGGATTGCCAGTTTTAACCAGTGGCCCCCTGGTATAACTAACTTCGACTTGAAAACTTTGGTGCCTGGCTTGATTGTTACATTTACACCATTAATAGTACCACTATGTCTTCTGGTTGACATGATCTGGGAGTAGTAGCTTCTAGCTTCAGATTCATTTGTAATTCTTATACTCCCAGCACCAGCAGCCAGTACAGCGGACTTGATGTCTTCATTGGATACCTCGTCAGTTGGTTCAACGAATGTGCTAAGGTCAGCATCTCTTGACAGTGGTCTTCTTGGTTGTGGAATCCTTCTTGGTGGATTCAAAACCTTCTTCACAACCTTCTTAACATTTTCAATTCGTTTAAGAATCCCACTGGCCCTTATCTCTTTAGCCTTCTCCACTGAAATGTTTAAACTTCTGGCATCAAATTCAGCCTCATCCTCAGCATAGTGTCTGTCCAGTTCTACATCCAGTATCTTTCAACTGGTCAACTATCCTGGATCATTCTTGATCCTAACATACTCCTCCTTAGTGATACCCAAAAGATTGGCATCACTCATTTCAAGCAACTTAATCTGAGCAAGATGTGCCCTGGCTTCAGCTTGGTTTCTTTGTTTCATTTTCTTTCTTTCTTTAATGTCATCACCAAGTCTGGCAGTCTTCTACTATCACTATCTGAAACTGGAGGGAGTATATCAGCATTGCCAGTTTCCAACATTACATCAGTGGCCGGCTGGGCAGATGCATCACCAGCTAAACCTTTACCTTTGTCCATCACATTTCCCCTAACACCCACATCACCAGATCCACCCACTCTTTGCTCACCAGCTTCAGTACTGGTAGCCACAACCAATTCTCTTCCAGATGAAGTCCTTCTAGGTGCAACTGGTGTAAGGACTGAACTTCTTTCCCCCTTGGCAGCATCTAGACCTGCCCTAATTGCTTCCCATTCAGAGGGGTGAGATGGCAACCGGTCAAGAGGCTGCCATGACTGCATGTCCTTACACTCTTTAAAGATGCCACACATCATCCTGAAGGACCTCCAAAGGTGGTTGGTTTCTTTAGACTGGGTCAAGACATTTGCACTAACTGTTCTTGACCAGTTTTTAGTTCATTTAAAAGTTTGGAGTCTTCGTCCAAACCAGAAACCACCTTTTCTTTTACCTCTTCATCTTTCCTCTTCAGATGCTCTACTTTAGTTGTCAGTTTCTCTATAGATTGAGCATGTAGAGATACCTGGGTGTTCAAACTCTCTATGCTGCCTCTCAACTGGTTGATCTCACTGGTTAGTGGGGCCAGATCAACCTGAGGAGTGGCCAGCTTGGTGATCTCAGACATCACCCTTTCAATCAAATGCTCTTCTCTAGCACCCAGCGTATCCTCTATTTTCTGACCAACCGAAGTCATCAACTGCTCTCCAAGTCCAGTTATATCTAGGCCAGGTCTTTCAATAAGTTCCTTTACCTGCCTTTCAATCTCTTGCAAATCAACTTCTGAAGTTCTGACAGTATTTCCTAGCAAGTTGGAGATTGAACTGGTGACCTTGGAGTGAGTTAGGTCAAAGGCTTCTTTTAGAGTACCAGCCAGATTGTTACAGCCAGTGACCAACTCGTTTAAATTGTGGAACACCAAGTCTTCATTTGATGAAAACTTGTTAATCCCCAGATCAACCACTTTGATGTTTGTCAAAGAGTCCTTGTGGTATCTGGAGAAAGACTTGGTGTTTTTGTCAAGTGTCTTCTGAATCTCCTCCACCCTGGTTAGAAGGTTTTGGAGATCGGCTTGAATGGAGACAACTTGACTGTCCAGTGACAAAGGAGAAGGTGTCACTGGACCACTAGTAGTTACTACTGGAGCAACTGGAGGAGGCAAACTTAAGGAAGTCTCCCCAGTTGTCAAATCAGCAGTTGAAGATATAATAGGAGTGGTGGATGAAGAAAGGACTGGAAAATCAAAGTGTTGTTCATGCTGAGAATGCTCAGGTGTGAACAACGGCGACGGTGGGGTGGCATTTCTCGAGCAAGTGAGAATTGCCCAGTTGGTAAAGGAGCGGAATATATTGGTAAAGATATATCTATAGGCACATTTACTTGAGGGGGTGAAAGTGAAATTGATGCGTCTGGAAGGGAGACTGGAGATGAAGGGTCTTGAGCTTGTACAGAAGCATAAAGAATCTCCAAGTCTGATTCAGTACCTTCAGAATCCGAAGATTCTATAAGGATTTCCTCGTCATTAACATTCATGTCCAGATCCATGAATGTAACTGAGGGCTGACCAGTTTCCTGGTCAGTCTCCAGATGACCTTCCCCAGTTTCCGGATGGGTGCATCTGTTGGTGGATCAGATACCGAAGTATCTTCACCAGGGATAGATGTGATTGGTGTTGCTTCAGTTATGATTGCTCTATCCTCAATCATAACATTAGGCGAACTGGAGGGTCCCTCATTATTTTGAGGCCCGCCCAGTTGCCTTTCTAACTCACCTTCCACAGGTGCATCAGTTGAAGCGAATGCCAGTTGCATTCGTTCAGGAATTCAACCTCACCAGCTTCAGATACCAGTGAGTCTAGATTCCTTAGCATATCTGGAGCAGTGTACGGTGAATTTGTACTATTATATGCTTCTCTGCCCAGAATATGCTTAAAACAAAGAGAGAGAAACCTTGAAAAGGGAATACAAACACCCCTTGTGCCCTTCAGCTTTTGAACCAGGCTTCTATACAGAATGTCTGCAAAGTCCACTCTCAATCCGTTTCACAAGCAGTAAGCCATTTCTGCTTGCGAGGAGTTGATCTGGTCAAGTCCACCAGAACTCCCACCCATGCTCTCCACCAGGTGGATGAAAAATACCTCCATGAAGGTGTAAGGCCCTTCATGGTCATCGCACCTTTTGTCTTCAACACCCCATTCTCCAAACACTCCCTGTGTCCCATTTAAAGAAGTACTTGGCGAAAGTTTATATTTGGGGGCAAGACGACTGGAGATTCACCCTCTCTCCAGTAATTGAGGCGTAAGGCATCCCTCAATACATCGGCTGACAAGGTACATGGATTGTTCCATCCTTTAATGTGAAACTGATGGAGGAACAATCGGAAGAAAGAACGGCAGTGTACCAAAACTCACATAAGTAGTTGTGAAACAACTTACGTGGGTTTAGAGGGAATGAGGGTCCTATTGGAGAATTCTTCAAAAACTTTTGAATTCTACCAATAAGGGTATCGGACCCTTGAGATCCTCGTAGGCTGGCCATCGGATTATTAGGATTTAGTTTGATGACCGAAGCACTACTAGGGGCACCAGGTGCCGCTTTGACATCTGGTGAGGGATTATATGGAACAGTCAAGAGATTTACATCTTGAACGAGATGATCTAGGAGCCATAGAAGAATGAAAATGAAATTTGGAATTTAGGGTTTTTTTGATTTATGAAGCAAAGAGAAAAATGAAGCAATTTTGATGATTGGTAAGTAAATGAAGGAATGTAAGAGAAGGAAATAAATGAGTTCGGAGTAAATAAGGGTATTTATAAAGGGATTCAAGATCCCAATGAAACACCAAAATTATATTTTAATAAACAAAATCCTTTTTGTAGATATTTTCAACAAGGTTGGTTTGAATTTTGAAATAAAATAATAATTTGCCATGTAAACATTAAATGCTTCCATGTCAGCATTAAATGCTACGACGGCTTATCTTACCCATGAGCCACTCACTTTGTTTTCCCAATACAAACAGTTGTCAAGTACTAAAATGGTTTCAAACACGTCAGATCACGATATCAAGTGGTTTAAAACACTCGAGTATCATCACGTGTCACACATATTGACCAAGTATTTGTAACATTATAAAAAAAAAAGACAAAGACTGAACCTGGTCACTGGAGGATCAGTCCAGTACCAGTTTCCAACTGAAGAGATCTCCAGTTGCATTTTCAAACAAAAACGAATTTTAGTCAGAAAATATTTTGAGTCTTTCCCCCTAAAATGATGATCCAGATATCAATTAGTGCCAAGATAGTATCACGAAGGCGTTCGATAGCTTGGCGAGCAAAGATAATCTGGACCTCCTCAACTGGAGAACTTCATCAGTGTCACTGACGCGTTCAATAATAAAGAAAGCTCCAGTTAAGGATTTAACATTCCCAGTTCGCTGATGAGATGTTTAAAAGTTTTCTCATCGAGAGGTTTTGTAAAAACATCAGCTAACTGTTTGTCAGTGGGGATGAAATGAATTTCAATATCTCCTTTCATAACATGATCTCGAGAATGAAATGATACCTGATGTCAATATGCTTTGTTTTGGAGTGCATCACTGGGTGTGAGATATAGCAATTGCACTGGTGTTGTCACAAAAGATTGGGGTCCTTGTATACTTTTGACCATAATATAGTAACTGGTTCTTGATCCAGAGAATCTGGGCACAGCAACTGGCCGCAGAAATGTACTCTGCCTCAGCAGTGGACATAGAGACTGAAGTCTGCTTCTTGCTGGTCCAACTTACCAGTTTTCCTCCAAGGAAATGACACCACCAGTTGTTGATTTTCTATCTATCTTACAACCTGCATGATCAGAATCTGAATAACCCATTAGATCTAATCCTGAGCCTTTGGGGTATCAAAGACCAAGATTAGGACACCCTTTCAGGTATCTAAAGATACGCTTTACAGCGTGCAAATGTGATTCTTTAGGGTTAGCCTGAAACCTGGCACATAAACATGTTGCAAACATTATATCTGGTCGACTGGCAGTTAAGTACATCAGTGAACCAACCATACCTCTATAGTCAGTTATGTTAACTGGTTTGCCAGTTGGGTCAGAGTCCAAATTCAATGGTGCTGCAATAGGTGTGTTTTTCGATGGGATTGAATCATATTTGTATTTTCTTAACAAAATCTCTGACATATTTTCCTTGGTTTATGAAAATTCCATTTCCAGTTTGTTTAATCTGAAGACCTAAGAAAAATGTTAATTCACCCATTAAGCTCATCTCATACTCAGATGACATGATTTTAGAAAAACTTTTTACACATTGCATCATCAGTTGAACCAAAAATAATGTCATCAACATAAATTTGTACCAATAAGATATTACCTCTTTCTTTCAAGATAAACAAGGTATTATCTATTGCACCTCGTTGAAAGCCATTTTTAAGAAGATGTTTAGTTAAAGTATCATACCAGGCTCTTGGGGCTTGTATTAGACCATACAAAGCTTTGTTCAGTCTATAGACCCAATGTGGATGCTTCTCATCGATGAAACCTGGAGTCTGCTTAACATAAACTTCTTCTTCCAATGTTCCATTAAGGAACGCACTTTTGACATCCATCTGGAAGACCTTGAACTGCAGATGGGCTGCATAAGCCAAAATATTCTTATGGCTTCAAGTCTTGCAACTGGAGCAAAAGTTTCATCAAAGTCAACACCCTCTGCTTGACAATAACCCTGGGCAACTAGTCTGGCCTTGTTTCTTACAACATGGCCATCTTCATCCATTTTGTTTCGGTAGACCCATCTGGTACTAATAGGTTCTTTCTTTAACCCTGGTGGACAAGGAACAAGCTCCCAAACATTGGTCCTTTCAAACTGGAGGAGCTCTTCTTGCATAGCTTCCACCCAGCTTGGGTCTGCCATAGCCTCGTCAATCTTCTTTGGTTCAATTAAAGATAAGAAGGTGACGTTTAAGCATTGCTCACTGGTGGCTCTTCTAGTCTGAACCCCACTAGTTGGATCACCCACAATCTTCAATTGGATGGGCTCGAGTCCATCTAGTGTATTGACTAGGCTGGTGAACTACAATATCAGTGCAAGTCACCTGGCGATCTTCTTCAGTTGCAACAGCTTCTGGAGAAGGATCAGTCCAAACAACTTCTACATCCTCATCAGAGTCAATGAGGTCTCGATTGGCATCATGAAATTCCTCATTATAAGGCATTTCATGAAGAACTGGAGAAGTAGATGTTTGAACTGGTGCTGATATTGGAGTGGCACGTACATCAGATCCAATCACCAATTCTTGTGGTAAGTTGAAATTGATGGAAGGATAGAATGATGTGTCACTGGTGGTGTTCTTCTTCTTAACTGGTTCCAATTTGTTGTAACTGGAAACATCTTCTGGTGAAACAACTGACCGATGAACTTGGTCAGTTTCACCAAAGTTGATTGGAATGACTGGGGAAATATCAAGGCTTGGTCTCTTGTTGATTGCTTCAGTTGATTCATCGAATGTGACACGAATTGTCTCATGAACCTTTTGGAGTCTATAATTATAAACTCTAAAGGCCTTACGAATATCTGAATAGCCTAAAAATACCCTTTCATCAGCTTTTGCATCAAACTTTCCAAGCTGACTGGAATCGTTTAGTATATAAACTGGACAACCAAATACATGGAAGTATCCAATATTTGGTTTATGATTCCTGAGTACTTCGTAGGCAGTCTTCTTATGTCTCTTGATGTAGACTGACCGGTTTTGGGTGTGACAAGCAGTTGCAACTGCCTCAGCCCAAAAACTGGTGGGAAGACCAGATTCAGATAGCATACTTCTGGCTGCTTCTATCAGTGTACGATTCTTTCTTCAACAACTCCATTTTGCTCTGGAGAGTGAACTGATGAGAAGTTTTGAGAGATGCCAGTGTCATTGCAAAATGTTTCAAGTACCTTATTTTGGATTTCAGTACCATTATCACTTCGCAACTGACAAACTTTTCGAGTATACTTGAGCTCAATTCTTTTAATGAGTGAGATGATTTCAGCAGATGCATCACTTTTGGATCTGATGAATACTACCCAGCAGTATCTGGTGAATTCATCAACCACAACTAGAGTGTACTTCTTTCCAGCTCTAGTTTGAACATTCACTGGACAAAGAGATCCATATGTAGCATGTGAAGAGGTTCAGTGATGCTAAAATTTTGCCTAGTTTTGAAACTGGCTCTTTTCTGCTTGCCCATCTCACACCCTGGACATGGTTTTTCTTTATTGAAAGAAATTTGAGGTATCCCATCAACCAGTTGTTTGCGAGATAACTTGTTGATATTCTTAAGATTAAGATGGGATACTTTTATGCCATAGCCAGTTGGTGTCCTCATCAGCTTTGGTATAGAAACATTGCTCTTTTGGAGCTGGTTCCATATCCATGATGTACACATTTCCTTTTCTTGGTGCAATCATCACCACTTTCAATCCTTGTTAAATATGGTGCCTTGAGCAATATCGAACAAAACTCTGAAGCCATCATCACAAGTTGGCTGACACTGATCAGGTTGTATTTCAAACCATTCACAATTGCAACTCTTTTGAATTCGACTTGTCCATTATTGAGCACACCATATCCTTCAGTCTTTCCAGATTGATCGTTACCAAACGTCACTGTCGGTCCATCTTGGACAGTGAACTCTTCCGGTAGGGGCTTACATCCGGTCATAGTCCGGCCAGCAGCGCTGTCCAGATACCAGATATTCTTCTTTCGATCGCCCTATACATACACAAAAATCATTAGTTCTTTTTGTGAACCCATCTTTTCTTGATGGGTTCGCTGGACTTCTCTACAGAAGTCACAGTAGATTGTTGTGGTGTTGAACTGGAGGCTGCATCTGGAGCTTTTTCACCAGATCCAGGTGCAGGAGTAAAAACGATTGGTATTTGATACTTACTCCCCTTATTTTTACCAGATTTTGTTCCAGATGGAACATTCTTTAGTTTAGGTATTGAAGGGGGTGGTTTAATATTTTGTTTGAAAACTGGAGGTAATAAACCTCCTTCCAGATTGTTAATCCGGGCAGTACAACTCTGAACCTGCCGAGACAAAAGTTGGAGTTGACTTTCCAGATTAACCAAAATATTATTTTCTTTAGGCAGTTGAACCTTGGACCTTGGTTCAACTGGAGCTTTAGTCTGTCGGGTCTTGGGCACCTTAGACTTTTGAGGTAAAGGCTTGTTACCAGTGGCCTTTTTGACTGGAGCTTTAGCCTGATTGGCTCCAGTTTTAACCTCAATGAGGGTGGTCTCAGAGGTTTCAGTTTCTACAGCTTCAGGTTGATCATAAGGTGTTTCAACCTTGAGAGCTGGAGGCAATGCATGAAGATATGGTATGAGAGCTGCCATCTCCAGATCTCCAGATTTCCATGCATTCTTCTGGGCATCGATAGTTCTTGAAAATGCATCATAGTTTTTGCCAGATGCTTTTACCCATGACTTGATAATCTTTTGTTCTTTTTCAAGATCGGAAAATAGTTTTTGATTATCAAGTTCTAAAGCCTCAATCTTTAAAACTGACTCCTTGAGAGCCAACTGGACACTTTGTAAATTTAGTTGTGGTTTAACATTGTTTAGTTCAATTAGGATAGTGTCAAGATATCTTTCACTATCAGCTCTTACAGTTTCCACAAATGCCAAATCACCACTTAATGATTCAGCCAGGTCCAGTTTTAGTTCAGGGTCAACCTGGTTATCATAGTCACATACCTTCTTCAGTATGATGTCCACCCATCTTCCAGAGATGACCTCTTCTTTCACCACGTGTTGCTGCTGTTGATCTTCCAAGGCCATGAAACACATGTCCCTTTCCTCTTCTTCATCATCAGATGAGTCATCAGAGTACTCCCATTTTCCCTCAGTTTGTGCCATTAAGCACTGATCCTTTTCCTTTTGAATGGACAGGAGGGCAATCTGGGCCTTAAGCTTCTTGTATTTAGCTTTGTAGCTATCATCAGGCCGATTGAAATTAGGGACAGAGGGGCTAGTTTGGTTGTTCAACTGACTAGATCTGCATTCCTTCATAAAATGACCTTTCTTGCCACACTTATAGCATGTAAGGTTGGTCTTATCCAGAGAGCTGGAGCTGGAAGCATTGTTGGGGCCATTAAATCTTTTGGATTTATGCTTAAACCTATTAAAGGTTTTAGCAATCATGGCGACCAGATCATCATCGTCAGTTTCATTACAACCATCACCGTTTTCAGTGGTCAGTCCAGAGTTTAAGAAACTGTTCAACATCTCCTTCATCGAGTGTACCTGGACACTCTCAGTAGACATTAAAGCAGCACAAGGTTGCTCAGTTACACTAGCAACCTTGGAACTCTGGGCATGGTTCATGGCATCTTGCTCAGCCACCAGTCTTGCAGCATTATTATCTTCAGTGAATCTGAAGGCTCCATAGAGCGATGCAAGAGTATGGGTGTGTAAGGTTTTACCTTGTCTCAAGACAAGAACCATGTTTTCCCATTTGGAAGGAAGAATATCACAAAACTTCTCAAGAAGAATATCCTTATCCTTCTCTACAACCAAGCCTCTCAGCTGATTAATGAGGCTAGAAAATCTGGTGTATGTACCAGTTAGACTTTCATTGGGCAAGGCAAAGAAGGATTCATACTTCTTGTTCAAGGCAACTTTTCTAGTGACAATAGTGTCATCACCTCCTTCAAACTGAATAACTAATTCGTCCCACATTGATTTTGCACTGGGGAACAGCACAAGTGTTGGAATTAGATCTTCAGGAACAGCCCCAAGGATCATGTTCTTGAGTCTGGTGTCCAGATCAACAAGTCTACGATCCTCATCAGACCAATGGTCTTCTGGCTTTTCCCTTGAACCTCTTCTTCCAGTTGGATAAAGAAGAGGACTGACCCCAAGGGACATGGGTATATATGGTCCATCCTTAAGGATTTTCAACATATACCTTTCAATCCCACCAAAATGCAAAAGCATTCTAGCCTTCCATGTACCGAATGTCTCACTGTTTCCATCAAATTTTGGAACAGGAGTGTTAGAGTGTGTACATGGACATGGTTTGGGGCAGTAGGAGGAGGAGGGTTGGTGTTAACATTTTGAAAAGGTTGTGCGTTATATTCAAGGGGTTTTCACCTGAACCAGAAACCATCTCCACCTTCAGTAGTGTTCATCTTAGCAGATCTAGGCAAGTTTATTAGCCTTCTGCTCTGATACCACTTGTAAGTCCCAACTTGTTAGATGGTACTACTGAAGACACCTCTATGTCGATGGTGGAGTTACTTTGCAATATATGCACTGAACTGGAGACGACCAGTTGCAGTGTGTATATACCAAGTTCTAGATAGATTACTTATATAATGACAATAAGTAAAGAACAATGCAATAATACAAATAACTTGTAAGATAACTTGATGAGACAATATGTATTTTTCAATGTGTAATTTATTTATTGATGTTAAACAAATTACAAGGTTGATGCGGAACCAAGATAATACAAGAATGTAAATATCCTAACAACCTATGAAATACAATTGATCTACACTCGGAATTTATCAAGATAATCGAAACACTTAAAGTTGTGAAATGTTCCTTTTAGCGATTGAGAGAATATTGCACAAGTTCACCAAGAATATTGCAGGTTTGCAAAGTGTGAAGTTATTCGTATTTGTGAAATAACTTATTCTTGGTGGTGCAATGACTTGTATTTATAGGCAAAGTTAACATTGGGATGTTAACTTTAGCCGTACAAATTTGGTTGGGAGCATTTAAGGAATAGCATTTAATTCCTTAAAAGGCATGTAGTAAAGTCGCATGTTAAAGTGACTTTACATAACCACCTTTATGTACCTTTTAATACTTAAATAATAAGATAAGGCTTATTATCCGGGTGGGTAAAGGTACATAAAGCATACAAGTCAATTCCTCGTAATCAGTGTAAAGCTTTGTAAGGGCTTTCTAGATGGTCTCCAGTTTGTAACTGACTAGAATGTCAACTGGGCTTCGCTGCCATTGCCATTCTCTATCTTCCATTTGTTGTCTTCGACTTCAACTGGAATGCTTCTTCAACTTGGTCAGTTCTCAACTGGAGGAAGTCTTCAGTTGCGTTAACTGTACGGTCCAACTGGACTTCAATTGAATCTAAGGGTCGACGCATCGAACCCTTTTGGCCATTGAGCACTGGCCTTGACTACCTTAGATGGTTTGTATTCGAAAGCAATTAGAGATTTGATTACTTTATCCATTATATCTACAAGGGAAAACTGAATGTGAATAGATGAATTTAGGGTTTTGAAGTTATGAAGGAATGAGAAGAGAGAGAATGATGATTGGGAGTAAATGTAAGGAGAATGTAAATGAAGGAATTGTTTTGGAAAGGGTATTTATATTTATGATGGAATACAAAAGGTTTTTCCAAAATAAATAAAATAAAATGATTTTGAAATTCAAAAAAAATAAATATTATTCAAAAAAATCAGTTTTGATCGGGTTTGAAATCCGAAAATAATTTTTGGGTACACGTCCGCATTTAATGCAACGGCGGCTATGACCCTACATTTTCTCAAAACTTTCAACACTTTCAAGAAAAGTGATCATTACTTTCCTTTTACGGCGCAACTTGTGTCACGTCAGCCAAAAACATCATTATTCAAACGTTAAACGGTAACCTTCACGTGTTCACACAACGACCAAGTATCCAAAATACAATATAAAGGACAGACTCATTTCAGAAATGGTATACAAAATCTGAGCATGATCAGAATCAAGAGATCTGAGCCATCTTAGTTTACACAATTATTCTGAAATCATTTCAGAAATTCTGAAGCATTTCAGTCAAAATATTTTTCTGAAAGCAAAGTTCCCCCTAGAG
>CM067173.1:52520865-52586501 GCA_034093135.1 Erigeron breviscapus | reverse complement strand
TGCACCGTATAAGCCACAACAAAATAGAGTTGCTGAAGGAAAGAATAGGACTCTAATCGAAACAGCCTGAACAATGCTTGCTGATTCAGGGCTCCTTACTATGTTTTGGGGGGAGGCAGTGAATACAGCATGTCATATTTTAAATCGGGTTTTGGTAGTTAAGCGTCATAATAAGACATGTTATGAGCTTCTACATAAAAAGAAACCAAATTTACAGAATGTTGAACCATTTGGTGTTCCATGTACCTTTTTGAAATATCTTCCTCAGTCAAAGTTTGATCCAAAGGTTGAAGAGGGATTTTTCATGGGTTATAAACCGGGTACTTCTATTCGTAGGGTTTACAATAAGCAGACCGGCAAAGTTGACTTGGGTACTAATGTCAAGATTGTCAGTCATAAGCCTGCTATACATTCTGGAACTGGCAAGAATTTCGATTATGACAGTGTGTTTCGTTCATTACACGGTCCTGCTTCTTATTCAGATCCTGAAACATTTGATGATGTGATCATATTAAGAGATCATGTGGATTATGCTCCTATTCCTACATCTCCTCCTGCTAAGAGTGTTGATACTACTCCAACCAAAGTTCAGTCTACGACTGTTGTTGGTGAAAGTAGTAAGAACGACGACAGGACCTCAGATTCAGAAGTTGCTGAACCCTAGAACACTACTCCTACTTCTCCGTCAGGAATTCCGTTGCCTGATAAAGATCCTATTTCTGATGAGTCGGAAGATGATTTCGGTTCTCCTGAATTGCAGATTCAATCGAATTTAGGAAGTAATTTGAATGTTGATTCGGCTCCACAATACAGAATAAATAAGGCTCATCCAGTTGAGAATATTCGTGGTGATGCTTCACAGCCTGTTCGAACTAGACATCAATTGAACAAGGAGATGGCTAATTTATTTTGTGAAGTGAAGGATACAGGTTTAATAACTGAGTGTTTGTATTCTTGTTTCATTTCACAAGAAGAGCCCAAGAATGTTAAGATGGAACTTCAAGATCCTTTTTGGGTTGAAGCTATGCAAGAAGAATTAGCTCAATTTGAGAAACCTGGAGTATGGGAAGTTGTAAACAAGAATTCGAGCTTTTGTGTATGTAAGTGTGTGTGTTAATGGCGGTTTCTAGAGAGAGAAAGTAGAGAGAGAGTAGGGAGATGTCAGGGAAAGATTGGATTGTATTATGGGTTGAAAGGTTACAATTAACATAATGGAGGGGTTTATATACATATGAGCTATTTACACTATGCCCCCTTCCATTGTAACAAGTTTACAATATAGGTACAAAATTACATAAGGTACACAAATCAACTACTACATTTATATTTCTAACAATCTCCCCCTTAGTAGTGATTTGTGAAAAATATCCAGTCTTTCTTTAAGCTCTTGTATTCGGTCTATCTTTGTTTGGATGCCAGAACCAATTTTCTCCTTCGGGTCTATCATCAGGAACAACCATGTTGTCTGCAAAGTTTCTTGGAGGAATGTTCTGTGGACCTGGAAGATGACCGGGCTCATACTTGATCCAACAACCTCCTTTTTGACGTACGACGTACTTAGACTTCTGAGCATTCTTTGCTTCTCTCATCATTCTAATGCTGTCTCTGTACTCGAGTCTTTGATTAATCTTGGAGATTGCTTTATCAAATACTTCCTTTTTCTTTTCATTTTGCTCGTCTTCTTGCAGGCACAACAACACATTCTTACAAAACTCCAAAGTTCCACCAGAATAAGAAGCAAGTTCATCCATGCGAATGAAAATCTTCTTCTTTCTGCTATTCAAAAAGACAACACGAAGGATGGTTCTTCAATGATATGACCAATACTTAGCTGTTCAATATCTGTGGTGTATAGACTTTGATCTGGATACGGCACATTAATCTTTCTCTCACAACTTCAAATCCTATCTGAAAATCTTCCAATGAAGCATATTGGATGCAGCTTGACATATATCATTTAACAGCTTCAAAGGCAATAACATCTTCACGATATCTCTGCATAGCATTCACAAAATGATTGTAGAGAAAGATAATGTCATCAACTGGCAGCAGCTTGAACTGTGTTTCAGTAAATCTGTAGCTCTTGCCATTATCTCTTTTGACATGAAAACTTGGGATTGAGATAGTATTCCTTTTAACCAAAATAACTCTGATCAGCACCAAGATCTTGTGATTTCTTTGTTCTTCAAGGAGTTTGGGATTATATTGCTTGGTGAGTTTAAGAAGCTCTTTGTATTCTTCTACTTGTCTTGCTTCTTTAAACTTGTACATTGACTCCAACTCAGGTCTTTTGGTTTTAGTAACTTTGGTAGCTCCACAAAAGATTGGAAAAAGCTCTTTCTTCCAAGAATCTAGACTTCTTAGCTGCCTCCTTTGGCTTAACACCCAGTGCAACCATTCTTTCTTTATCCCTCAAGAAGTATCCCCGATTAATAAACCTCCTTTGTTCTTCAGTCAATTCAGTTGGAAAGTAATCAGGAAGAACTTCCTCGGATATGATTGCATCTTTCAACACTTGTTTATATGTTGATTTCTTGAAGTTCTGAGATGCAGCCTCAGGAGTCTTCCTCAATTCATCAAAGCTATTGAAGTCTTCAAAGGTATAGTGTTGAGGAGTTGTGAAACCCTGAGTAGAAGATTCTCCAGCTTCTTTTCTGCTTGATGAACCTGTTTCAAAATAATCAAGATCTGGGAAGTCTTCAAACACAGGTTCCTCAACAGCTTCTACATTTGCTGGATACTCAACTATCTCCGGCTCATTCAATGTTACATTATCTTTTAAGGCTTCAATATCTGCATCTCTCTCAGCATATTCAACTATCTCATTTTCAATCACATACCCTTCATCTTCATTTTCAACAACATTTTCATTCTTCTTCTTCATCATCAGAATCATCTCCAAACACTTCATTGAATTTTCTTTTTATTTCAGCCACTCTTGCTATCTCCTCTGGATCATCTTCATTATTTCTTTCATTAAATCTTTCATTGAAATCTCTAACCATTTTGTCAACTTCATTTTGAGTTTCAATCTCTGCCTGATCCTCTTCAATCACATCTTGGTTACCGTTCAGCTCTTTCTTCCATCACCACATCTCCAACATTTCCTTCAACTCTTGCCGAAGTATTATCAATGTTCGTTTGACCTTCTCCTTGGTTCTCCCCCTCGGGGTGATCATCAGAATCAGGATCATCCCGGCGAGAAGCAACCGAGGCCGGTCGGCAAGATTCTAATGCCAACAATCTTAATTCAAATGCAGCTAGTTTAGCATCATACTCCGCCTTTTGTTTTTGAACTTGTTCTTGTAAAGCTTTGACTCTTCTTTCAGTTGCAAGTTCCCTTTCTCTAACTTCCAAGGCATTCAACACTCCTCTTTCAGTAACAGTCAACAAATCACCCTCCGATCTTAAGATATTTAACAAGACTTCACATGCAGAATCTTTGGTTGGTAGATTTGTTGATGTTGATGGAATTTGAGTTGGTGTTGGTGTTCTTTGTGTTGGTGTTTGATGTGGAGGAACCAACCCGGAGGTTGTTGGCACACTTGTGGTGTGACCTAAATTCAGCGATGCTGATTCAGGATTTCCTGCGGATCCTCGGGTTATACCCTCACCAGCAGTTTGAGATTCAGTGGCTTTGCAACCAGAATCGGGTTGTGTCCTAGACTGTGATAAATCACTGTCCGGGACTTGTTGTTGGGTAACACCTCTAACAACACCGGGGTCACTGAGAATGCCCGTTAATACAGTCTCAGGTTGATTCTGAGGAACAGCAGTGTCACCATGGCGTTCATACTGCTCCCCAGTCTCGGTCTGAGGACTGTTACCTGCGGCTAAAGCTGGCGTGATGTTAGCTAAGGCAGGATTTCCAAGCTGTCCTTGAGGGTCACACAAAGGGGGTCCCTCTCCGCTTGTTCCGGCACCAGTACTCAACTGGGCTTGTGAATTCCGTGTGCCTAGGAGATCTAGACTCTTGTGCACGAACTGAAGGCGAGAGGTGGGGCTGGTCCTCTCTTTTTCAACACTCTCATCCTCCAAATGAGGTGAGTGTGGTGAGCGTGGCTGTTCCCCGTGCATTTCTGAGACTAACTCCTGTTGTGAGGAGTCAGAATGGCGAGGAGAGTTTGGTGCAAGCGAGAATGGGGAGTTCTCGACTTCTATCCTAGGGTTGTCATCCCGGCTAGACACAATTGTTTCAACTATCGGAGGGCCAATGTTTCCTTTATGCCCTTGTCCTAACCCGGACCTCTCAACCTCTCTAACATTTTCAACTCCTCCCTCAATCCCGCCTTGTTCCTCCTGCACAACATCATCTCCAGTGCTAACATGCTCAGTTTCAACCTCAGATACAACATTATGAATTACTTCAGTTATTTGTGCAACATCAAATTCAGCTGAGGCACCAGGTTGTTCATTTACATCTGCTGTTTGAGATTCATAACTTTGTCTGGCAGATTTAGACGACTTATGTTTTCTTTTTGATTTCTTTTTCTTTGAAGTCTGCTTTAGAACACTTCTAGCAGACATTTTAAGTCGTCTACCAGGTGGTGGAGTTGGTTCTTCAGTGTGAAGCAACGGTGTTGGATTAAGTACAGGTGATGAGCGAGGTGGTGTAAAAGTTGGTGGGTTTGGTGAAACAACGGATGGTAAAGGTGTAGATTGTGAAGGTGAAGATTGCGAAAAGTGAACGGTTGGTGTAGATTGTGAAACAGGTGATGAAATAGGTTCAGGTGATACAACATCTTGATCAAATATAACTCTTTTTGACTTTCTTTTCCTCTGCTCAGAGGTCCCCTCATCGCTAACCCCTCTTTTTCTTTTAGAAATCCTAGGACCCTCACTTGGCGACCTATGCACAGCTTGGGAAGGAGTCTGTCGGCTTTCAGACCCCATCGCTGAGACTAACCACTCAAGATAAGCCCTAAGGTGAGGACTCTGAGCAGGAACCAGATTTATCAAAAATGGTGGAATCGGAAAAGGTCTTACGGTTTCACAACTTGTGCCTCTCAAGTTGGATTTATACATCGCAACCACACACTTGAAGCTGTCTCCAATTTTGGAATTTCCTCTGCATTATCAAGAACATCTTCGATAATCAGTGTGAAGAATCTGATAAAGGGAATATATTTTCTGTCTTGTTTATCCTTTCCTTTGACAACTTGAATCATCTTTTTCCATATAATCGCCGCAAAGTCACACTGCACATTGTGAGTGACTGCATAGTAAATTGATAAGGAATCCTTCGTCATGAGATCAATTCCTTTCTGTGATGGCATCAAACAGGTGGTTAAAACATTGTACATCGTATGCCAGAGAGTTGCTACATTACTCCTTCTAAAATCTCTCATCATTGCCAACTCTCCTTCATAACCCAACGAATGAACTCCAGCCAACATTTCTTCAACTGATGGGAGTTCTTCGTATTCTTCAAGTACAGGAAATCCAATTGTTGTTCTAAACTCATCCAAAGTGAATCGACAATTAAACAGTTCATCTTCTGACTCTAGAGAAAATTTGAAGTAGTCTGCTGTGTTATGCCTTTTACTTCCTCGTACATATTCAATTGATTGCCACAGCTCAAAGACATACTTCTCAGGTACAATTGCACCTCCAGTCAGAGCATTATTCAGTGGATGATAGATAAGAATCTCTGGAATGATCGGAAATTTGCAAGCAAATGGTATATGAAGTACTTGATTGGCTTGCATCTTTATTGAATCTCCTTCTTTAAACATAGCCATCTTGATAGTTTATTATTTTCTGTTAAGACAAACTGACCAAAGTTTTGACCAGAAAATACAATTTAATCACAGAAAAATAATAACACATACCAACATTTATTACACATACACAATGTTTTGCATATATATTAAAAATGAGAACAAAGTAGTACACAAAGGCGTTCGATACCTTGCATCTCACCCAAATATATATACAAAACATGACAATATATAGAATCACATAAGTATTAAAAGATAAGAAAACAAGGTAGTACACAAAGGCGTTCGATACCTTGCCTCTCACCCTAAACACTTATGAAATACTATATATACAAACACAATACACACATACATACAAACATTTTTAAACACAACACAAATAATAATGAAAAAGAAACATAGAATAAAAAATAATGAAAAAAAAAATTAAATTCTAATTTGTACTATTTGCAGAGCAAAAACCTCTGCAAATAGCACATTTTGAAAAATATGCCCAGAAATTGACAAGGACCAAAGATTGGTTTTGGCATCAATTATCGTTATTGGAGTTGAAACATGTAAATGCCGAGCTCAAAGCTCTGCAAATAAGCAGTTCAGATTCACTCCTTTGAAATGTATGAAATTTCTTTTATTGAACAACAAAAATGTTGTCAATTGATAAAGAACAATTTCAATTTGAAAAATTTCAAATTGTACTGTTTGCCGAGCAAAATGCTCTGCAAATAGTTGGATTTAAAACTTTGTGAAAAATTTTCATTTTGTACTGTTTGCCGAGCAAAATGCTCTGCAAACAGTTGAATTTAAAACTTTGTGAAAAATTTTCATTTTGTACTGTTTGCCGAGCAAAATGCTCTGCAAACAGTTGATTTTGAAAACTTGGTGTAAAAATTCACATTGTACTGTTTGCCGAGCAAAAAGCTCTGCAAACAGTTGAATTTAAGAACTTTGTGAAAAATTTTCATTTTGTACTGTTTGCCGAGCAAAATGCTCTGCAAACAGTTGATTTGAAAACTAAGTGAAAAGTTTACATGCATTTGCCGAGCTCAAAGCTCTGCAAATGCATGGTTCAAGTCTTGACAAAATTTAGAAATTCAATTTGTACTGTTTGCCGAGCAAAATGCTCTGCAAACAGTTGTTCTAAGACTTGGAACAAGTTTTGTACAAAAAGCACTGTTTGCCGAGCAAACTGCTCTGCAAACAGTTGTTTTTAAAACTTGTAAAACTTTTGGAATTCAAAAAGGCTGTTTGCCGAGCTCAAAGCTCTGCAAACAGTTGATTTTAAAACTTGAAACCATTTTGAAAACCAAAAGGCCTTGAATGCCGAGCAAAATGCTCTGCATCAAGTTGATTTAGGACTTAGAGGGAAAAACATCTGGTTTTATAAAAACAAGCATTTGCCGAGCTAAAAGCTCTGCAAATGAGACTTTTGATCCAAAAATTTATTTGGGAAAATTATGAACATGTTAACCAGAATTAATGATGATTTGAAAGTGATCAAGAACAAACATATCATTTGCCGAGCAAACTGCTCTGCAAATGGTACATTTCATCAAAACTCAAGTCATTACCCAGCCCAATTAAACAAACCCAGAAACATTTAACTTCATGCAGATTAAGGCATATAATCATATAAACAACAAGTACAATACCTAATCATGCATCTATCATCCTCAAAACATGAATCAAAACATCATATCAAGCATAAGAATTCGAAAAGTTCAACTTGGCATTTAATCAAACAGTTGGTGATCAATATGAAAACAAGTAATTTCACCTTTAAATTGATGATCTGACGAAGAAAGTAGAAGATTCTTAGCACAAACACGATCACCAATACCAACACACTTTGATTCTTACAAGGGAGATGAAAAAGATTGCTTGATTGATGGAAATTTTGATTGGTTTTGAGAGAAAAGATAAAGAAATGGTTTGAATTTGAATGGGAATGATTCGGCCCGCCCATTTTTCCTTTTAAAACACGAATCCGGGTCGCGGGTCTGGGTTTGACCCGCGTGTCAACCCGGATCACATACTGGTCTTGGGCTTAAACAATGTGGGCTCAACATTAGAATTTGGGCTAATTCTTTTTGGGTTTAACACTCAATTTGGGCTGGTTGTTGGGTTTTTCACACAAACAGAATAAACAAAAAAAATATAAAACAAAAAAATAGAAATAAAATAAAAAAAACAAAAAAAAAACTTTTAAAAAAAAAAAAAATTAACAAAAAAAATCTTTTTATCCTTTTTTTTTAATTTTCTAATTTTGTATTTGGTTTTTCAAATTTAAAACAAACACACAAAAAAAAATTAAACAAATAAACAAACAATTAACAAGTAAACAAACAATTATTCACATGTATTTGCACACTCCCCCTCAAATTAAGCATATTAGCCTATACTAAATTTACAAACTCCCCCTAAAATCATGCATTCTACCCTTTTTCTCCCCCTCAAACATTGCATGTAGTAACAATTAAAACACATCAATGTTTGAAACAGAAAATGAACATAGAATACATGGCATGAAATCATTTAAGTTTGTAAATCTAGCATTCCCAACTTGGTTTTAAGAAAATTGAACCTGTTTTCATCCAAAGGTTTGGTGAAAAGATCAGCAAGTTGGTAGTCTGTTGGGACAAAATAGAGTTCGATGTTACCTTTCTCGACATGATCTTTAAGAAAATGGTACCGAACATCTATGTGCTTGGTCTTCGTGTGCTGTACAGGATTGCAAGAAATGGCAATAGCACTCTTTGAGTCACAGTAAATGGGAATTCTGTTGAATTGAAATCCATAATCAGTCAACTGTCTTCATCCAAAGAACTTGTGAACAACAGCTTGCTGCAGCAACGTATTCAGCTTCTGCAGTAGATGTGGATACACAATTCTGTTTCTTTGAAGACCAACTTACCAATCTATCCCCTAGAAACTGTACACTCCCAGAAGTACTCTTTCGATCAAGCTTACAACCTGCATGGTCAGCATCTGAATATGCAATTAACTGAAATCCGGTATCCCTTGGATACCAGAGACCAAGGTTCACTGTGCCTTTCAGGTATCGGAAGATCCGTTTAACGGCCTGGAAATGACTTTCCTTTGGATTGGCCTGGTACCTGGCACACATGCATGTGGCGAACATAATATCCGGTCGACTTGCAGTCAAATACATGAGTGACCCTATCATACTGCGATATTTCTTTTGATCAAAAGATTTTCCATTTAAGTCAGCATTAATCTTTGTTCAAGATTCCATGGGTGTCCCAATTGTTTGACAATCCATCATATCAAACTTTTTCAACATGTCAAGAATGTACTTAGATTGACAGATAAAAGTACCATTTGACAACTGTTTTACTTGAAGACCAAGGAAAAAGTTTAATTCACCCATCATGCTCATTTCAAATTTCTTGATCATTAAAGCAGAGAAATTCTTGCAGTATTTAGGATTAGTTGACCCGAAAATTATGTCGTCAACATAAATCTGGATTAGAATGATGTCACTCCCTTGTCGTTTGATAAACAAGGTAGTGTCAATCGAACCTTTGCTAAAACCAAATTTCACAAGATAAGAGGATAGAGCATCATACCATGCACGAGGCGCTTGTTTCAGACCATATAAAGCCTTATTTAACCTGTAAACATAGTCCGGATGTTTGGAATTCACAAAACCTTCTGGTTGTTCAACATACACTTCTTCTTTGAGAATTCATTCAAGAAGGCAGTTTTGACATCCATTTGGTAGACTGTGAAGTTCTTGTAGGCAGCATAGGCAAGAAACATCCGAATAGCCTCAATTCGTGCAACTGGTGCGAATGTCTCATCGTAATCAATTCCATCTTGTTGGCAGTATCCCTTCGCAACCAATCGTGCTTTGTTACGTACAACAACTCCAGTTTCATCCTTTTTGTTCTTGAAGATCCATTTGGTTTTAATTGGCTCCTTGTTCTTGTAAGGATTTGGAACCAATTTCCATACCTCAAGACGTTCGAACTGATTAAGTTCTTCTTGCATTGCTTTCACCAATCTGGACAACTTAGAGCTTCATTCACTGTCTTTGGTTCAACAATACTCAGAAAATTCACAAACAAACATTCATTCACAGATGCGGATCTTGTCTGAACTCCAGTTGTTGGATTACCAATGACTTGAGAAATTGGATGAGCTCTTGTCCATTTGGTTGTATGAGGAATTGGATCAAGTGGATCACCAGATTCTTCAGAATCAACAAAATCAGGAGAATGTTGTTCTGTTAATTGTTCAAATGAAGTTGCAATTGGTTCAACAAAGTCGTCATGATCATAATCTTCAGGATTGGTTGAAGGATTTGTCACTTGTGAGATATTATGAGGTTGAGTATGCAATTCTGACATATCAGTAGGTGGAGGAGAATCAGATGATGAATTAACATCTGATGATTGTGATGGTGAAGACTCATTGGGATCCATCTCTTTTGAATTTGAACTGGATGGTTCATTGGCATTTACTTCAGATTCAGGAACTTTCTTCGGAACTTGGAAAAATTCTTCGAACAAGATATCCAAATCTTGTGTTGTTGGAGTAGAGAATGATGATTTGACATTTGAAGCAGTCTTGTTGCGGAAGCTTGTGGACTTTGAAGTTCGGGTCTTGAACTGTGTTGTTCAAGAACCATTCCTGAGAGTTCATCAAATTTGACATTCATACTCTCTTCGATTCTCTTGGTTCTTCGGTTATATACACGATATGCAATGGATTCTCTGAATAACTGATGAAATATGCCTCATCGCCTTTTGGTTCAAATTTGCCCAGATTGTCTCGATCATTGAGAACATAACACACACATCCAAAAATGTGCAAGAAGTTCACATTGGGCTTTCTTTTGTTGATCACCTCATACGGAGTTTTATCAAACCTCTTGTTTATGATGGATCTGTTTTGTGTAAAACAAGCAGTAGCAACAGCTTCAGCCCATAGATTTGGTGGCAACTTCGAATAGGCAAGCATTGTTCTAGCTGCTTCAACAAGAGTTCGATTTCAACGTTCAACTACTCCATTCTGTTGAGGTGTTCTGACAGCGGAAAATGTGAGTATACCCATGGACTTGAAGAAAGAATCAATCGTTGAATTCTTGAATTCAGATCCATTGTCTGAGCGAACAATTCTAACTGACGATTTAAGGTTTACTTGGGTCTTCTTTATGAAATCAATAATTGCATTCGGAGTGTCACTCTTTGCATGAAGAAAGAATACCCAAGTGTAACGAGAATAATCATCGACAATCACAAGAATGTATCGCTTGCCATGGATACTTTGAACTTTCATTGGGCCACACAAATCCATATGAATAAGGTGCAAAGGACCTTCTGTACTTAGAAACTTCTTTGGTTTGTGTGATGCTTTCTTCATCTTTCCAATTGCACAAGCTGGACAAACATGTTCACTTTCATACTTGTAATCAGGAAGTCCTTCAACAAGTTGTTTATCCACTAGAGCATTAATTGTTTGAAAATTCAGATGAGAAAGACGGCGATGCCATAACCAAGAGTTGTGTGCAGTTGCTTTTGAAAGTAGACAAATCTCTGAAGAATTAGATGGAATGTTGTTGAGATCAATAGTGAACAAGTTATTGTCTCTTGTTCCAGTAAGAATATCCACACCATCTTCAGTCTGCAATTTGCATTCATATCTCCTGAATAATACTTGAAGATCATTGTCACAAAATTGTCCAACACTGAAAAGATTGTGTCCTAATCCTTCAACATAGGAAACTCTCTTTATAGTGACACCATTTTTAACAATGTCTCCGTAACCAAGAATAGGAGCAATATGATCATTTCCGAATCTGACGGTTCCCATAAACTTTTCAACAAAGTTCGAAAGAATGGACTTGTTTCCAGTCATATGATGAGAACATCCCGAGTCAACATACCATACACAAATGAGATATTCCTGCAAGGATAAGAAATATGTTTTAGGTACCCATGTAGATTGGGTCCTTGCAGGTTAGAGGGATAACATGCAAGTACACATTAAAAATAAACATCAAGCAAAATAACACACAAACAAACAATTTATTCAAATAACAAACAAGCACACATAATTGTTCAAAATACAAATACGAATTACCAGCAAGAAAATGTAAAGGTTTATACACATGTTTTGGTACAAGCGGGACTAGTCCTAGATTTATTAGCATTATCTAATGTATTCGATCTACGGACAATCCACACTTGTTTGACATTGGCAGGTTTTCCATCAAGCTTGACTTTACTAGAAGCATTCAAATATCTATCCTTAGGGATCCATCTACTGCTACTAGTTAAGCACAAGTCACCTGAAACACGAACATTCTTTGAGTTAGAAATCAATTTAGCATCTATGTTCTGAACAGGTTTCTTCTTGATGGGTTCTGTGGTCTTGTTTACTTTCTTTATGTTATTAGGCGACAACCAACCATACTGGTCTTTGTATTTAGTCATTCCAGTAAAAGTATCTCTAACCCTCTGTAAAGTGCACTTAGGATTCTTCTGAGAATACCTAGGGAAACTAGAATACCTAACCTGCTGAGGTTGTTTGTTACCTAATGAGAAAGCTTATTCTTAACTCTTTGGACCACTGCTTGCTTTGACTTCATTTTGTGACTTAGATTCAGAAATAACCTTGTAAATCTTTGTTTGCCTAGAAGTCTTTGATTTCATTGGGACATTGGACCTTTCTGTTGTTTCTGTCTTGAATCCGTCTTAGGTGATTGATTAGTCTTCGGTTTTGAAACGGTCTTGGGTGATGGTCTGGTCTTTGGTTTTGAATCAGTCTTGGGTGTTGGTTTGGTCTTTGATTGTTGGGTGGTCTTTTGTCTTTGGAACTTATTGATTGATGAAGATTGTGAAGAGTGTGACTTTGGATTCTTTAGATAAAATCAAGTTTTTCCTCCTTTTTAACAAAATGTTTTTCAAATTCAGGATCAAAATCATGATTTTCTTCCAAAAAATTTGTCATATCTTCAGTTTCCAACTTCACACTAACTTCACTTTTCTTTAGACATGGACTTTGCTTGAGTGAAATTGATGCTTTTTCATTTTCTTTATGAAATTGAAGTGCTATTTTCTGAAATTGGAAATCAACTTTTAGATCATTAAGTTCCTTTAGCACATTTAACCTTTGTTCCCTTTCTTTTTCAAACTTTTGTTTGAAAGCATCAATTTCATTCAAGTATGATTGAGTTCCCTCAGAAAACTTGGTAAATGACTGAGTTTCAGAAAGCAATCGGGAAGAAATAATCATCAATATCATGAACATCATCTAAATCACCATCAGTTTGAACAGACACATGAACAACTTTCTTTATGTCTACATTCACATTTTAAACATGAATTGGATGATTCTCTTCAAACACATTGGTTTTCTTTTTCATGGATAAAATCTTCTCATTGATTTTTTCAAATGATTCAGAAAACTTTCGGTCAAAATCAAGTTTGCACATATCAAAGATCTGTGATTCTTTTTCAGTTTGCACAGAAGCATTTACACTTTCACACATAGAACTCACAGAACATCCAGATGGATCACAAACTTTGGAGTCTATCTTGGGTTGGTCAATGATAAAGTGATTTTGAGTCTGCAGATTGTCTATCAAAGATTGCTTTTCATCTAGAGACTTTGCAGATCCTCTATTACCTTTTCCAAAACTTTTTGTGGCACATAAGGTCTCAAATTTTCAGGTTTTGGAATAGGAATAGAATTTTCCAAAGGTTTTTCAGTAAAACACTCAAGAATTTCGGGTATGACAGCCTCATGATTGTCTTTGATTGTCTTATGTGTAGAGTTAGCGAAGAAGTCATATGACTCATCCATTAACTCATAGTTAAAATAGACTTTTGCACCCTTTTCTAGAAAATCATCAGCCTCATAATCACTATCAGTCGGTCTCACAAATTGGTCTGTCATCCCACATCTCAAATAAGATTCGTTGTATAATGATGGGACTTCTTCTTGTGCTTCGAGCAAACATTTTGGATTGTTATAACCCAACCTGATGTGAATATTGTTTCTGAATTTCTTGGCCTATTTAAAAAGACTTGTTGATATGAACGATTGATCTTATACAACTTTTCTTGATAAGACTTGATTTCAGCTTTCAGCTCATCATTTTCTTTATCAAGTTTTTGTTTAAGAGAATCTTTTATACAACATTCATATTTTAGGTCAGAAATTTTGTTTTCAAATTCCGTCACATCAGGGATAGATTCTTTCATCTTGACATTCAAAGACTCAATGTCTTCAGCCAAAGCATTTGCTCGAAACATCTCATTGGTCTTTTCAACTTGAAGTTGTCTGAAGTCTTGCTCAGTTCAAGAACTTTGGTCTCAAGTTCTTGTTTCTCAAGATGCAGTTTGGAGTTTGGAGTAAAAGAGACTGCTGCTTTTTCAGATTTCAAATTCTCAACATCTTTTTGAAGTGAATCAATTTTAATTTGAAAATCTTTTTCTTTGTCCTCCAAATCTTTCTTTAATTTTAAATTCTTTTTACTCAACTCCCTGCAATCTTTCCTTGTTGTATCAGACATATCCATATAATGTTTTAACACTGATTTGGGAAAAGAGATTACCTCATCCTCGACTTCAGAAGAACTTTCATCATTTTCCTCCAACTCCTTTGACTTCTTGATCTTTGTCATGAAGCACACATTTGCTGCAAGTTCGTCTGTCTCCTCATCAGAAAGATGTAACCACTTGTCATCTTCAGCGAGCAAAGCAATTCCACTTTCCTCTTGTCTTGCTAGCAAAAGTTTGTACTTATAGTACTCGGAGTTCTTTTGTCGAGGTTTAGTATAATTTATGGCAAAATGTCCAGTGATACCACAGTTGTAGCATTTCCTGTCTTCAGTTCTCTTATCCATGACCTTCTTCTCAAACTTCTTCTGATTGTCATACTTCTTCTCACCACCAGCAAAATCTTTCTTCTGATCATACTTAGGAGCATTCGCATTTTTAGCATACGAAGAGAATGATGAAGTCCTAAGCTGATTGTTTGTTGGTTTCTTCTTGAAGAATTTCTTCTTGAAAGCCTTAGTGAAATAAGCGAGTTCTTTGTACATCTCTTTTTGTTTCTCATCCAGATCAGAATCACTCATCTCACTCGAATCAGAATCAGTTTGAACTTCAACAAAACTGTGTCTTGACAATCTTGAAGTCTTCTTTTCAGCAACCAAGGCCAATGGATCTGAATGTACACTCTCTTCTTTCTTCTTCTGAATTCTCTGAACATCCTCAACATTAAGTTGTAGCTTTTCAAACAGAGTGTGAATGGTGAGTTTTCCAAAGTCTGATTGTTGGTTGAGTTGGGTTCCATACACTTGCCATTCCTCTTCCAGATTTTTGATGAATTTGATGTTCAGTTCCATATTGGTTCTCTTCACATCATTCTTTCTCAGCTCATTGATGACATTGCAGAATCTGATGTATACCTCATTCAATGGTTCACCTTTTTGTTGTTTGAATGTTTCATACATGTTCAGAACAGTCGACAACCTTATGGTGTTTGACACATCAGATCCTTCCATCTGCTTCTCCATCTTTGTATGATTTCCTTAGCAGTTTTCCATTCTTCTGCCTGTCTATCCAGTTCAGAAACCTTTTCTTCCACTGAGGATAAGATCCTCTAAACAAGACAGGTGGTTTCCTTCAGAACCAAGTGCTAAAGCTTCCCTTGAAGCCATTTCAAGCAATTAAAAGACTTAGAAAAATTTGAGAATTTTCAATTTCAACTAAATGCAGAGCTTAAACCTCTGCAAATAGAACAAGTAAGAAATTTTGAGAAATTTTAAAAATTTTGATTTGAGAATCTTAAAAATAACTAAGTGCCGAGCTTAATCCTCTGCAAATGGTGTAAGTGACCAAGTCGCAAACCAAGTACTCTGATCAACAATCAAAAACAACTGAATGCCGAGCTTAATCCTCTGCAAACAGCACAATTTAGAAAGTCACTTGGTCGAAGAATCAAATTCAACTATTTGCCGAGCAAATATCTCTGCAAATAGTACAAATAGAACTTGTACTTAGTCACACCAATCAAAAACACTTGTTTGCCGAGCTTAAACCTCTGCAAACAATGCAAGTGGCACCAGTCTCGAATCAAGAATTCTCAAAAACAACTATTTGCCGAGCAATAAGCTCTGCAAATAGAACAATTAGTCTCAACACTTAACCACAAATCCTTGAACCACCTATTTGCCGAGCAAAGAGCTCTGCAAATAGAACAAGTAACCACAACACTTAACCAAATTTCTTGAAATAACTATTTGCCGAGCAATAAGCTCTGCAAATAGAACAAGTGAAGATCCAGTACTTAGCCAAAATTTTTAAAACACGTATTTGCCGAGCAAACTGCTCTGCAAATAGTACAAGTAAGAACAACACTTTAGCCAACGACTTCTGCAAATGCGAGTAACCACTACACGACAAAATAGTCGGTTACTGGTTATCTTCTTTGTTCAGCCAAACCCTTATTTGCAGAGAAGAATGTAAATCTTCGATTCTTAATTTTTGAGAATTAAAAGTCTTATTTTATATCAAAATGATCAGAAATTCAATGCGCACAAATCCTCGAACAAATTAGATGCTAATTTCAACTGGAAATCAAACCCTCACGAACATGCGATTTGTAGAGCTCGATTAAAAACAACTCAAATGATGAAATTAGCTTCTGAAATTGATAGCGAAGGAAGATATACTGATATAAATCGATCGGTGAACAAAATTCGAACAAAAACACACTTAATTTGCAGGAATCACTGAAACAGTGAGCTCTGCAAATGAACCTTTCAGAAAAACAACTCAAATTCTGAAATTAAGCACAAAATAAGCTTGTAATAAGCTTGTGTGTGTTAATGGAGGTTTCTAGAGAGAGAAAGTAGAGAGAGAGTAGAGAGATGTCAGAGAAAGATTGGATTGTATTATGGGTGAAAGGTTACAATTAACATAATGGAGGGGGTTTATATACATATGAGCTATTTACACTATGCCCCCTTCCATTGTAACAAGTTTACAATATAGGTACAAATTAACATAAGGTACACAAATCAACTACTACATTTATATTTCTAACAATCTCTCAACTTTCTTTCAGCCTCGTTTTCTTAGTTATGGGAATTAGTTGATGTGCCTAGGTAAAGGAACGATTGGAACTCGTTGGGATTTAAAGGCACACGTTTAGTTGTTCAAGGGTTTGCACAACGAGAAGGATATGACTATAACGAAACTTTTGCGCCAGTTGCCCGGATTGAAGCTATAAGGTTATTTTTGGCCTATGCAAGTTTCAAAGGTATAAAGGTGTATCAGTTAGACGTTAAGAGTGCCTTCTTGTATGGTGAAGTTAAAGAAGAAGTATATGTTTACCAACCACCGGGGTTTGAAGATCCTAATTATCCAAGAAGAGCATATCGGCTTGATAAGGCTCTTTATGGATTGCATCAAGCACCCAAGGTGTGGTATGAAAAGTTGTCGACACATTTGTTGACAAATGGTTTTACAAGAGGATCGATAGATAGCACATTGTTTATCAAATGGCGGAAGAGATTATTTGATTGTACAAGTTTATGTTGATGATATCATTTTTGGTTCATCTAACACTAAGATGTGCAAAGAATTTGAAATGAGCATGAAAAAGCAGTTTGAAATGAGTGCTATTGGGGAATTACAATTCTTCCTTGGACTGCAAGTTGATCAAAGGAAAGATGGATTTTTCATTCACCAGTCTAAGTATGTCGATGACATCTTGGAGAGGTTTCAAATGTTAGAATCCAAGACATATGGTACTCCTATTCAGCAGAATCATGGTTTAGGAGTTCTTGATCCTAAAGATGTACTTGTAGATGCAACTTATTATCGTGCTATCATTGGCTCATTGATGTATCTGACTGCTTCGCAACCAGATATTATGTTTGCTGTTTGTCTTTGTGCTAGATTTCAGGCTAGTCCGAAAGAGTCGCATTTAACTGCAGCAAAATGTATCCTACGATATTTAAAGGGTAACCAAGGGCTTGGTCTATGGTATCCTATGGGAGGAACGTTTGAGTTTGTTGCATATACTGATTCGGACTTTGGCGGTTGTAACAACGATAGGAAGTCTACAACTGGAGGATGTCAGTTCTTAGGTGGGAGACTTGTATCGTGGCAGTGTAATAAGCAGACATGTGTTGCTCAGTCTTCGTGTGAGGCAGAATATATGGCTGCTGGTAGCTGTTGTTCTCAGGTATTATGGATTCAGCAACAACTACGTGACTACGGTATGGATTTTCTAGACACACCTATTAGAATAGACAATAAGTCAGCTATAGACATTACCAATAATCCTGTCATGCATAAAGTCACCAAGCATATTGATATTAGACATCATTTCTTTCGTGATTATGTCCAAAAGAAGTTAATTCACTTGGAAAAGGTTTTAACTGATGATAATCTAGCTGATTTGTATACTAAAGCATTTGATAAGACTCTTTGAAAAGCTGATTCTTCTCAATGGTATGAAGAATGCTGATTCATATTAGATCTCTCAAAGAACTATTTTTGTGTCATAGTCTGTGTCTGTAAATAGCTAGAGTCATAAAAATACAAAAAGAGTGTCTAGTTTAAGTCTGTATATAATTAGTGTCATAAAAATATAAAAATTTGAAAAATGAGAAAAACAAAAATAAATAAGATAGAGATTTAAGTTGATGCTTTCAGACGATTAGAAGTGTGGATAATCTTAGCTTTTAGGCTTGCTTAATCGTAATATAACTGCTTAGTTCAGTGATTACAATTTAGGATGTATCGGTAGGCACAAAGTACCAAAGTTTCCTTCAATCTGAACTTAATTTATACAATGTTCTTGTGGGAAACATATTCAGATATATGGCTGAGAATGCTTGCTTTTCATAAATGATTAGATCTGGTCCTTAAATTCTGTGAAAGATCTAGCATTATTATAGGATTTGTTCAATATGTAGGCAAAAACTTCTACAAATTATGAGCATGAAAGTTAAATTTAGATATAATGTGATATTGTTATTCTGTTTATGCAAATGAAATTAATGTAATTAAGGGGCTAATGTGGTCTTTGAGATTCGGACAAGTATGTCCTCGGGGTGTCTTTGTATACCTAGCCTACCTAAAGCTTCCAACTTGGGATAGGTTGTCAGAAAGTTCGCTACACGGGTCTCATCGAAAATCACGGGTTCCCAAAAATAAAGAAATGCAAGGGCAAATAAAAATTTAATTCATCGCAAGATACTAAATTCACTTAATTGCAAATCTTAAAAAGTGTCTCATGGTTTGTTTAAGGATGTTTTTGACTAGATGTTGAATATTTGTTATCTTAGTGCTTGTGTCGATTACGGGAGTATATCTGAATGTGGGTCACATAAGTTCACAAACTAAAATGTGGCATGAGTAACTTACTAGGTTACATGGTGACTGTCCTTGGCTTAAGTAATACGAAAGTGTCACATAAAAGGAAACTGGAAGTACCGAGTGTTTAAGAGGACAAACATACCGGTAATCGTGGTTGGGTCACTGTTCATAACTAATAATAAGAGAATTATTTCTCACCCGCAGGCTTATGTAATTGCTAATCTGATCTAATCCGCAGAAACTTAGAATTTCTTGTACATAAATAATGTAGTTTAGATTTAAAGTTTTTATTTTTATTTTTATTTTTTTTTGTACTAATTATTTACTTTTTCGTGTCAATTTTTAGTGTCAAACTAGTTCTTATTGCACGAGAGATTTGATAAGCATCTAATGATTCCATAAGAAGTTATGTGATCCTTAGTGGATTATATGAGTCTTGTTGCTTACGGTATATGTGTTTAAAAGGATGGATTTTCTAAATATGAACATAAGTTGTTTAAGATTAGACAATGATTTTATTTTTAATTGAAAAGTCAAAATATTTTTGAATGTGTTTCAAAATCTTGTTGAGATTTCAATTGTTTTTGGTTGATAAGTATGCTTGACAAAGATATGGATTTGGCTTAGATTTTTAGTTTCTAGGTTAAAATTTTGATTGTTTTCGCATGCTTATGATTATTTGTTGATTTTGATGCATTGATGAAGTTTGTTACGTGTGCAGGTTACAGATATCAAATTTCATTTCTACTGTTGAAACAGGTTTGGATTGGTTAAGTGTTGATCAATTCAAGTACAAAAGTGTAGAATGCATCATGTGATAAATTTGATGATAGTTATGGTGTGAGGTTCTTCAAAAGGATAAGAGATGAAGTTGTAATATCTTTTGTCAAACAGGGTTTTACCGTATTTCCCTCCAAGATTTTTGGGAAAACACCTTTATGTGAAACATTGGTATTCATGTAATCATCAAATTTGTAGAATCAAGACCTCAACCTAAGACTTATTGTGATAGGTTGATGGTATGATAAATTGTGAAATTTTTGTTGCATTATACATTGAATGTGTTTCGGTGTAAGTTTGCATATATTTTGGTTAAGCATCAATGGAGAAATGATCGATTTTATGTCAAGATTATAATGTAAGATTGTGTTTCTACATTATTCTGATGACATGTTAGTACGGATGATTTCTGGTAAGATTACATTTTCAAGCAGATACAAGTTTCAGGTAACGAGTATCTACAGGTTTATGTTTTCTGGAAATTTTGTAATTTTTTCTTGATAATTTTCTGGAAAAATTGACAAAATGTGAAGCGTGCAGATCGTTTGTTAAATATCAAGTTCGTCCGTGCTGACGTCAGCATGGCTCGCGCTAACGTCAGCAAGAGCCCACGAAGTGTGTCTTCGGGCCGGCCCACGAACTTAGATATAAATATGGGTTTTAATTTTACTTATTTACATTTAATCGAAAAATAACCCTAAGTTAATCACACGAACTCGTCCTTCTTCATGCGCACTATTCATCCGCCCCCTAATTCGATCTTTTCATCTCCTTTTCGTGTTAATCATCCAGATTTGTTGGTATATATTCAATCTAGGATTGATTTATGGTGCTTTAACTTGAAAAATATCGATTACAAGTCGTTATAATGCCCAATTTTTTACTTGTTCTTCACGTGAATAGTAACTTGGATGAATTGATTTTTGATTATTCGATTTCTGATGATTTGGACTTAAAATTAGATTAATTGATGTTATTACACTTTAAATCTACTAAAAGTTCACATTAACAAGTACCAAATCAAGATTAATTGATGTTTTTAGTCCGCGGCTACTGTTCACACAAGGCACTTCGTGCTTACATCAGCACGAAGTTGGCCTCGTATTTGATTTCTGGGCACGATTAAATCAAAACAAGTTCAAGATTGATGTTAAAAAGGCCTTTTAATCCATTTTAACATTGATATGAAGATGTTTTCGATTGATTTCTGGGTTCACGATGATCAGCTCGTACTGAAGTCATCACGAAGAGGTTTTACCTCGTGCTGACATCATCACGAAGTGGATCGTGATACTTAGAGAATTTTTATTTTATTATTTTTAATTTTTTTTTAACTTTTCGTTTTCCTTTTCATTTCTTTTTGTTTTGTGCAGGTATGGCAGGACAAGGTGTAGGTGCTCGTGTCTTTGTGAAGGAACACAATGCTGCTATCGATATCAGCATTGCTCAGCAAGGATGCACGCCAGAGTTTCACGGTGTTCTTCATTATCTTGCACGTTCACGTATTCGATATGCATTGACCGAAAACCCTCCGTTGGTTATAAGTCTCATTACTCAGACTAGTGGAGATGGGTGCTCATACCGTTATTCGTACTACGGTTGAGGGTCGTACCTTTCAGTTTTCTGCTGGAGACTTAAGGACTATTTTGGACTTAGGTGAAGACGATATGGAGCAAGGTCCTACAGAGTTTGAAGAAAGATTCTGTGACGGTGCTCTCAGGCGTATGGGTTATGTTGGTGATATTACCCATCCTTATCGCAAGAATCGTATTCGAGGCAAATGGAGATTACTTGCTTACTATTTGTTGAGGTCCATTAGTCAACGGAGTGCAGGTCATGATCAGTCGAACAATTATACTGCTTCTCAGATGGTTGCTCTTGTGCTGAACAAGCCTTACAGCTTTTCTCAGTACATATATGATAATTTTGTTAAGCAGTTGAGATCATTTGGAAGCGAGAAGAAGTTCTTTTTGTTTCCAAGATTTGTTATGATAATCATTCGGCATAGAGCAGCTGAAATACCTTTTGATGGTCCTACATTTAATTTGGGTCATCAGGCTCATAAAGTGTTTGTTGAGATGATGAAACACTTACGGGGTAATGGTGTTCCTGATGATGTTGATAATCCACCATTGTTCGGACATCTTGTTCAACACCCCAACATGGCGGAATCATGGGGTATCACTTAGAAAAGCACAGCACGACATGGGAATTATGTAGAGTCAAACTATATGCATTCATAGGATTGAAACAATCCACAAACTCACTCAAATGTATACAATAATCAACATCTATCAAAGATACACACTCAATCAATATTAAATGGAAATGTTTAGATGATAGTAGTTGATCCTAAGCATAACCCGTTAAAGGGAAATAAGGATCACGGATCCAGAAAGTCCAAAGCAAGTCCAATCTTAGCAATGCAAGCACATAATCATCCATTTTGTCTCTGATTAATCTGATTACCTGAAAAGTGTACTAAAATACGTCAACATAAAGTTGGTGAGTTCGTAGGGACAAGTAACAAGGAATAACCGTGTCGGATAACAACCGTTAACGATAAGCGAGGATTAGAATATCTAATCAAGTCCAAAGAAACCCTAAAAGGTTTCACATTAGCACAAATCAATACAATCAACGTTTCAACAACAACGATTCCATATAACGTTCAACAACGTTCCATAACAATCAATAACATTCAACAACGGTGCGGCTTACATAGTTAATAATTAACAATGCGCTAACGGTGCGACTTATATAATGAATAATGCGCTAACGGTGCGACTTATATAATGAATAATGCGCTAACGGTGCGACTTATATAATGAATAATGCGCTAACATGTCCATATCAACAATTCAATCATACAACAAATACGATGCACATACACTTCTTATAATTCTACTTTAAAGGAATCATCGATGCTTATATATATGGTCACCCGCAGCCTTCCCACCACATCTACTATTCATAAAAAGTATAATTATCTTCCATGTATGTACAACTATCTAAAGCACAACAAGTATTCATAACAAAGTCAAAGTTAACCGAGCAACAAGTCAATACATTAAACAAACAATCAATCAACAAGCATGTACACTTTTCAGCCCGAATCTCAATTGAGTAGGGAGGGTTTACGAAACTCACCTTAGTTGTAGTGGCAAATCAGAATAGCAGATAATCCTCGTGACAAGTTAATCTTAGTACAGCTCAAAACACTTTGTTAGAAATCCAAAAATAGTGATAAATTGTAATTTAGATTAGAGGACTTTCTTGTTGTTAAGTCATAGATAAATGATTACTAAGGTTGAGGGGCTAATTGTGATAATTAGCATAGTTGTATTGTTAGACTATATATAGCCCTCATACCTTAGAAATCATAACAAGATAATAACAACAACAATCAATAATTCATACTTGTAACTTTTCACACACACATTAATTCCAATCTTCCAGTTTCATTCTTAATTCTCTCTCAAAACACACACAAACACCAAGAACACACACTAACAAACCGCCATTGATGAATTCAGTTAAGTGATAGAAATCGTGTTATAACAAGTGGTATCAGAGCAAAACATCATTCTGATGACGATCCATAACTGAATTCATTCACAAATTCATCAAAAATCAAATTATTCACAATTTCTGTTCGTATTTTTCACCTACTGGTTCTTCAAAATTCACACTTCAAATCACATAAAATCACAGTTATTTGTTCACCAATAGATTCGTGGTTGTTAAAAACATAATCCTGTCAAGTTTCATGTTCCAATTCAATCTAATTCTCGAGATTGAATTTTGAGTTTTTGGCGCGTAAATTGAGGGATTTGAATCTGTTGTGTTTGGTGTTGAATTTTGTTCGTGAATCTGTTGCGGACAAGAATACAATCAGTTTCCAAGTGATTTCATGATCTAACTCCCAGTAATTCAAAAGATATTGAAGTTTTGTAAGTTGTTAATGGAGTTTTCATGGAAAACTGATGAGATGAAAAAGATGAACCTAAAACGATCTTCACTAGGACGATCTTCCTAAGATCGTTTTGGTATTTGAAAGTTAATTTTAATACCAGTGCTGTGTGGCTTGTTGTGTTGTGAAGTATTTGTTTTTGGCTAACTAATCCAGAAGGATTGGTTTGGTCAATTCAAATTCTTGAAAAGAAAACAAGACGATCTTCACCAAGATCGTCTCATTTTTCTGGAACTAAGACGATCTTCAACAAGATCGTCTCATCACTTTGAAGTTAAGACGATCTTCACAAGATCGTCTCATTTTTTTTGAAGTTAAGACGATCTTCACCAAGACCGTCTCATTTCTTCTAAACCTAAGACGATCTTCAATCAAGATCGTCCCATTTCTTTGAATCATTTCATTTCAAAACCATTTTTCATTTCAAGATCATTTTCATATCAAGACCGTTTCAATTTAAGACCGTCTCATTTCCAGATCGTTTCACTTTTCATACTTAGCCAAATTTCACCAAAATCCCAGACGATCTTCCCTAAGACGATCTCCCAAGACGATCTTGCCCAAGACGATCTTCCCTAGGACGATCTTGACCAAGACGATTTCACCTAAGACGATCTAACCCAAGACGATCTTCTCAAGATCGTTTCATTTTCTGGTTTTCAATTTTTAATTCATTTCAATCTTTTCAATCAAATCAATTCAAATGGCTTCTCGTGAAGCATTGGCATTAGGTTCTGATACAAGACCTCCAGTTCTCTACCGTGGTTCATACGGACTATGGAAGAAAAGATTCATGGACTATGTGGAAAGTCAAACAAATGGTCATATGATGAAAGATTCCATCCTTAATGGACTTGCCATTCATCGCCATCCCACTACTGATGCAATTATTCTAACTCATGATCTTTTGAATGCTGAACAAAAGGATCGAACAGCTGCAGATAACAGAGCTAGGTCATGTTTATACAGAGCTCTACCGGATGAAATCTATGGCTCTGTTGATTCTTATGATACAGCCAAGGAGATATGGGATGAGGTGGCTAGATAGATGGAAGGAGCTGACGTGACTTCGACAATCAGATTGACCAATATTTTGACTGAGTTTGACAACTTCTCCAAAATGCCAAATGAATCTCTTGAGGCAGTTTACTACAGATTCTGCAATGTCATAAATGAACTGAGGAAGAACAATGTCAAGAAAACAGAGATTGAGTTAAACATCAAGTTCATCAAAGCTCTTGGTCCAGAATGGGAAGATTTTGGAACCCAAATCAAGCAACATCAAAACCTGACCAAGTTTACCATTCATACTCTCTATGAATCCTTCAAACTCAATGAAAACCAAGTCCTAAGCAAAGCTTCATCAAGCAAAATGCCAGAAGTTGTATCTACTGATCCTTTGGCATTGATTGTTGAGAAAAAGATTTCAGAGGCTCTTAAAAGGCAAATGGTAGTTGTTTCTTCATCTGATGAGGAGGGAGATGATCTGATGGCTACAAGAGATGGTGTTTCAGATGAACTATATCAAGCTCTTGCCGCGGTAACAAAGCATTTCAAGAGAAAATTTTACAAAGCGAGGCCAACAAACAACAATCTCCGCACTTCATCTACAAGTGCATTTCCCAAGAAGGAACACTATCATCCCAACAGTAATGAGCAAGGAGAAGCTAAGGGATTCAACCATGGTGAAAAGAAGGAAACTTATGAGAAACAAATTGTTGAGAAGGGTAAGGCATCTGACAAAAAGTGCTACAATTGTGGTATTCCTGGACATTTTGCCGTTGATTGCAGACAACCTCGAAAGCGGAATTATGAGTACTACAAGCAGAAGATGCTGTTAGCCAAACAAGTTGAAGCAGGACATGCATTGCTCGCTGAAGATGACAAATGGCTATTACTCACAGATGATGAAGATCAAGATCTCTCCGCAAATGTTTGCTTTATGGCAAGGTTGGCCAAGGACAAAGTCTTTGAGGCAGAAAGCACTGATGATGAATACCCAGATGATGAGGTAACTCTTGACTCTACTTTTTCTTTGATTAAGGACAAAGAGTCATGTAGATTAGCCTTATCTAATTTGACAACTCATATCAATTCTTTAGCCAACAAAAACAAAAAGTTGAAAAATAGTATTTCATTTTCAAAAAGTGAATTTTCAAATCTTCTTGAAGAACACTCAAAATTACTTTTTGAACATAATACTATTAAACAAGATTTTCAAGCATACAAAGACAAAATGTTGGTTAAAGAATGTGAGTTGAATGTCTCTCCTGATTCTAAGTTATTACAAAAATGTCAAAATCTTGAAAAGATCATTCATGATCTTGAAAAGGCCAATCAAGATCTTGAAATTCAAAAGACCAATGAATGGCTTCGGGCAAATGCAAGACAAATGGATGTTGATATTCTCAATAAGAAGCTCAAAGAAGCTAAACCAAACAATGTTGAATTTGAAAGGAAGATTTCTGATTTAAATCATAATTGTTTTTTAAAAGGCATTGAGATTGAGAATCTTGAAAAACAAGTTAAGGAATTTAAAAAGAATATACTTTTCTATCAAGAAAAGTTATATAAAGTTGAACAAAATCCTCTCTTGAACTTCACTGCCTATTTCAACAAGTCAAAAATTGACAAAACAGATCTTCTTCTCGGGTTGGGATTTGAGAATATCACACCATTACAAAAAGCCAAAGAGGAAATTGAACCCCTGTATGATGAAAAATTTCTACGACTTGGTATGATACAACAATTTATTCGTCCATTGGATGACGAATTTGAGACTGATGAAGTTGAGAGAATACCAAATCAAGAATTTTTGGTTAATTATGATGCAATAAATGATTCATACAAAACTAAAGAATCTTCAATTTTCAAATTGGAAGAAATTGAATCAAATTTTCAAAATCAAGAATCTGTCGGTACTCCACCTAAACCAACTAAAATGTATTTTCCAACCACATTTTTGGAAAAGCAAATAGAAGGTTTACAACAAAAGGTGGAATCTCAACAAAAAGTCATTAATCACCTCAAGTCTCAAAGTCCGAATCTAGAGGATAAATGTATTGTTGTTGATACTAAGAAAGTTTGTGAGAATGTTTCTACTCAAACTGACCAAAGTGCTTTAGTAGAAATTTCTACCCAAACTACCTGTGATTCATCTACCAATACCTCTACTCAGACCTTGACTGATTCTTTTGAATGTACTTGTCAAAATACTGCTACATTTATAGCTGATGATTATGTGCAATCTGATTTATCTGATGAAGAACTTGCACATAGTTTAGTTTTGATATGGTACTTCTATAGGTTTTTCACATGCAACACTGTTGATGAGTTAGTTGTTCACCCTAAGCCTAGTGCTAGTATAGGTGTTGATACATCTTCTCAATTTTCTTGTGAAACCAAAGATGTGTCAGTTCAAGTTGACCTAATTTCTGAGACTACCCATGATGAGAAGTTGGACACCAAGATTCCTGATTTTTCAAAACTTTCAAATGAATTTGAAACTAATCAATCTCCATTGAAATTTTCTTTTGATAAAGATTTCACAAAGGATGATTTTGATAAATTCATGGAGGGAGAATATGTTTTTAATTCAGAAACTGAGAAAAAGATTGAATCTACCAAAATCAAAGTTGAAACAAAAATGGAATCTCAAAAACCATTGTCCAAAGCTCCAACTTCATATTACTCAAAGAAACGAGTTAAGACCAAACTCGTCAAGACTGAACCAAAGACCATTAAGTTAGAAACCTTTGTTGCTACCCCAATGAAACATGTCAAAGAAGAACAAGCTGAGACCCACACAAAACAAAGTACACCAAAGTGAAACTTCCAAAAGACTATTCAAATGCTTCTAAATCTAGCTCTCAATCTAGCTTTATACCTAAGGTGTCTAAATCTAGCTCAGTTTCGCTAACTAAGGATGCATCAAATGGTACAACTAGATATAGGGATAGATATGGATGGTTTTCACATGATAAACCAAAGAAGCAAGAAGTTTCCTCACCTCCAAAAGATTCCAAAAAGATGAAAGTGTTTAAAACTCCTAGTTCTAATTTTCAAAGTTTCAATTCAACAGGTGGAAAGAGCTTAACTAGTGGTGCTAAATGGGTTGCTAATACTTTAGTACCTAAGATCACTAGTAATCAAAAGAATGTTGAGAAAAGGAAGAAAAGAAGGAGGAGAAATGCTGTTAATAGGAAGAAAAGTGTTCCTGTTAATCAAAACAATTCATCTTTGTTAATAAATGTTGAAAGTGCCAAGGCAAGGCCTTGTGAGCTTGTAAACAATTTTAATTCTCGTGTGGTTGATGTGAATGCTTGTAGACATGTTACTTTTAATTCTCATGTGAATGTTCGTACATTTTATTCAAATGTGTTTGTTGATAATGTGCTTGTTAATGCTTATGTTGATTCAAAAACATGTTTGAATGCGCATCCTAAGTTATACACCCTGCCGGTTTTATCTAACCATAAAGGACCCGTCTTCAAGTGGGTACCTAAAAACGGTTAAATTTTTTGATTGCAGGAAATAACCATCTGTGTTTGGATACTCGATTCCGGGTGTTCGAAGCACATGACTGGAAATAAGTCTTTGCTGAAGAATTTTGTTGAACGATTCATGGGAACGGTTCGCTTTGGAAACAACAATTTCGCTCCTATCTTAGGTTATGGAGACATTGAACGAAATGGGATTATCATCAAGAAAGTTCATTATGTTGAAGGATTAAGTCACAACTTGTTCAGTGTTGGACAATTCTGTGATAACAATCTTCAAGTTCTTTTTCGAAAATCTCTTTGCAAAGTTCAAACCTTAGATGGAGTTGATATTCTTTGTGGTGATCGTGACGATAACCTTTTTACCGTCAATCTCGATGATAACCAACCAACCGATAATATTTGTCTCATTTCAAAGGCTACTTCAAAGAATTCTTGGTTATGGCATAGAAGGCTTTCTCATCTGAATTTCCAAACAATCAATACTTTAGTCAATAAGCATCTTGTTGAAGGCTTACCTGATTATAAGTATGAAAGTGAGCATGTCTGTCCTTCTTGTGCTGTTGGGAAGATTAAGAGAGTTTCTCATAAACTGAAGAAATCTCCAAATTCTTTAGCACCTCTTCATTTGCTTCACATGGATCTTTGTGGGCCGATGAAAGTACAAAGCCGAAATGGGAAGAAATACATCTTGGTTATTGTTGATGATTATTCAAGATATACTTGGGTCAAGTTCCTAGCATCCAAAGATGAAACAACTCAGATGTTGATAGATTTCATCACCAATACTCAAGTAATTCTTCAACTTCCAGTTCGTTACATCCGTTCGGATAACGGTACTGAATTCAAGAATGCTGTTTTTGATGAATTCTGCAAATCCAAAGGTATTACTCATCAATTTTCAGCAGTTCGCACCCCACAACAAAACGGTGTTGTTGAAAGGAGAAATCGATCGCTGGTGGAAGCAGCAAGGACAATGCTTGCTTATTCCAAATTGCCATCCAATATGTGGGCTGAAGCTGTTGACACTGCTTGTCACACTCAGAATCGGTCCATTATCAATCAGCGTTTCGAAAAGACTCCTTATGAGGTTGTTAACAAATGCAAACCCAACATCAACTACTTTCATATATTTGGGTGTGTTTGTACACTTTGAATGATCGGGAGAATCTTGGAAAGTTCGAGAAGAAAGGTGATGAAGGATATTTTGTTGGTTATTCCAAAACATCTATTGCCTACCGAATCTATAATCGTCGAACAAACACAATTCAAGAGACGATGAATGTTTGGTTTGATGAAATGTCAGGCATGATTTTTGAGCAAGAAAGCTTGCTACCAACAAGTATTGATCCAAGTGCTTCAAGTACTTCTACAAGGAACTCTACCTTAGCTTCTAAATTCAAGAAGTTTCCAACTCCAACAAGTGATGAATTAGATATTCTTTTTGAAGAATTCTATAATTCAAAACCGATTCATGATCAAGAACCTCAAGACATCGTTGAACCAATTCAAACCAATGAACCTCTTCATAACAACGATCCAGTTCCTGACAACACTCATGAATCGTCATCAAGTTCTTCTGAGCAAGAATCATCTTCTAATGATTCTATTCCACCATCCTCTCCTGATAATTCTTCTCAAGTGAATGTTCAAGAACAACCTTCTCAATTCACTCAGACAATAAATCCCCTGAACACTCCAAATGTGTATGTACCACTTGACTTTGATCATCCAGCATATGAGGAAAGAGTCATACCAAGTTATGATTCCATCTCTCAACAAAACTCAAGTTTCAATGATGGTGATGTTGATCTTCAACAACAAGATCCTCTTCCTCATGCTCACAAGTGGGTACGTATGCAGAAAAACCATCCTACTGATCAAATAATTGGAGATCCACAAGCAGGAGTAACTACTCGTACTTCAGTGAATGAGTGTCTTGTTGCACTTTCTCTTAGCAATATCGAACCCAAAACTGTATCTGAAGCTCTTCGTGATCCAGAGTGGGTTAAGGCAATGCAAGATGAACTCGCACAATTTGAAAGACTGAAGGTATGGAGATTAGTTCCAAATCCTAGAAAAGAAGATCCAATCGGAACAAAGTGGATTTTCAAAAACAAAAAGGATGAGAATGGAGTGGTAGTAAGAAATAAAGCTCGACTTGTTGCAAAGGGTTATTGCCAACAACCTGGTGTTGATTTCGACGAAACTTTTGCTCCAGTTGCAAGAATGGAGGCCATTCGAATATTCTTAGCTTATGCCGCATTCCGAAACTTTACTGTGTTTCAAATGGATGTGAAGACTGCTTTCTTGAATGGTGACCTCAAAGAAGAAGTTTACGTTGATCAACCAGAAGGTTTTGTTGATCCTCAAAGGCCAAACCATGTCTACAGGTTAGACAAGGCTCTCTACGGTCTTAAGCAAGCACCCCGAGCATGGTATGATTCTTTAACTACTTTCTTACTTAAAGGTGGATTTACCAAAGGCACAATTGACCCTACCTTGTTCATTCGCAAACAAGGTAAGCATGTTCTACTTGTTCAAATATATGTTGATGACATTATATTTGGGTCGACCAGTCAAACATTTTGCCAAAACTTTTCATCTCTAATGGTCAATCATTTTGAAATGAGCATGATTGGGGAAATGAATTACTTTTTGGGTCTTCAAATCAAACAATTACCAACTGGTATTTTTATATCACAAGGTAAATACATAAATGACATGTTGAAAAAGTTTGATATGACTACATGTTCTTCAATTTCTACCCCAATGGCTGCTCGAACAACCATTAATACTGATACAAATGGGAAACCATTTGACCAAAAGAGATATCGAAGTATGATTGGTTCGTTGTTGTACCTAACAGCATCTCGCCCAGATATAATGTTTGCAACATGTATGTGTGCTAGATATCAAGCTGCACCAACTGATTTACATTATCAAGCTGTGAAACGAATCTTTCGTTATCTGAAGGGTACACCCGATTTAGGTCTCTGGTATCCAAGGGATACTGGATTCAATCTAACTGCTTATTCAGATGCAGATCATGCTGGTTGTAAACTTGATCGCAAGAGCACTTCCGGTACTTTACAATTTTTAGGAGATAAAATTGTGAGTTGGTCTTCCAAGAAACAGAACTGTGTTTCACTATCAACGGCTGAAGCTGAATATGTGGCTGCGGCTAGTTGTTGTGCTCAAGTTTTATGGATGAAGACACAACTAACTGATTATGGTCTGAAATATGATCATATTCCTATCTATTGTGATTCTCAGAGTGCCATTTCCATTGCAGTCAACTCAGTAAACCACTCTCGATCAAAGCATATTGATGTTAGATATCATTTTCTCAAAGATCATATTGAGAAAGGTGACATCGAACTCTACTTTGTGGGAACTGAATTTCAACTTGCAGATTTGTTCACAAAACCATTGGATGAAAAGAGGTTTAACTTTCTTATCTCCAAGCTTGGTATGTTAAATCTTAAACCTTAATTCTTTTTCCATTTTGAAGGAATTCTTGATACATTCCAGAAAAACAAAATACAAAATTTAAAAAGAGAAAATCAAAAACAAAATTACAAAATTTTCAAAATAAACAAAAAGATTTTTTAAAGTGGCTTGCATATACTATGTATGCAACCCGTTCTTCAATGATTTATTTATTTTAGAGTGTTTTATACATTCTAAGATATTGTTATTATACATATAGATTGATATAAGATAACAAGGAATCGAACGCCTTTGTGTACTTCCAAGTATTCTTATATGAATATGTATGTGTAATAGCAATCAAACTTTTCAAACTCTCAATTAGTGATATGGGAAACGAAGGATCGAACGCCTTTGTGTACTCCTTGTTGTCTCATCTTAACAATTGATTGGATTTTCATTATGCTTAAATGTTTTAATTGCCTCCAACTTGTTGATGTAAGATGCGATGGATTGAACGCCTTTGTGTACTCCTTAGCTGTCTTACTATGAACATTGTTGTTGATGCAAAACTTTGTTCTGTTTGATCTCACAAAAACAATTTTTTGCTTCACCTTTCTATGAAAAACATTTTGATCTATTCTTGCATAGATTAAGGAGGAGTTTGTGATTTCAAAAATTTCAAAACTTCAAATGTGTTTCAAATTTTTCATTCACACATTTGATGTTTTTCCAATAATTTTCAATCAAAAGAAGTTCGGTGATTAGTGTGCACATGAGAGATAAGTTTTTCTCAAAATTTACTCCATGAATTTCATCATCGCCGATGAGTTCTAACCCCGGAGTATTCACTTCTTTCATTAGATAGTGAGGGTATTTTGAGTGATGTTGATTTTGTGCAACTAGATTGGAGGGAGTAAAGTCGAAAAGTGAGAGGTTACGGTGAAATGATGATGTGAGAAAGGGCTAAAAGAAACAAAAGTCCTCCCCAAATTCTCAAAAAGCCGGGTAAAACACATTTCTATCGGATGTCATTTGTTGATATCTCGATATTGAAGAAGTCTTCATGGACCCAGTGAAGCAATGCACATCATTCCTAACCACTCAAGTATTTCTTAACAAATGCTTGTTTCATTTCTCACGGAGATTTTCACATTTCTATTGACTCTTCATTTGGAAGATGTTGATATTGAAAAAGGGCGACATTCTGCTCCAGTCCCCGACTTCATTTGATCACACTGTGTCTAGAGCTATTTTGATTGGTCATTAATTTGATCATCATTCATTTTTCTTAGAACACATTCGAGTCATATCTTTGTGATATTATTGCTTATCTTTGTGATATAGCCGGAACATTCGTAGTGATATCTTAATTGATATTCCATGATGATCGAATGGAAATCCTACCAATGCTAACATCTTTTCCAACGTTGAACGTAGGTCTCGTAATTACATTTATGTGATTATTGAGTTAACAAGAAGTCTAAGTGACCTCGGTTTTTCCCTAAAAAGTCTTTAAGGATAATAGATTGTGGTTATCGAACGCTTCGGCTGTACTAACCATGATTTATATTCTTTGAAGCAATCTCGTGGTTGAAAAGCCACAGACCGAACTATGTTAGAGACTTGCTTTGTGCATATCTCAATGATATATAGGAAATCCGAAAAATGTTATACATTTCTATCGGTCATTTCATTAATCCTTTCGATTTTTGAATATGCTAACGGATCATTCTTATCCGGTTTCATTTCTTATCACACAAATTCAGATTACACCAACACCATAATACAATATTTCTCCAAGTGCAAGATTTCTAAGCTTTAGATAATGTTATTTCCTTTTGACATTTAATCAATCAATGTGTACATAATGACATTGATTCCCAAGTTTGTCATTATGAGGGGGAGAAAATATAATGATTGATTGAGTGATTGTTAAGGAAAACAAGGAGAAAAGTGTGTGTTTGGTTGTTTCAATAGGTTAGGCTTATCAAAGTTTGTGTATAGGGAAAGAAAATTCTTTATGATGTATCAATAGTCCCTTGTGTTCAGAAGGATTTTCACTCAAGATGCCTCAAAAGTTCAAAGACGCTTCAAAAGTGTTTATACTCATGGATTGAGGGGGAGCATGATTACTTCATAAGAATTTCATCCAAACTTCATTCAAATGCTTACTCTCCAAAGTGTTCAAGTTGATGTGAAGAAGATCAAAGCTTCAAAAAGATTGAAAGATTGGTTAGAAGATTCAAGACAAAAGAGTCTTCATCAAACTAACTTCATTCAAGATCTTCATTTCATTCAACAACATTTCATCAAGAAACTCCAATGCATACATCAAGGGGGAGAGTACATTTTCAGGAAATTTTGTTCAAGAAGTTGAATTTCACTCAAGAATTGAAGATTGAAGAATCAAAACCAAGATTCATCTCTTCTGCATTTCAAAAGACAACTCTGATTCATGATTCAAAAACTCTCGAAGATTCAAGACTCACACGCATTCATTATTCTCTGTTCAAAAAGAACATTGAGAATCATCACATGATTTAACTTCAAGAAGTCCAAGACCAAGACTGAATCAAGTTTTCAAAGACAAAAGAGAAAGCTTTGAAGACTTGTTTCAACACACCAATTGTCTTCACCACCGGGCTCATCAAATTCATTCCTACAAGACAAGATAACACGTACTTCATTCATTACAATATATCACTAAGGGGGAGAATGTTAGAAATCCAAAAATAGTGATAAATTGTAATTTAGATTAGAGGAATTTCTTGTTGTTAAGTCATAGATAAATGATTACTAAGGTTGAGGGACTAATTGTGATAATTAGCATAGTTGTATTGTTAGACTATATATAGCCCTCATACCTTAGAAATCATAACAAGACCAACAACAATCAATAATTCATACTTGTAACTTTACACACACACATTAATTCCAATCTTCCAGTTTCATTCTTAATTCTCTCTCAAAACACACACAAACACCAAGAACACACACTAACAAACCGCCATTGATGAATTCAGTTCAGTGATAGAAATCGTGTTATAACACACTTTGCAAAGTATTTTACTATGCTCAAAATGTACTACCGGGTACCTAGAACAAGTATAAGATCAACTTTTAAGCTACCACAAAGCCTAAGTGCAAAATAAGGAAATTTCAGCATGTTCCCAGCTTTGCGCTATCTACTTGACAACGACTTTGGGAAGTCAGGAAGACCAGATACAACAAAACTTAGTTCTAGACATTTGTTGGGAACTCAAAGGCCTTTTCAAAAATGTAAGGTTTGGCTCTTGAAAAGCTTTAATAAAAGAGTTATGATTTTTACAAAAACAAACCTGTAGCCTCGTCAGAAATTAGACCAGTTCTGAAAATCATCGTTTTTGGCACTCTTCTGAGCAAAACCAGAAGAAACTTCGTTCTTATCAAATTTTACTGACACTTGGACCTTTCCAAAAATATAAGATTCGTCTCCTAATTCGTTCAGATGAATCTTCTATGATGTTTGCAAGATGACTGAAAATTTCAGTCCTATAGAGTCCTTAAATTCAACTTGAAACTTCAAGTGATGAACCCAAGACTTTATGGACTTGATTGTTTTGTGTTATGAATGTGAAAGAGAGAGAAAAGAGCAGAGATGGATGATAGAATGATCATCAAATGCTTGCTTATATAGCCCAAGAGTTGCAACTAAGTGCCAAGAACACACACCTTGGCCATGAGGTGTTCATCATGTGTTTACAACTCATCCTTGAGTGTAATGGCTGAAACTTTGGCCTTAAAACAAACTAGAATTCAGTAGGAACATGTTCATTGCATGATTACAAGCTATAATCCAAGTCTTGGTTAGTTTGTGTGGGTTTATGTCAAGAACACAAGCTTGACTTGACTAATTGACTTTGGTTGACTCTAAACTTTGATTCTTGATTATTATTTGTGTAATTAAGTGTAGTAACTAGTTTATATAAGTATAATTACTTTTATCTATGTGGTTATAAATTAATTACATGTATTTATATATTTATTAGTTATCTAATTCAAGTACACAATTGCATATTTATTTTACTAGTATGTACAATATATCTAGCTAGTTAATTGATTCTGAAATTAATAACACAAACAAAATATTCATGAGCGTACAACTTTTATATAAATCCATAATATGGATAAATCATTTCATATAATATAAAGGTTGTGTCAGTTTTTGTCCTATTAATGGAATTATCATCTAGCCACCGACACTGTTCCACCGACACTGTTTCACCGACACTGTTCCACCGACACTGTTGGAACCGTACATTATACTTAAGGTTTCGTATATACGTTTTTCCTGTTACCACAGTTACTCAATTATCATCTATCATATAATTTCCATAACATGTACTGGCCAATTTCATAGTCTGCTAATATGGCCCTAATTCTAGAAATTCAAATATGACATTATAATTGGCCCAATTTACAGATAAATGTACACAATTATGTCCAAATTTCCGTTTATTGAAATAGTTAATCAAATTACATGCACAGTCAAACGGTAAAAATCATGAATGTTACATTCTTCCCCCATTAAAGAATTTCGTCCCGAAATTCAATCAAACACTAATTACTAAACAAGTGTGGGTATTTAGACTTCATGTGGTCCTCGCGTTCCCAAGTAAACTCGGGTCCACGTCTAGCTTGCCATCTCACTTTGACAATCGTATATCGGGTATTCTTTAGTTTTCTAGTTTGTCGATCTAGAATTTCTATTGGTTCTTCCACAAACTTCAACATTTTATCAACACGGATTTCTTCGAGGGGTACGTGAAGTGTTGGATCGGTCAAACACTTCCTAAGATTACAAACATGGAAAACATTATGAACTCCACTCAAATTTTGAGGAAGTTCTAATCGATAAGCTACCGGACCAATACGCTCCAAGATTTTGAACGGGCCAATGTACCGTGGCCCCAACTTGCCACGTTTCACAAAACGAACCACACCTTTCCACGGGGATACTTTCAATAAAACATAATCACCAATTTCAAATTCGAGGGGTCGTCGTCTAACATTAGCATATTTTAATTGTCGTTCTCGGGCCACTCTTAACTTTTCTTTGATTTGTGAGATCACTTTCGTCGTTTCAATAACAATTTCGGGCCCAACGAGTTGGCTTTCACCAACTTCTGCCCAAGCTAGCGGTGACCTACAATCTCTCCCATATAATGCTCTAAATGGGGCCATTCCAATGCTAGTATGATAGCTATTATTGTAGGAGAATTCAACCAAAGGAAGATGCACATCCCAATTACCACCAAAATCAATAGCACAAGCTCTTAACATGTCTTCCAATGTTTGGATCGTTCTTTCACTTTGACCATCAGTTTGTGGGTGGAACGCCGTACTCATGCCGAGACGAGTACCCATAGATTTCTGGAACGCCTTCCAAAATTTTGAAGTAAATCGGGCATCCCGATCGGATATCACGGAAATCGGCACTCCATGCTTGGATATCACCTCTTTGATGTACAAACGTGCCATGGTGTCAAATTTATCGTCCTCCCGGATGGCTAAGAAGTGAGCCGACTTAGTCAACCGGTCAATTATCACCCAAATAGTGTCCCGACCACTACTCGTCCTAGGTAACTTCGTGATGAAGTCCATAGCAATTTCTTTCCATTTCCACACCGGTGTTACTGGTTGGACTAGTAAACCCGGTGGTTTCTTGTGGTCGGCTTTCACTTGCAAACAAGTGAGGCATTCACTAACATATTTTGCAATGTCTTTCTTCATTCCCGGCCACCAATACAAATCTCTCAATCCAAAGTACATTTTATCAGAACCCGGGTGAACCGAGTAGGCTGACTTATGAGTTTCATCCATCAATTTCAACCGCCATCCTCCAAGAACGGGAATCCACAATCGATCAACGAAATACAAGCCATTGTCATTCTTTCTATCAAATTGTTCTTCTAGACCGTTTAAGGTTCATTGATGAAGTTTTCCGGTCTAGTTGCCAATTCTTGTGCTTCAATAATGGAGTCACGAACACTCCTTAACACGGTAAAGCTCATGGCTTTAACTCTTCTTGGTTTTATACGTTCTTTTCGACTTAAGGCATCGGCTACCACAATTGCTTTACCCGGGTGATACCGGATAACACAATCATAATCACTTAACAGTTCAAGCCATCTTCTTTGCCTCATGTTCAGATCGCTTTGATTGAAGATATGTTGAAGGCTTTTGTGATCGGTATAGATCACGCTCTTGGTGCCATACAAGTAATGCCTCCAACATTTCAAAGCAAATACCACTGCTCCCAATTCTAAGTCATGAGTCGGATAATTCTTCTCATGCACCTTCAATTGTCTGGATGCATATGCTATCACCTTATCCCGTTGTATTAAGACACAACCCAATCCTTGCCCGGACGCATCACAATATACAACAAAATCATCAGCTCCATTGGGCAAGCTCAAGATGGGTGCATCACACAATTTGTCTTTCAACAATTGGAATGCTTGTTCTTGCTTTTCACCCCAATCAAACCTTATTTCCCGTTGAGTCAACAGAGTCAAAGGTTGGGCAATTTTTGAAAAGCCTTCAATAAATCGTCTATAGTAACCCGCCAACCCAAGAAATTGGCGAATTTTGGTCGGTGTTTCAGGTCGTCTCCAATTCTTTACTGCTTCAACTTTACTTGGGTCCACATGAATTCCTTCTTTGCTCACTACGTGACCAAGAAACTGGACCTCTTCAAGCCAAAATTCACATTTGGAGAACTTGGCATAAAGCTTTTCTTTCCGGAGTAACTCTAAGACTTGTTTCAAATGTTCCAAATGATCTTCTTTGGTCTTGGAATAGATGAGAATGTCATCGATGAAAACAATGACGAATTGGTCCAAGTAGGGCTGACACACTCGGTTCATCAAGTCCATGAACACAACTGGTGCGTTAGTCAACCCAAAAGGCATCACCGTAAATTCAAAGTGTCCATATCTCGTTCAAAAGGCGGTTTTTGGAATGTCGTCTTCATGAACACGTAATTGATGATAACCCGACCTCAAATCAATTTTGGAAAAGAAACGAGCACCTTGGAGTTGGTCGAATAAATCGTCAATCCTAGGAAGAGGATAACGATTCTTTACCGTTAGTTTGTTCAATTCTCTATAATCGATACACATTCGGAATGTGCCATCTTTCTTTTTAACGAACAAAACTGGTGCGCCCCAAGGCGATTGACTAGGGCGAATGAAACCCTTGTCTTGAAGCTCTTTGAGTTGGGCGGCCAACTCTTGTAATTCGGTCATGGCTAAGCGATAAGGTGCTTTGGCCACGGGAGAAGCGTTAGGAATAAGTTCAATACGGAAGTCAAGTTCACGAGATGGAGGTAAACCCGGGAGGTCATCTGGGAATACGTCCGCAAAATCTTTAACTACGGGCACGGTCTTCAATTCGACCTTAGTAACGTTTACATTATATACTTTCCCTTCCCATGGCTCGATTACCTCACCTTGAACCACTAATTCTTCTCCATTTTCTAAAGGTATTCTCACCACCCTACTACCACAATCTATTACCGCGTTCATAGCCGACAACCAGTCCATACCCACGATTACGTCAAAACTACCGATATCAAAAGGCATTAAGTCTATGTAAAACGGGTAGTCACATAATTCTAACACACAATCACGAACAACTTGACTAATTCTAGACAATCCACCATTTACCATTTCAAGTTCAAAGTAATAAGACAATGGGCTAAGACTTGCATCGATTAACGGAATGAAATCATTGGAAATGAGGCTATAATCGGCCCCGGAATCAAATAACACGGTAGCATATTGGTGATTGAGAAGAAAAGTACCTGCTACCACGTTTGGATCAACACGAGCCTCGGCCGCATTCACGGCAAAAGCTCTTCCACGGGGAACGAGTTGTTGTTGAGGAGCTTGCTGTTGTTGACCTTGATTTCCTCGGTTTTGATTTGGACCGGCAATTTGCAATTGATTCGGATGCATGGTCACTTGAACTTGTTGGCCGATGAGATTTGGGCATCGGTTACGATAGTGGTCTTGGCTACCACATTCATAACAACTGCCCTGGGTCATTTGGGGGTATCTAGCATTTAGTGGAGCAACATTTAATGGACCATTCCGGGGGTTAGTTGGACAAAATCTTGAGGTGTGTCCCTGTTGGTTACAATGAAAACAAGCATCTCACTTCATGTGGCAATCCCGCAACATACTTCTCAACCTTAACCTCTTGGGGTCTCACATAATGAGGAATGAGTCTAGAGAGTTGGCCAAAACGGCGTGTGTAACTCTCATAGTCTCCTCCCTTCATGGCAAGTTTAGAAAATTCCACTTGTAATCTCCTTAGTTCATGGGCCGGGCAATACTTAGTAGTTATCATATTCTTGAACTCTCCCCATAAAAGATTATTAGCCGCATCAATCCCCAATTCATCAACTTCTTCGTTCCACCACTCAAGAGCCCCACCTTTCAACATACCGGAAGCATAAGTGATTCTTTGGTGGTAGGCACAACCACTTCGAGCAATGATAGATTCAATGCTCTCTAACCATTCCAAGCAACCCGTAGCACCACTTTCTCCATTAAATTCCGGGGCTCCACAAAGTTTGAAGTCTTTAAACAAGCATCCTGGTTGACGAACATCATAATCCGGTCTAGGTAAAACTTCTCCTACACCTACACCGTTTACATTTACGTTTTCTTGTTCATTTTGTACGGGAACCGCTTCATCTTCTAGTTCTTCTTGTCCGTTTACATTTCTCATGGCCGTTTGAATTCGAGCCACAAGATCCGGCATGAGATCATTTAAAGCTTGTGTGACAACCTCGGCGGTTATCGGGGGATTAGGATTACCCCGACCACCTCTGCCACCACGACCTCCACGGTTATCTCTACCTCCACGACCACCTCTACCACTACGTCCACCTATAATTTCTTCTTGAACTATCGGCTCCTCTTGCTCATTTTGACGCCTATAGTTAGTGTTAGCTCTTCTCGTTCTAACCATCTTTCCTGAACACACGTATTATATTAACAAGTTAAGTCTCACAATTCACACCCGAATATCAAAATTTACCTTCAAGTAATACACAATTTCCAAATCAAGTCCTTCTAAATCATTGCATGAATATAGTTATCTCCACGGGAATAATCTAAGGCTTCACCAATCGTACAATTTACAATTAACAATACAATCACGAACCATTCGACACAATATAAATGGGTCAAGTCATAACAAGGTGGGTAAAGTATAGTCCGGATCTTAACTTCAACATTCGACACATTAAAAGTGTTTGTATACGGGTGTGTTAGTGCACGTTTTGGTGCACAATTTGTGTCCGATGCATCTCAATTAAAGGGCTGTTACTTTACAGAGATTTTCCAGACAACAGGACAAACTCGTGTGAACAGTACCACGAGTTTGGACAAACTCGTGTGAACAGTACCACGAGTTTGGACAAACTCGTGTGAACAGTAACACGAGTTTGGAGGCCCACGAGTTTGAAGCCCAGCCCATGTTCAGCCTATAAATAGAGATCTTAGGTTTAGGTTTTCAGTTGATGATTTTAGTTGCAACAGATTTCATTCACTAGGTTCTCGAGGTAGAGATCTATACCTCGAGATGCCGCCCAAAGAATCAGATGTCTACTCGTTTTATGTATTGTAATCTTATGATTAATACAAGATATGAGTTTTTTACATCTGAATTTATCTCCTGTTCTTATTGATTTCGTGTTTGTTTCATTCAATTACCTCAATAACGATTATGTTTGGATTCCGCACTTACATAGTCGTAGGAATCTCGAATCGATCGGTCCCCGGCACTTTCAATTGGTATCAGAGCAGGAGAGGCTTTATGTCTCTGATTCGTGGTTCGTTTTTAGGGTTTTTGGATGAAGAACATCGATCAGATCTGTTACACGCGTTTGACATTTATACACGCGTTTGGATATGTTAAACTCGCGCGTGTTTAATTAAACACGTGTTTAGTTTATGAATCACGTGTTTGAGATTAAACACGAGTTTGGGCGAAGAGCAGATATTCAAGTGCAGATATTTACACGCGTTTGGATTTAGACCACGCGTTTGGCTTTGGACCACGTGTTTGATGCTAGACCACGTGTTTGACGGAGGCCCACGCGTTTGGTTTAAAACTGCGTCACTGTAGCACGCGTTTGGTTTAAAACTGCGTCACTGTAGCACGCGTTTGGTTTGGAGAACGTGTTTGAGATTAGTGTACCACGCGTTTGAGTCCAAGCACGTGTTACTGTAACACTAGCACGCGTTTTATGTCCAAGCACGTGCATAGAAGAACGTGTTTGAGTTGTCGAAATGGAATCGAGGTTCAAGTATGTTTCGGTCAGAAGACAGGGTTGTAGAAAAGCTAAAAAAAAAAAAAAAAAAAAAAAAAAAAAAAAAAAAAAAAAAAAAAAAAGAGTATTTTGGCGGGAAAAATAATTTTTGTCCATGGTCTTAAAATGGCATGATTCATGGAGATTTGAAGTTTGGTAGCGTTCGAAAAATTTTCGGTCCGTTTTTGTGCGATTTCGGCACGTTTTGGATGAAAATTTTCGGCAATTATCAAAATTTTCCCACAGCCTTAGAAATAAAAATTTACGTGAATACCAATGTTTCACGTAAATGTGTTTTTCCTCGGAAATTTGGAGGGAAAACGAATATACCCTGTTTGGCGAAGAGTTTTAACCGTCGTGAGCTCTAAGCTTTTTGAAGAACCTCAAGAATGGGAGATATTTAAAACCTAAGATGGGCTAGATTTCAGAATTTTGCAGAGAAAAGGGGGAGATAAAAAATTTCAGATTTCTGAGTAAAATTCTGTGCTACTTGAGAGACAAACCAAGATCTGTGTTTAGATGATGGTGTGCTTAATGTGAAATATGCTCAAGTATCAAATAGATGGCAGTTGTGAAAACTTTTGTCGAAGTATTGGAACAATGAAGCTGGTTATTTGTTGTTGAGTATTTGATGATTGAACCTATCTATATTCCAAATATGTAGAGATGATAATCAGGCGATTTTTATTTGGATCGGTTGCGAGATTAAGATCTTTATATAGTTTGGCGGTTTATATAACAGAAGGGGAGATTGATAAGAAAGACTTCAGGTGATTGGTGGAATTGTGAAGGTACAAGACAAAGTCAGATGCTGCTAGTTGAGACAGGATTTATGGTATTGCAGTTTGTGATTCAAGCTACAGAGTTTCTTATTTTTGTGAGAGCTGATTGATTTGATGCTGATTGTTGGAAATTCAACTTCTCTATTATATGCCGGTTAAGCAAGTCGAGGAATGTCTCGAGCAAAGTTCTTAGCAGGAAGAAGATTGCATATGTTTAATTCGGAGATGGCTACTGTTGAGGGGGAGAACTACAATGAGATGTGTTAGGTTAGTTGGTTGTCACAGAGATATAGAGATTTTGGAGTTTGAAGATCAGAGTGTTGTGTCAGAAGATCGAGTCTCAACAAAAGAAGACCCGGTATCATTAGTTAAGGGGGAGTTTGCTTTTGCAGGTTTTCGATTGCTAATGATTATCGGTGAATGAATTGAGTGCATCGGTCAAGGGGGAGACTGTTAGTGCACGTTTTGGTGCACAATTTGTGTCCGATGCATCTCAATTAAAGGGCTGTTACTTTACAGAGATTTTCCAGACAACAGGACAAACTCGTGTGAACAGTACCACGAGTTTGGACAAACTCGTGTGAACAGTACCACGAGTTTGGACAAACTCGTGTGAACAGTAACACGAGTTTGGACAAACTCGTGTGAACAGTACCACGAGTTTGGACAAACTCGTGTGAACAGTAACACGAGTTTGGAGGCCCACGAGTTTGAAGCCCAGCCCATGTTCAGCCTATAAATAGAGATCTTAGGTTTAGGTTTTCAGTTGATGATTTTAGTTGCAACAGATTTCATTCACTAGGTTCTCGAGGTAGAGATCTATACCTCGAGATGCCGCCCAAAGAATCAGATGTCTACTCGTTTTATGTATTGTAATCTTATGATTAATACAAGATATGAGTTTTTTACATCTGAATTTATCTCCTGTTCTTATTGATTTCGTGTTTGTTTCATTCAATTACCTCAATAACGATTATGTTTGGATTCCGCACTTACATAGTCGTAGGAATCTCGAATCGATCGGTCCCCGGCACTTTCAGGGTGTACCATCGGCTAACCCTCCACACCGTTAATATATTGAATAGATGTCAAGACTCGGTTCCGATATGTTCTCTAAGTGTTGGCCGGGTATGTATACAGGGTGTACCAGCGGCTAACCCTCCACCTAACCAACACTCATTAAGCATATCGGGTTAACTACTATACTTTATCCACGAGGCGCAATCCACGAGATCATTTTGCTGGGGGGACAAATAATAAATACTTCCAAGATTCCACATATCAACGTTTATCACAATAATTCCACAATTCACGGTGTATCCCGACACTATCATATACGTCCATCAAGTTGTGGCAATGACTTATCTTTAAATGGGTAATGCATTTGATGTGAATCAAAAGTTTATGTATGAAGACTCATGCAAATCTTCATAACATAATGTTTAATAAAATTTATTTTTATAGTCTTAGTAACACAAGAGAGATCGGTAGCTCCATTTGAACGCACAAAGAAGCGCAAGGGCAAAGGTTTGTGAAGGACGCAATTAAAAACCCGCCCTTTTTGGAGGCTAGCGCACTCCGACTTATACCTCTCTTAGAGTTTGTTCAAATGGGTGAGCCGGTGTATCTCAGGGTTGTAAGACTCCAATTTTTTTATTAAAGAAATCTCTATTTCGATAGTTCTTAGTCAACTTTATTCTTTTCTATGAGTAACCTACGAACTCAGTTTAAACCATTTTTATGTATCATACAGTTCACGTTGCACACAAAATTTCCTATCATGCATGCTAATATGAAATGTGGGTGTAATGGCTATAGACTAGGTCAATCCACCTAGCTCTCTACAACCACGGCTCTGATACCATTCTGTAACACCCCAACATAGCGGAATCATGGGGTATCACTTAGAAAAGCACAGCACGACATGGGAATTATGTAGAGTCAAACTATATGCATTCATAGGATTGAAACAATGCGCTAACGGTGCGACTTATATAATGAATAATGCGCTAACGGTGCGACTTATATAATGAATAATGCGCTAACGGTGCGACTTATATAATGAATAATGCGCTAACGGTGCGACTTATATAATGAATAATGCGCTAACGGTGCGACTTATATAATGAATAATGCGCTAACGGTGCGACTTATATAATGAATAATGCGCTAACGGTGCGACTTATATAATGAATAATGCGCTAACGGTGCGACTTATATAATGAATAATGCGCTAACGGTGCGACTTATATAATGAATAATGCGCTAACGGTGCGACTTATATAATGAATAATGCGCTAACGGTGCGACTTATATAATGAATAATGCGCTAACGGTGCGACTTATATAATGAATAATGCGCTAACGGTGCGACTTATATAATGAATAATGCGCTAACGGTGCGACTTATATAATGAATAATGCGCTAACGGTGCGACTTATATAATGAATAATGCGCTAACGGTGCGACTTATATAATGAATAATGCGCTAACGGTGCGACTTATATAATGAATAATGCGCTAACGGTGCGACTTATATAATGAATAATGCGCTAACGGTGCGACTTATATAATGAATAATGCGCTAACGGTGCGACTTATATAATGAATAATGCGCTAACGGTGCGACTTATATAATGAATAATGCGCTAACGGTGCGACTTATATAATGAATAATGCGCTAACGGTGCGACTTATATAATGAATAATGCGCTAACGGTGCGACTTATATAATGAATAATGCGCTAACGGTGCGACTTATATAATGAATAATGCGCTAACGGTGCGACTTATATAATGAATAATGCGCTAACGGTGCGACTTATATAATGAATAATGCGCTAACGGTGCGACTTATATAATGAATAATGCGCTAACGGTGCGACTTATATAATGAATAATGCGCTAACGGTGCGACTTATATAATGAATAATGCGCTAACGGTGCGACTTATATAATGAATAATGCGCTAACGGTGCGACTTATATAATGAATAATGCGCTAACGGTGCGACTTATATAATGAATAATGCGCTAACGGTGCGACTTATATAATGAATAATGCGCTAACGGTGCGACTTATATAATGAATAATGCGCTAACGGTGCGACTTATATAATGAATAATGCGCTAACGGTGCGACTTATATAATGAATAATGCGCTAACGGTGCGACTTATATAATGAATAATGCGCTAACGGTGCGACTTATATAATGAATAATGCGCTAACGGTGCGACTTATATAATGAATAATGCGCTAACGGTGCGACTTATATAATGAATAATGCGCTAACGGTGCGACTTATATAATGAATAATGCGCTAACGGTGCGACTTATATAATGAATAATGCGCTAACGGTGCGACTTATATAATGAATAATGCGCTAACGGTGCGACTTATATAATGAATAATGCGCTAACGGTGCGACTTATATAATGAATAATGCGCTAACGGTGCGACTTATATAATGAATAATGCGCTAACGGTGCGACTTATATAATGAATAATGCGCTAACGGTGCGACTTATATAATGAATAATGCGCTAACGGTGCGACTTATATAATGAATAATGCGCTAACGGTGCGACTTATATAATGAATAATGCGCTAACGGTGCGACTTATATAATGAATAATGCGCTAACGGTGCGACTTATATAATGAATAATGCGCTAACGGTGCGACTTATATAATGAATAATGCGCTAACGGTGCGACTTATATAATGAATAATGCGCTAACGGTGCGACTTATATAATGAATAATGCGCTAACGGTGCGACTTATATAATGAATAATGCGCTAACGGTGCGACTTATATAATGAATAATGCGCTAACGGTGCGACTTATATAATGAATAATGCGCTAACGGTGCGACTTATATAATGAATAATGCGCTAACGGTGCGACTTATATAATGAATAATGCGCTAACGGTGCGACTTATATAATGAATAATGCGCTAACGGTGCGACTTATATAATGAATAATGCGCTAACGGTGCGACTTATATAATGAATAATGCGCTAACGGTGCGACTTATATAATGAATAATGCGCTAACGGTGCGACTTATATAATGAATAATGCGCTAACGGTGCGACTTATATAATGAATAATGCGCTAACGGTGCGACTTATATAATGAATAATGCGCTAACGGTGCGACTTATATAATGAATAATGCGCTAACATGTCCATATCAACAATCAACCAACAAATACGATGCACATACACTTCTTATAATTCTACTTTAAAGGAATCATCGATGCTTATATATATAGGGTCACCCGCAGCCTTCCCACCACATCTACTATTCATAAAAAGTATAATTATCTTCCATGTATGTACAACTATCTAAAGCACAACAAGTATTCATAACGAAGTCAAAGTTAACCGAGCAACAAGTCAATACATTAAACAAACAATCAATCAACAAGCATGTACACTTTTCAGCCCGAATCTCAATTGAGTAGGGAGGGTTTACGAAACTCACCTTAGTTGTAGTGGCAAATCAGAATAGCAGATAATCCTCGTGACAAGTTAATCTTAGTACAGCTCAAAACACTTTGCAAAGTATTTTACTATGCTCAAAATGTACTACCGGGTACCTAGAACAAGTATAAGATCAACTTTTAAGCTACCACAAAGCCTAAGTGCAAAATAAGGAAATTTCAGCATGTTCCCAGCTTTGCGCTATCTACTTGACAACGACTTTGGGAAGTCAGGAAGACCAGATACAACAAAACTTAGTTCTAGACATTTGTTGGGCACTCAAAGGCCTTTTCAAAAATGTAAGGTTTGACTCTTGAAAAGCTTTAATAAAAGAGTTATGATTTTTACAAAAACAAACCTGTAGCCTCGTCAGAAATTAGACCAGTTCTGAAAATCGTCGTTTTTGGCACTCTTCTGAGCAAAACCAGAAGAAACTTCGTTCTTATCAAATTTTACTGACACTTGGACCTTTCCAAAAATATAAGATTCATCTCCTAATTCGTCCAGATGAATCTTCTATGATGTTTGCAAGATGACTGAAAATTTCAGTCCTATAGAGTCCTTAAATTCAACTTGAAACTTCAAGTGATGAACCCAATACTTTATGGACTTGATTGTTTTGTGTTATGAATGTGAAAGAGAGAGAAAAGAGCAGAGATGGATGATAGAATGATCATCAAATGCTTTCTTATATAGCCCAAGAGTTGCAACTAAGTGCCAAGAACACACACCTTGGCCATGAGGTGTTCATCATGTGTTTACAACTCATCCTTGAGTGTAATGGCTGAAACTTTGGCCTTAAAACAAACTAGAATTCAGTAGGAACATGTTCATTGCATGATTACAAGCTATAATCCAAGTCTTGGTTAGTTTGTGTGGGTTTATGTCAAGAACACAAGCTTGACTTGACTAATTGACTTTGGTTGACTCTAAACTTTGATTCTTGATTATTATTTGTGTAATTAAGTGTAGTAACTAGTTTATATAAGTATAATTACTTTTATCTATGTGGTTATAAATTAATTACATGTATTTATATATTTATTAGTTATCTAATTCAAGTACACAATTGCATATTTATTTTACTAGTATGTACAATATATCTAGCTAGTTAATTGATTCCGAAATTAATAACACAAACAAAATATTCATGAGCGTACAACTTTTATTATAAATCCATAATATGGATAAATCATTTCATATAATATAAAGGTTGTGTCAGTTTTTGTCCTATTAATGGAATTATCATCTAGCCACCGACACTGTTTCACCGACACTGTTTCACCGACACTGTTTCACCGACACTGTTCCACCGACACTGTTGGAACCGTACATTATACTTAAGGTTTCGTATATACGTTTTTCCTGTTACCACAGTTACTCAATTATCATCTATCATATAATTTCCATAACATGTACTGGCCAATTTCATAGTCTGCTAATATGGCCCTAATTCTAGAAGTTCAAATATGACATTATAATTGTCCCAATTTACAGATAAATGTACACAATTATGTCCAAATTTCCGTTTATTGAAATAGTTAATCAAATTACATGCACAGTCAAACGGTAAAAATCATGAATGTTACATTGTTAATCCTAACTATGTGGCTCCAAGACAAGGTTGGGAAGATGAAGAACCTGTTGCTGCTGCTGCTGATGATGCTCAGGGTCAAGTTGATCCTCAAGAAGAGCAAGCTGATCAGTTTGAGGGCTGAATGAAGTTCCTTTGTTTACTGGAGATCTGGAGAATGATCTAGAGATGCGTGCTCTTAAGGAAGATTTAAATGGTCCTGTAAATCTTGTGCCAACTACTGGAGTTGCTACTTCTACCTCTGCTCCAGTTGGTGATGATGTTGGTCCTTCTAAACCGCATGTTGATAGTGATGATGGTTCAGATGCTGATGATGAAGCAGATAGGCCACTCAAGAGAAGAAGAAGACAAGGAAAAGGGATTGACGCTGTTGAGAGATTACAAACCCTTCAGCAACCTCAGTCTGAAGTTGATAGAGAGTTTGCTACATATCAAGCTGCTATGAAGAGGTCTCATGCACCTATTTCGGGTGATGCTCCATCAGTTGCTGCTCTAAGAGCTTCTGTTACTGATGTTCCGGTTTCGGTGTCTACTACTTCTGTTGGTACTTCTGTTGGTGAGAAGAGACCTCGAACCAAGTTCGGGATTAATGTAGGTGGTTCTCATGCTAGAGTTGTCACTGAGGCTACGACTGTTACGATTGCTTCTTCTCCTGAATCTACAGTTCGTCATGAGCCAAAGTCGACAGTTCAAGCTCCTGTGTCTACTTCTGCTCTAGTTCAGGCCTTAGTTCCTGTTGCTACTGTTATGGATCATTTGTTGGCACCATTGCAAAGGCCTCAGATGCGTCCACCAGGAACTTTTAATGCTCGTATTCCCTCTTTTGTGACTACGATGCCACCGCCTGCTTCTACTTCTAACATTGCTTCTACTTCTGGTTCAGCTTTGCCAGTTTCGGTTCAATTGAGTCAGATAGTGTCTTAGAACAGGTTGTTAGAATTTAGAGTTACAGCTTTGGAGAACCAGTTAAAGCTCCAAGCTGCTAAACATCAAGAAGAGATGGACTTAATGACTGCACTTGTTCATTCTCTTGGTTCTAGACTTGACCAATTCTTGGCTCAAAGGGGAGATAAAGATGGTTGTAAGGATGGTGAGCTAGCAAAGAAGCGAAGAGATGATGATCATGATGATCAAGATCCAGCTCAAGATCCACCAACCAGAGACGTTGTTGAGCTAGAGAATCAAGGTCAAGGTCAAGATGTTGATGCGGATGCTGCTACTGTGATTGCTTCAGAGACTGCAGATGTCCAGGGGGAGTCGCCAAAACAGAGAGAGTCAGAGATTGCTGGTACAGCTGGTGCTAGTACTTTTGGGACTCAACAAGATAAAGGAAAAGCTGTGGTGGTTGATCCAGTTGCAGATCCTGAAGATCCAGACAACTCAGATGATGAAGATTCCAATACAGGTAATTCCAATTCTAGTAAAGGTCCTGATTATCATAATCCTTGGGATGTGAGATCAGAAGAAGATAGATTAGAATGGGAGATTGCAGAGAAATTTAGGAATGATCCTCATAATCGACCTGAGGCAGAAGCTAAAGCATGGGAAAGTCATAACTTTGAGGTTGATCAGGCTAATATTGATCTTGATAGTGATCAATGGTCAGATACAAATCGTCATAAGAAAGAGAGAAAACGATTAATGATTGTGAATCGTTTACCGTTTGTCTCTGGTTCTAATAATAGTTCTGATGATCCTGATGATTCAGATTATCAACCTTAATGTTATTAATTTTTGTTAGTTAAAATAGATAAAGATTATAAGATAAATATTGATGTAATAGTTACATTATATTTATGGTATAATATTATTTATTTTATCTGTTTTATGTATTTATACTATTTTTTTTATGTCTTGACTTATATACTTTATGTTCTTTGTATTTGTATATTTGAACTTTTAAATTGCAGATGAGATCCAAATAAGAGCATTGGACGATATTGATAATGTTGATGATGACTTAGACAGTATCACTGATAAAGATCTGGAAGAAGGAGAATTTCTTTCTGAAGCTGATAGAAAAAGGTTACTTGAAGTACCTTATAACTTCGATCGAGTCTTTAATGAAGATAGAGACATTCCGATTGAACCGATAGCTGATGAAGAACATCTCAGACTTAATCCGATCAGATACAGTCCAGATGATCCAAGGAATACTGCAAAGTTGATGTTCAAAGTTTTTGCAAAGATAATAGATGAAGAACGGGAGTATATTGTTGATCTAGGCTGGAAGGTAGATGCTACGCGTAGGTTTGATATTAGACGGTTTAATATACCTTCAGCGGAGCAAGATTATCAGTTTGTTATTGACAGATTGATTCCAGCTCATAGAGGACGTACTGGTTTGCTGATAGGTGATGTTTATAAATCGTCGATGTTTTGGGAGTTCATCTCGGACAAGGATGCACCTAAGTATTTCTCAGTGATACAAAGTTGGTTTTATGATCATAGAATCAAGTTATTTGTTATCAAGAGAAAAGAAGGATGCCAGTATATGTCAATCAGTCAAAGACATTTCCACAGTCTCAGTGAATCTGATTTGATAGATTTGGGAAGGAGATGGTTTGTTAATCTTCAGAGGAATGGAAATGCTGATTATTATTGGCAAAGATTCCGAAGAGAAAGAATTAGGCATTTTAGTTAAAGAGGTTTGAAGCCTGAAGATAGGTTGATTAAACCTAGGCCAATGAAGAAGATTAAAAAGCCAGATGGCACAGTTCGTTTTATTCAAAGGAAGATTGAATGTGTTGAAGAAGTTCCCGCTATCAAATGGGATTAAGATATGCTGACAACGATGACATATTGGCAGATAGATATCAAGTCAGGTGAAGCACAGATGTTTGTTGATGACTCAAAGAAGCAGATGTTGCTACGTATGTATGATCCAATGCAGGTTGTCAATTTGTCAAGTTGTGATCAAAGAAGACTTTTAGAGACACCTTGTTCAGCAGTGAGATTTTGGAGAGTTGAAGAGAGGCGCTATCGTAATATTCTCGCACATTGTTTACAAGAGAGAATTCATGCGAATAGTGTTAGACTTTTGTTTAACGGATGACTTTGAAGTTCAAAGAACGCTTTAAAGAAATCTAGTCGCTAATGTCAAGGGGGAGTCTGTAGATGCAGATTTGTGTGACAATAGCAACATAGATTTGGTTAACGTTTTTATTCTTAGGAATATTTATGTAATCGTTTAATAATAAGTCACTAGGACTTACGTTTGTGTTTAATGATTACGTTTAAACTTCAATGTGAGATCTGTTTATGGTTATTGTTATGTTCTGTGTTATATTATTGTTTTGCAGGTACAAGGATGTAGAGCCAAGGTTATAAGTGTCATAGAACACTTAAACGGTGGCTGGATGTTATGTACAAAGCAAAATAAGATCCAAGATACGCGTCCTCGTGCTGACGTCATCAGCACGTAGGAATGTCCTCGTGCTGACGTTAGCACGAAAACAAGCCAATTGGTGGATCTAGGCTTGTGGACTTCGATTAAGGCCTAAGCCCACACGAACCAAAACCCTATTAGTATAATTACAACACTAATTCACGAAATTAGTAATCGGTTTTTGAACAATCTTTTACGAATTAAGTCTTGAAAGTCGAATTGTTGCTCGTGTGATATTCTACATGAACTACTACTTTGTGAACGTCCTTAGGTTGATTAATTACTTGTTAATTGACAAAAGGCAATAGCTATCTAGTTATCTCAAGAGGATTCCGCACTCTTGACATAACGAATCGCGTCTTATTTCGTTCCATTCAACAATAGGGACTTACATTTACGAAGGAATCACTTAATATTCCAAAACTGGATATGTTGACCGCTATCAAAGCTTTGCAGAGAGGCCTCAAACTGGGATCCAAATTCCAGGAAGATCTTATAATGACGCCATGCAGAAATTTGGATGAAGCAAAAGCCAGAGCTACAAGATTTATAAGGCTTTCTTCAAAATTAGAAGCCTTATCGTATGATCGTCCAAATCGGAAGGCAGAAACTCCAGTCTTCAGGCCAAGAAGCAAACCCTACACAAGACATGTCAATGATCAAGTTAATGCAGTTGAAAAAGATAATGGGGTTCATTATCCTGCTCTTTCAACATACTGTTTCTCAGTAGGCACGCCTGGTGTTATAATGGCGCTAAGAGAACTTGGAGATAAAGTAAGATACAAAAGAAGAATGATTCTTGTAGATGCAGATTTGTGTGACAATAGCAACTTAGATTTGGTTAACATTTTTGTTCTTAGGAATATTTATGTAATCGTTGAATACTAAGTCTTTAGGACATGTGTTAATGTTTAATGATTACGTTTGAACTTCAATGTGAGATCTGTTTATGGTTATTGTTATGTTCGTGTGTTATATAATTGTTTTGCAGGTACAAGGATGTAGAGCCAAGGTTATAAGCGTCGTAGAACACTTAAACGATGGTTAAATGTCATGTACGGGCGAAATAAAGGATCCAAGAAGAAGCTCCTCGTGCTAACGTCATCAGCACGTAGAGACTTCCTCGTGCTGACGTCAGCACGAGGGCATGAGGCTTTGATGGATCGGGTCTTAATTACTTCGTGTAAAGCCCAAGTCCACACGAATTAATAACCTATTAGTATAAATACAAGGCTAATTTACGTGATTAGTAATCGAGGATAAACGACCGAAAGAGATTTTCACGAATTTAGTCGAATTGTTCTTCTACACGAACTACTACCTCGTGCATGTCCTTAGGTTGATTAATTACTTGTTAATCGACGAAAGGCAATAGCAATCTAGTTATCTCAAGAGGATTCCACACTCTTGACATAACGAATCACGTCTTATTACGATCCATTCAATGGTAGGGACTTACAAGTGGTATCAGAGCCCTAAGGTTGATTACCAGAAGGTTAAAGATCGTGTGATTTGCTATTGATTGCAAAAACAATTCGAAAATCAAGTTTTTTTCATTAAATTCGTGTGTTCTTCGCGTGACCTCGTGCTTACGTCAGCACGAGGTGATCTTCGTTCTTTGCTTACGTCAGCACGAACTTCACTTCGTGTTTTAGTTTGCGCCACCTCAGCACGAACAAATCTTTGTGTGCTCTTCGTTTGTTTGCTTCGTGCCACCTCAGCACGAACTTGTGTGCTACAGTACTATTTTTCAGTCTATTTTCAATTAAAAGGATTCGAAATGACTACTGTACCAGTTGCTTCCAACTCACCAAATGTCGTACTTATTAATCAATTGATCATGCATGAACATGAAGTTGGTCGTGGGAATACACCTCCAAAACTCTTCCGTATGGAGAACTATTGGATGTGGAAAAGACGTTTTGAAGATTATATGCGTCTACATGACATTGATATGTGGTTTATGGTGACACAAGGTTATGACTGGCCAACTTATGAAAAGAATGGTGTGATTGGTAGTTATACCTATACTGATATGCCAGAGGAGGAAAAGAAAAAATTTGTCACTGAAGGAAAGGCTCGTTCAACTCTAACGATGGCATTGCCTCAAGAAAGTGTTCATCTTTTCATGAAGCATAAAACTTCAAAGGAAATGTGGGATGCTTTGGAAAAATACTGTGAAGGCGATGAGACTTTGAAAAAGAATCGCATAAAGCTGTTAAAGCGACAGTATGAAGCATTTAATGGTTTGAAAGGGGAGTCACTTGACGAAATAATTTCCCGATTCAACCATTTGACCACAGAATTATCCTATTTTGAAGTGTCATATCCAGAGTCAGATCTAGTTGACAAATTCTTATTTTCTCTACCAAATATATGGTCTGATTATGTTCATCATTTGCAAGATGACAAGGAATACAGTTCATGGGATTTTGAGACTGTGGTTTCAAAACTGAAAAATAGAGAAATGAAGAGGAAAATCAAGGATACTCATGCGGATTTCACTCAAGATCCGTCACTGTATCATGCTGCTTCAGTTCATTTGGCAAGTACTAGCTCAGGAAATAATGCATTTCTAAGTAGTGTTGAAGCTACACCAATAATAGATGCTGATGGACTTGTAGGTTATGTTGCTTATGACAATGCCCCTACTACTGTCAAGAGAAATTCTCAATCATTCCATTCCATGCCAATGAGTATGAGCTCCGCAGAAGGAAGAATGAATATTTATTCAGCCTTTTGTTCGGCCCATGAAGCTTATATCGGTGGAAAGGTCACTGATCCTGCACTGATTGATGATTATTACAATCAGATAGATCCTGATGATTTAGAAGAAATGGATCTACAGTTGCAGCTAGCTATGTTGACTATCAAAGTAAGAAGATTCACTCAGAGAACTGGAAGATTTTTGGGTAATGGCACTAAAGGCTTTGATAAATCCAAGGTGAAATGTTATAACTACGATGGTTTTGGTCATTTTGCAAGAGAGTGTCAACGTCCAAAGAGGACTGATAATACCGTTGTAGGTAGACAGAACTACAATCAAGGCGGTATTACTCCACCCAATCATCAAAAGACTCAAGCAATGATTACATTTCCTGCTACTCCTCAACAGTCAGGTTCTCCTCAGCTTTTGGAGTCCAAGGCTATTGTTGTTCAGAATCCAGATGGTACTTATCAGTGGGATACACAGTCAGAAGATACTTCAAATCATGCTTATTTAGTTGAGATTTATGATGACTATGCGCATGATGCAAATGAAGTCGTTCAACAAATAGAATATGCTGTGTATACTAGTGAAGAGCCTGCATCTGAAATTGTTAAGCAGAATGTTAAGAAAGTTGCTGAGATAGTAAGATCTGAGAGTGAAGTTATGACAGCTGTTAAAGCTCCAGAAGTGAAAGTTGTGTCAACTAAAGCTAATGATGCAACATCTGAAAAGAGCATTGAAGATCAAATGAAGGAATTTGTGAAACCTGAAGGTATGACAACTGAAGATTTCGTTGCATACATGGCAGATTGTAAGGCTGCAGATCAAAAGGTATCATGTTCTTTACTTTCAATTGTTAATGTTTGTAAAATGGTGTCTGATATGAAACTTGAGCTGTTTGTTCTTAATAAAACTGTATTAAACTTGACCAGTCAAAACTCTACCTTTAAGAAGGAAAATGACTCATTTTTTGCCAAAAATTCTGGTTTGATGAAACAAGAAAGTCTTTATAAAGATAAAATTCGAGCTTTAGATAAAGATGTTCTTGCATTAAAAGAAAAATTACGAGAGTCAGTTTTAATGGAAAAAGTCGGTAATGAACAGTATGCTAAAATAACTGAGGATCTTTCTAACAAGGAGAAAGAGTTGGTTGATGCAAAACTCGAAATTGTTAAGCTTAATACTAGATTGGAACAGATTAGAGGATCGGAACTTATAAGATCGATGCAGTTACAAACTCCTGTACCACGGGATTCAAAGAATAAAGGTGGTTTAGGGTTGGATTATAAAGAAGTTAGAGGACCGTTCAATGATAATTATTCTGAATCTTTAGCTCAACTATCTGAGAAAGATGAGATCTTCACTGGTCAACCCTCATCATCTCAGTTAAAAGAACAAAATGAAGATCTTAATTCCTCTAAAAGTTCAATAGAAAAGATAAAGGCTTTAAATAAGAAACATAATTATGCAAATTCTTTTGTCAAACCGTTGGATCCTAAAAATGTTGTTTATGATGCAAATGTACTAGTAGGATCTAACTATGTGAATCCAACTTGCCATGCTGAAAAAGTTATAAAATGTTTTACTATGAAAGGATGTGATACTGTGTTTACATCCACTGAAATTGATTTTGAGAAAATAGATCATGACAAGATCGATAAAGTCTGGAATAAGGATGAATCTACACCTAGTGGAATTACCTTAACACCATTCTCAATTGATTCAAGGATACAAAAGAAAGTACATTTTTCCAAATGATAATGATACAAAAGGTTTGTCAAAAGAAGAGTCAGCCACAATTCAACTAAAAGAGTGTTTAGGCGTGACTTCTGCAGAGTCTGATATTAAAGCTAGGAAATTGAGGGCAAGTAGATCATGCTTTTACTGTTATGAGTTAGGACATGTTTATAGTTGTTGTCCCAATAGAAAGAGACGTTGTTCAGACAAGAATGTCTCTTCTACTGCATCTAGTGATTCAGACATTGCAGCTCATAATGCTCGTTCTAAGACCCCTAAACAACAGGGACATTCACAAGATGCTACTACTAGTAGTCAAGGTAGTGGAAGTCCGAGTCGCTCTCGTACACCTCAAAGGAGTAATTCACCCAGGAAGAAATAAGTTTAACAAAATCGGTCACCTCCTCGTAGAAATGGAAATGTTTCCAAGTTCTATGATCGGTTAGAAACCCCTCCTAGGTTTGGTCCACATTCACCTAAGAATTCTCCTACCTAAAGCTCGTTTTACTTCACCGACTAAAAGAAAATCGGTGACACCATCTACTTCCAAGGCTCAATCAAAGAGCAATGGATACTGGACTGAATTAATGATGTATGATGAGTCCGGTAAACCTAAACCTCTGAAGGTTTGGGTACCTTTCAGAAACTAACTTATTTTGTGATATATGTGCAGGGAGAACCAAGGAAGCCTATCAGTCTTTGGTATGTTGATAGTGGATGCTCTCGGCACATGACAGGGGACAAGAAATTGTTGTCCAACTATGAAGATATAATTGGTTCTTATGTTAGTTTCGCAGGTCCCAAGGGCGGCAACATCTCGGGTCAAGGTGATGTTGTCAATGGGAAAATTACATTGGAGAAAGTCAATTATGTGGAACAGCTATCTCATAATCTTATGAGTGTTTCTCAGATTTGTGACAAGGGTAATCATGTCCATTTTACTGAGAAAGAAGCACTTATTCTGAAGCCGGGATATGTTATTCCTGAAGACTGGATCCTGTTGAAAGCTCCTAGGAAGAAAGACATCTATGGCCTTATGTTAGGTGTTGGTGATTCAAAGGAGCCAATTTGCTTATTAACAAAAGCAAATGAATCTGAATCTTTGTTATGGCATAAAAGAATGGAACATATTCATTTCCGAAAGATGAATGAAATTGTCAAACATGGTTTGGTTGAAGGTGTTCCATTGAAAAGGTTTGAAATGGAAGACAAATGTGTACCTTGTTTGAAAGGTAAGCAGCAGAAGTCTTCTCATAAACTTAAGCAAGAAAATTCTATTGCCAACCCATTTGAGCTACTTCACATGGATTTATTTGGTCCTGTAAATGTTAGAAGTATAGGTGGGATGTATTATTGTTTGGTGGTTACTGATGATTACTCGAGATTTTCATGGGTATTCTTTCTACAAACGAAAGATGAAACTCCACAGATTTTGATCAACTTCTTTGTTGAAACAGAAAATGTTTATGGAGTTCGTGTTAAGAGAATCAGGAGTGATAACGGAACTGAATTTAATAAAACATTGGAAGCCTTTTTTATGTCAAAAGGAATCCAACATCAATTCAGTGCACTGTATGAACCACAACAAAATGGAGTTGCTGAAAGAAAGAATAGGACTCTAATCGAAACAGCCAGAACAATGCTTGCTGATTCAGGGCTCCCTACTATGTTTTGGGGGGAGGCAGTGAATACAGCATGTCATATTTTAAATCGGGTTTTGGTAGTTAAGCGTCATAATAAGACATGTTATGAGCTTCTACATAAGAAGAAACCAAATTTACAGAATGTTGAACCATTTGGTGTTCTGTGTACTTTCTTGAAATATCTTCCTTAGTCAAAGTTTGATCCAAAGGTTGAAAAGGGATTTTTCATGGGTTTTAAATCGGGTACCTCTATTCGATGGGTTTATAATAAACAAACCGGCAAAGTTGACTTAGGTACAAATGTCAAGATTGTCAGTCATAAACCTGCTATACATTCTGGAACTAGCAAGAATTTTGATTATGATAGTGTATTTCGTTCGTTACACGGTCCTACTTCTTATTCAGATCCTGTCACAATTGACGATGTGATTATATTAAGAGATCATATGGATTATACTCCTACTCCTACATCTCCTCCTGCTCAGACTGTTGATATTACTCCAACCAAAGTTCAGTCTATGACTGTTGTTGGTGAAAGTAGTAAGAACGATGACAAGACTTCAGATTCAGAAGTTACTGAACCTGAGAACACTACTCCTACTTCTCCGTCAGGAATTCCATTGCCTGATAATGATCCTATTTCTGATGAGTCGGAAGATGATTTCAGTTCTCTTGAATTTCAGATTCAATTGAATTTAGGAAGAGACTTGAATGTTGATTCGACTCCTCAATATAGAATAAATAAGGCTCAACCTGTTGAAAATATTCTTGGTGATGTTTTAGAGCCTGTTCGAACTAGAAATCAATTAAATAAGGAGATGACTAGTTTATTTTGTGAAGTGGAGGATACAGGATTAATAACTAAGTGTTTGTATTCCGGTTTCATTTCACAAGAAGAACCCAAGAATGTTAAAATTGCACTTCAAGATCCTTTTTGGGTTGCAGCTATGCAAGAAGAATTAGCTCAATTCGAAAAACTTGGAGTATGGGAGTTAGTAGATGTGCCTAGAGGTAAAGAACCGATTGGAACTCGTTGGGTATTTAAATGCAAACGAGATGACAAAGGGATCGTTACAAGGAATAAGGCACGTTTAGTTGTTCAGGGGTTTGCATAACGAGAAGGATATGACTATAACGAAACTTTTGCGCCAGTTGCCCGAATTGAAGCTATAAGGTTATTTTTAGCCTATGCAAGTTTCAAAGGTATAAAGGTCTAAGTCCCAAATATAAGATAGTTAAATACCCGACTGGCAAGTAAATATGAACTGGAAGGACAAGTTCAGATTACGATCCAGATATGGATGAATAATAAGATAAAAGTACTGAAAGTAAATTGCAAGGAACTAAAGTGCTGAAACTATATAAAGATAATATATATATTCAAGTATGTAGCATTGAGACACGATGTACTTTTCAATGTATTTGATTTATTGATGTATAAACAAATACAAGGATTGTTGCGGAACAAAGATAAACACCCAAGTGTAAATATCTAAACAATCCTGAAATACAAGTGATCTAATAACTTGGAAATACTCGTAAGTTTACTTAGAGTATATCTCACAAGTTGCAATGCCAAGGTTTCGAGCACTTTGCAAATTGTGAGAAGCCTTATATTTATAGGCCAAGTCCATGCTGATGTGGACTTATGGTCGTACAAATATGGTTGGGAGCATTTAAGGAATTAAACCTAATTCCTTACATGTATGTTTTTAAGGTAAAGTATGTAAGTCAATTGATGTGACATTACATACTTTATTCCCAACCTTTTACTTTAAACCTTGTACTTTTAATAGACAAATCTATTAACCGGGTAAAGGTGTGTAAAGTAAAAAGGCTTCCTCGTAATCAGTGTAAAGTGTTGTAAGTACTTTACACTGAGATGCTTCAGTATTCGATCAGGTAGAATCATCTTCTGAGCTCCACATCTGAGCTGATTCTCTTTCTTCAGACTTCAGTCTTTGACTTCATTCTGAACGGTATTCTGATATGTTGATCTGAACTGAAGTGAAGCTTCAGTGAACTAATTCTGAACGACTTCAGAATTCTGTACAAGTGTCTTCACTGAACTTCAACTATTTCTGGACAAATTATACTTGGTCGATTTTCGACCCAACAAATTCCCCCTATTTGTTCTGAAATAGTGCATGCATTTCAGACTTCTATCTATACATGTTTGTAAGTCTGAAATACAAGTTTTTGTTTAAGTTGTAAAATTTTCTAAGGACATCTTATAGATCATTGATGCCTCAGAATTTTCTGGTTGTTTTTCTAACTTAAACTTATTATCTACTTGTTGGCTACAATTTGTAACATATATATACAGACATAATTGTTTGTTACAAATGTAAATAAAATTACAAGTAAATAATGTTCTGAAGAAGAAACTACTTCTTTGCAGCTCTTGAGCCAGAAGGTGCATCAGTAGCTTTTCTCTTCAGTGGGGAGGATTCCTTTGACCCAAACAGTTTGTTTTCTAACTCTACCTTGGCTTGCATCTTTTGTTGGATCCTTGACATCCATGCACCAATTAGAGCAGATTTAAGCTTTCCTTTCAGAATCTGGATCATCTCCCTGTGCTCAGAAATCCCAAATTCGTGAACTGAAACCTGAGAGTATTCTTCAGCTGCCCTTCCTTCTCTTTTCACAATCAAGTGAAAAAGCTTCAATCCATCAGCCTTTGTTACTTCAACATCAATGATTTTGGCTTGATGAGATCGATGCTTCAGATAATGCTCATACTGGTCCTTCTCATGTTTTCTTTGGATCTCACCAGCATCATCAAAAATAGGCTTAAATGTAGAAAGGTCAGCATCACGAATATTTTTTCTTGAAGTTCTTGGTCCAGTTACCTTGGGCTTAATGGGTGGTCTTGACAATTCTTTTTCCACCTTCAGAACTCCAGCCAGAATTTCCTTCTTTTTGATCGCCATCTCTTTTTCTCTATTTTTCACCAAGTCCTCAATGGACATTTTGAAGGTGAGATGGTCCAGCTTTTTTTCCAGGGGAGAATATTGCACCGCATATTCATGAGCACTCATTTCTTCTAGGGCCTTTTGCACCCTTGGATCATTCTTTATTTTCTGATATTTTTCCAAGGGAAGATTCAGAGATCCAGCATCAACCAAATCCAAGGTGCCCATTGACAAGTGTTGAGCCCTTTCTCTATCTTTATTTTCCCTCCACATGATGTATTGATTGGAGACTTGCCTCTGCAGAGCCTTCAATTTATCACCATCAGCATCAACATCATGCAAGGGATAACCATGCTCGTCCACATTTTCACCAACAACTAGCCCAGAACCCTTGGCATTTTTCTTCTTGGGTTCATCAACAACTAGGGCTTTTCCTTTATCTTTCTTGGCAGGTTCTGCCTGCTTTACTTCAGATTTCTGAAGTGGTTCCCCCTGAGCTGAAGCACCACCAGATGGCACCTCAGTTTGCTTCTTGGTTGCATCAATTATTTCTTGAGAGCTTGATAGCAAACCAATAGGCACACTTCCCCCTTTGGGGACCTCTGCAGGCATTTTTGCATACAAATCAATGGCCATTTTCATGGCCTTCAGAGGTTCCCAACTCTGCTGCTCTAGGCTATCAGAAATGCCTTTAGCCATTGTAGCAAACTGAGCCCTTAATCTGAAAGATGAATTAAGGTTCAGTGCTTCATGTTCTTTCAAATCTTTTAGCATCTTTCTATCTTCTTCAGTGAATGATGCAGGGGGAGGAGGAGCAACAACAGTTTCCTTTTTGAGAAAGGTCAGAATTTCATCAAGTGTCTTATTTTGGCTCTTCACCGTTTCATCAAGAGTGGATACAGATTTCTCTACTTTTGCAACAGCTTCATCCACTTTCTTGTTGGTATCCTGGTGAGTTCAGAGACCATTAATCTGACCTTCTCTTCAACTTTCTCAGCCACTGAAGCTGAAATTTGAGCAACAAGTTATGAGGAGAGCTCAGACTTCATCTTCTCAACAATACCAATACTTAGAGAAGACCCAAGTTCTTGTTCATTAATACTGGGCTTCTTCCCCAACTCCTTAACTTCCTTCCCAACTGCCAACACATCTTCTTTTATCAACTTATCTGAGGATGTCAAGTTCGCAACAACTGAAGCTTGAACATCCCTCTTGGTCAGTTTGAAGGCTTCCCTGATTGCAGCACTGATGTTATTGCATGCAGAAACCAACTCATTTAGCTTCCCATCCACTAATCCCTCATTCCCAGCAACTTTGGTCAACTCAGTTCCAAGAAAGAACTGAGCACCTTTCATATCAGCCAGGGACTTAGTGTTGGCAATTAGAGATTTTGTTAAGCCCTCAACCTGAATAAGTAGGTTTTGGACTTCGGCATTAGATTTCTCTAAGTGTGCTTCCACACTCAAAGGAGGAGGTGGTTGAGCAGAAGCAGAAGCAATAAAGGGAAGGGTTCTAAGGCCAACCAGAGTCTTTTCCAATTGAACTTCAGTTGGACCCTCATATTCGGTTTCAGAGTCCAACTCCTTGTGTTCTGGCTCATCAAAATTTCTTGGCCTAGGAACATCATGAATTTGTAGGTGTAAGTGTTGTAGTTGTTGTTGGAAGGTTGGTGAAGTGACATATGCAGGTGTTGAGCTTGGTGGAAAGAATGGATTTTGATGGCTTAGTGGTGGTGGTTGATATGGTTGTTCAACATTTTGGATTATTAGGGGAGGTGGAGGAGGAGCGTTTGTGAGATCAAGGGATGGCTCAGAATCAGACGACTGATTCTCCCTTAATAAATTCTCATCAAACTCAAAATCAGCAAAGGAATCAAGATTCCCTTGAGGTGGCTCATCTTCATCCCAGAGGTCAGTCGTAACTGCAGTCTGATCAGATATGCCCAGGTTCAGACCACTGGTGCCTGAACCTGCTTCTGGTTCAACAACTGCTGCTGCAGATGCATCGTCACCAGAAATATTAAGTGTTGGCTCAACCAAAGTCTCATCGCCAGAGACAGCAGACACAGGGGTTGCCTCAGTAATTCTCGTGCCATCATCAAGAACAACTTCATTGGCCGTAGAGTCTGGAATCTCAGTCTCAGGTGGTGTCACACCAAAGACTTCATCGACTCGTGCATCAGAAGAGTGTAAGATTGGTGAAGTTACAGGGGGTGCACGTGTTGACTCGGACTCTATTGTGTGCTGGGCTGACACACTTGTATTATCTTCACCATCCCCTCCTAAAGAAGTTTTGGGGATGGCTGCTTATGGGTTTCCCTTTGGACTCGATTCTTCTGATTCTTGTTGGGAAGAACCAGAAGGGTTTGCTTCGGTACTAATGTCCTTGGGCTGTGAGGACTGCTTATATTTTCGACGTTTTAATAAGCCCTTTGGAGATCCTGAGGGATCTTTTGGGAGATCCTCAGGTTGGTCAGTGGAGGAGGGAATATATGGTGGTTGGGAGGATGAAGTTGTTGGGGTTTTAAACAACTTCAACATGCCACCAGGTGCACCAATGTGTCTCGCATTCTTTTGCGACCCGCTCGGTGACCTTTCTGAGCCAGCCGGTCGTGCTGTTTCAGTTTTATTGAATACCTGAATCATTGCCTCAGAAAGTTTTGGTTCTGGTTCTGAAGTGAATGCCTTTGATAGATCCTTGTAGAACTCCGTTGCAGATGATTCAGATCCCTCCATATGGTACGCCTCTCCAAGCATATTCATAAAGCAAATGCTCAGAAATCTGGGAAATGAGATGTGCAGACTTCTTTTTCCTTTTAACTTTGTAACCAACTGAGAGAAGAGTATCTCAGCGAAATCTTCCTCAATCCCATGCCATAAATAATAACCCATTTTAACTTGGGGCAGTGAAATCTGATCAAGTCCACCCCAATTGCCTCCTAGGCATTCAACAATCTGGGTCCAGAAAAACCTCCAACAGTTTCCAAATCCTGACAAAAATATGTGTCCTGAGGTTTTCAGATTGCCATCAGCGTCGAGTATGTCATCATGACCCACGTCACGCAGTACCTCCTTGAAATTAACTCCCTTAAGCCTTTTGGCATAGGCTGAGGAAGAGGGAAGGTAGTTCAGTTGAAGGGCCTCCCGAAACCCATCAAGAGAAAGAATATACTGCTTTGTGCCTTCTTTTAAAGAAAAAGCAATGGATTTTTCATCCTTGCTCAGAGTAGCAGTATACCAGAATTCAAGTAAGTATCTATGATACAATACTTGAGGATTTGCAGTCAAGGCATAACGAAGAGGGGACTCTTCAAGGAATTTGTTAATCCTTCCCATCAACGTTTTCTTTTTAGCATTTAGTGCGGCCACAAAGTTGTTCATATTAAACCTGATGGTTGATGGATCAAACCCTTTTGGCCATGCCGCACTAGGCTTGACTACCTTGGTTGGTTTGTATTCGAAACCAATGAGTGATTTTAATTGAGGAGCAGATGGTTAACTTAGAAAGTGTAAAATACAACAAGTCTAATAATCACTAGATATGGACTAGTATTACTTGTAAATAAATAAGCAAGATATATAAACAAAGTAATACAAGACTTAAAGCAATAAACAAGTAAAGTGGAACATTATGTAGGTTTCATGGGTATTTCATTTATTGATGTTTAAATAAAATACAAGGTTGTTGCGGAATCAAGATAATACAATGAAGTATGTATCCTAACAACCTTTGAATTACAAATGATCTATATTTGTCAAATAGCTCTTTAGGATCGAGATACTTAAAGTTGTGAAGTATCCCTGTTTAAGATCGAGAGTATTTTAGACAAATTCACTTTCATGCAATTCTAAAGTTTATGCTTTGAAAGTATTTTTTCTTAAGGAAATGACTTAGTATTTATAGGCAACAAAATTCACCAGTGAATTTTGTACCCTACAAATATGGCTGCATACATTTAATGATCCGACAAGAACATTAAATGTATTAGATAAGAATAAGGATAAAGTCACATCAAGTGCAAGTGTATCCTTATATCCAGCCACCTTAACACACGTGTACTATGTTAAAGAACAAGTGGATTGTTCTTTGGAAAGTGTGTTAGGCATAAGTCAAACCTCGATATCAGTGTTCAGACTTGTAGAATCTAGAACACTGACCATCCTCCAGTGTGCAGATCTGGTAAGACTTTCCAGTGGACTCCGCCATTTGTTAAGTCTTCTTCCTTCAGACTTTAG
>CM067173.1:52453725-52519865 GCA_034093135.1 Erigeron breviscapus | reverse complement strand
TTCACATGCTTCTGCACTCTTGGATCATGCTTGACTTTCTGAAACCTTTCCAGTGAAAGTCCAAGAGATGCAGCATCAATATGGTCAAGGGTTCCCATACTCTGGTGTTGAACCCTTTCCCTTTCCTTATTCTCACTCCACATTATGAATTGGTTAGAGACTTGCTTCTGCAGAGTCTCTAACTTCTTGCTATCAGCATTAGGATCGTGAAGTGGATAGCCCTGTTCATCAACATTTTCTCCAACAACCAGACCAGAACCTTTAACAATTTTCTTTGGTTCTTCTCCTTCCTTGGCCTTGCCTTTTCCCTTATCCTTTTTCTGAAGTTGTTCCCCCTGAACTGAGGCACTACCAGATGCACCTCAGTTTGCTTCTTGGTTGCTTTGATTTCTTGAGTACTGCCAGCAAACCAATAGGCACACTTCCCCCTTTGGGAATCTCTGAAGGCAGTCTTGCATATAGATCAATAGTAGATTTGAGTGTCCCAACTCCAACAAAAAAAAAACCCCCCCCCCCCCCACCCCAACCCCACTCCTTCAGTGGTTCCCAACTTTGTTGTTCTAGACACTCACAAATGCCTTTAGCCATTGTAGCAAACTGAAACTTTAGTCTAAATGACGAACTAAGGTTCAGTGCTTCTTGATCTTTAAATCTTTAGCATCTTTCTATCTTCATCTGTGAAGGATGCAGGGGGAGGAGGAGCAGTGACAGGTTCCTTCTTCAGAAGAGTTAAGATTTCCTCCAATTGTTTTGACTGATTCTGAACTGCACCTTCAAGTATAAACTGAGCTTTTTATTCATTAACAGGCTCTTTCCACTTTATCATTTGTATTCTTGGTCAGTTCAGCAATCATCATTCTGACCTCTTCTCCAACTTTCTGAGAGACAGACTCTGAAATCTGAGCAACAAGATTCTGAGATAGCTCAGACTTCAGATCTTCCACTATACTAGCACTAACAGAAGCCCCAAGTTCTTTTTCATTAATGCTTGGCTTCTGAACCAGCTCATGTACTTCACTTCCTACAGCCATAACCTCTTGCTTCAACAGCTCAACTCCAGATGTCAAGTTCGCAACAACTGAAGCTTGAACATCTCTCTTAGTCAATCTGAAGGCTTCTCTGATTGCAGAGCTCACCTTATTGCATGTCATCACCAACTCATTCAATTTCCCAACCACTAGCCCTTCATTCCCAACTTTGGTCAACTCAGTGCCAAGAAACATCTGAGCACCTTTCATATCCGCCAAGGAGCTAGTGTTGGCAGTTAGAGAATTAGTTAAGTCCTCCACCCTACGAATAAGGCCTTGGACTTCGGTTTGGTTTCTCTCTAACTGTGCTTCTATATTGAAAGGAGGTGGGGGTTGTGCAGAAGCAGGAGCCACAAATGGTAAACTACCAAGCCCTTGTAAAACTTTGTTCATTTGAACATCTGTAGGACTCTCAGATTCAGTCTCAGAATCTAGATCCTTTTCTGAAGGGGCATCATAATTATTGGTGGTGGTACATGGTGAATTTGTGGGTGTAGAAATTGAAGTGAAGGTGTGAAAGAAGGATCGGTTACGTATGCGGGTGTGGTGCCAGGTGGGAAGATGGGATTTTGGTGAGATGGTGGTGGTGGTACATAAGGTTCATTGATTTGTTGGATTTCTGGGGGAGGAGGTGGGGCGTTTGCGAGGATGGGGGCTGGCTCAGAATCAGATTGATTCGCCTCCAATAAGCCCTCGTCAAACTCAAATTCAGCAAGAGAATCAAGATTCTCCTGAAGTGGCTCATCGTCATCCCAGAAAGCATTCACTTGTGCGATCTGGTCAGATATGCCCTGGTTTGGGTCACTAGTACCCTCACCAGATTCTGGTTCAACATCTGCAGAAGCAGGTGCATCGTCACCAGATTCAAAAATTTCAATTATAGGTACACTAACGGGTCCCACATTCTTTTGTGGCCCACTTAGTAACCTTTCTGAACCAGCTAGTGTGGCTGAGACAGTTTTAACAAATACCTGAATCATAGCAGAGGAGATTTCAGGTTCATCTCCAGTAATTGTTGCTTTTGAAAAGTCTCTGCTATATTCTGGCACAGAAGCTTCTGGTCCAGCTTCATCATAAGCTTCTCCAAGTATATCTTTAAAGCATAAGCTCAGAAATCTTGGGAATGCAACGTGTAGACTTCTTTTCCCCTTTAACTTTGTGATCAACTGAGCGAAGAGAATCTCAGCAAAGTCCACCTGCATCCCATTCCATATAATACCCCATCTCAACTTGGGGTAGTGAAAGTTGGTCCAACCCTCCATGGTTGCCACCAAGACTTTCCACAATTTGGGTCCAGAAGAACCTCCAGCAATTGCCAAAACCAGACATGAAAATATGCCCAGAGGTCTTCAAATTTCCATTATCATCCTCCATATCACCATGACCGGTGGCGACAAGAACCTCCCTAAAATTTACTCCTTTGAGTCTTTTCACAAACACCTGGGGAGGTCGAGGTAGTTCAGATGAAGGGAAGTTCTGAACCCCTCAAGAGTGATGACACACTTCTTGGTGCCTTCATTGAGAGTGAAGGAGATGGATTTTTCATCCTTACTCACCACAACAGTGTACCAGAATTCAAGCAAGTATAAATGATACATTGCTTGAGGATTTGCGGTCAACGCATAATGGAAGGGGGATTCCTCCCAGAACTTATTGATCCTTCCCATTAGCGTGTCGGATTTTACGTTTAATTGAGCCAAAAAGTTGCTCATGTTAAAACGAATTTGTGATGGAGTGAAATCCTTTGGCCATGTGGCCGATGTTTTCACATCACTCGAAGGAATATATTCAAAGTTAATGAGTGATTTATGTGAGGAAGAAGATGATTTAGCCATTTTGAGATTTGAAAATGAAAGTGAAAGTTAAAAATGAAAAGGAATACGAAAAGCTAATGAGTTTTTGAGAGTAAAGAAGAGAGAGATTGATGATTAGAGAGTAAATGAAACGAAGTAAATGAAAGAATGAATAAGGAATTTGTATTTAAAATGGAACAAAAGGATTTTTCCAATTAAAAACAATTTCTGGGGTCACGTCCGCATTTAATGCAGAGACGTTTGAGGGACCCCACCCTGTACACTTTTTCAGTTAAAAGTACTCATTTGCTTCTCTTTTTACGGCGCCACTTGTGTGATACATAAGCATGACCAATGCTAGGTTAAAGGCCTAGTATGCAGTATGCCACGTGTACACACAAATGACCAAGTATCAAAAATATCTTGAAAAGATTTTTGTATTTCAGTGATGACAAAACAAATTCTGAGCATGGTCAGTTTCAGAAAAATCTGAACCATCTCAGTCATTAAAATTCAACTGAAATATTTTGATATTCTGAAGTGCTTCAGTTAATACATTTTTCTGAGCAAAAGGTTCCCCCTCAGAAAGAAGGTTTATTTTATTGTTTGAAAAATGTTTAACATTCCCCCTGAAGTGATGATCCATGAATTAATAAGTGCCAAGATAGTATCACTAAGGCGTTCGATAGCTAGGCGAGCAAAAATTACATGGATCGCTCAGACTGGTGAACCAGATCAGTGTCACAAAGGCGTTCATAACAAGATTACCAGTCTAAGGATTTAACATACCCAACTCACTGACTAGATGTTTAAAGGTTTTGACATCTAAAGGTTTTGTAAAAACGTCAGCGAGTTGCTTATCAGTGGGAATAAAGTGCAATTCAATATCTCCTTTCAGAATATGATCACGAATGAAATGATCCCTGAGATCGATGTGCTTGGTTTTCGAGTGCATTACAGGATTGTGAGATATGGCAATGGCACTGGTGTTATCACAAAATTGGGGTCTTTGTGTAAGTAACACCATAATCAGTCAGCTGGTTCTTCATCCATATAATCTGAGCACAACAACTTGCTGCAGAAATGTACTCAGCTTCTGCAGTGGATAGTGATACTGCATTCTGCTTCTTACTAGTCCAGCTTACTAATTTGCCACCAAGGAAATGACACCCACCCAGTGGTACTTTTCCTGTCTATCTTGCAACCTGCATGATCAGAATCTGAATAACCCATTAGATCTAGACTGGAGCCTTTGGGATACCAAAGACCCAATCTGGGGACACCCTTAAGGTATCTGAAGATCCTTTTGACAGCATTTGCATGTGCTTCTCTGGGATCAGACTGAAATCTAGCACAAAGGCATGTTGCAAACATTATGTCTGGTCTACTTGCAGTTAAATACATCAGTGAACCAACCATACCACGATATTTTGTATGGTCCCCTGGTTTTCCATGTGGATCAGAATCCAAAGTTAATGGAGCAGAAATAGGAGTATCTTTTGATGAGACTAAATCAAATTGATATTTCTTTAGTAAATCTCTGACATATTTTTCTTGATTTATGAAAATACCATCTTCATTTTGTTTTACTTGAAGTCCCAGAAAATATGTCAGTTCTCCCATCATACTCATTTCATACTCAGAAGACATGATTTTTGAAAAGTTTTACACATCTTCTCATTAGTAGAACCAAACACAATATCATCAACATAAATTTGTACTAAAAGGATATCACTTTTATCATGCAATATGAATAAAGTTTTATCAATAGCACCTCTTTTAAAACCATTTTTAAGAAGATGTTTAGTAAGAGTATCATACCAGGCTCTGGGTGCTTGTCTCAGACCATATAATGCTTTGTTCAGTCTGTACACCCAATGAGGTCTTTCTTCATTTATGAACCCTGGTGGTTGATGCACATACACAACTTCTTCTAGATCGCCATTCAGAAATGCACTTTTGACATCCATTTGATAGACTTTATATTGATGATGAGCTGCAAAAGCTAAGAATATTCTGATAGCTTCAAGTCTAGCAACTGGTGCAAAAGTTTCATCAAAATCGATTCCCTCTTCTTGTGCATATCCCTTTGCAACAAGCCTTGCTTTGTTTCTAATGACGTGACCATCTTCGTCCATCTTGTTTCTGAAGACCCATCTTGTCCCAATTGGTTCCTTCTTCAGGTTACTGGGACAAGGAACGAGTTCCCATACATCGTTTCTTTTAAACTGGTTGAGCTCATCTTTCATGGCTTCAACCCAGCTTGGGTCTTGCATAGCCTCGTCAATCTTCTTGGGTTCAATTAGAGATAAGAAACTGACGTATAAGCATTGATCGCTTGTGGCTCTTCTGGTCTGAACCCCTCTACTGGACTCTCCAATAATTTGCTCAATTGATGTGCTTTTGTCCATTTAGAGTATTGACCAGGATGAACAATGATATCAGTGCAAGAACTTCTCTGAGTAACTTCAGGAGGAGCTTCAGAAAATACATCTTCAGCTTCTTCTTCTTCCTGCAGATCATGACTTGCATCATGAAATTCTTCAGATTGAGGTTGCTCAGTGGAGTCTGATATCATGGGAGAAGCAGCATATACATCTGATCCAATAGTTAGTTCAGAAGGTAGTTTGAAACTAACTGGAGGATAAAATGGAATGTTGCTTGGCTTGTTTATTTCTGGTTCTGAACGGAGATGTTCAGAAACATGTTCAGGTGACTGATCAGTTTCAGTAATGGGATCAGAATCACCGAAACTTATTGGACTTTCTGAGGGTGGTACAGGGATGGAATTCTTAAAGATTGCAGAATTGGATTCATCAAAGGTAACATGAATTGACTCATCAACCTTTTCAAGTCTCTTGTTAAAGACTCTAAGGCTTTGCGATTTGATGAATATCCTAGGAAGTACCCTTCATCAGCTTTTGCATCGAATTTTCCAAGCTGATTAGAGTTATTCAGAATGTATACTGGACACCCAAATACATGGAAGTATCCAATATTAGGCTTTCTATTTCGAGTACTTCATAGGAGGTCTTCTTATGTCTCTTGACATAGATAGATCTGTTCTGAGTGTAGCAAGCAGTTGCAACAGCTTCAGCCCAGAAATTCTTGGGAAGACCAGATTCATTTAGCATACTTCTAGCAGCTTCAATCAGCGTACGATTCTTTCTTTCTACAACACCATTCTGCTCTGGTGTGTGTGCTGAGAGAAGTTCTGAGATATGCCAGTTTCAGTGCAGAAGGACTCCAGAGTGGCATTTCTGAATTCAGTGCCATTGTCACTTCTGAGCTGACAAACTTTTCGCATGTACTTGAGCTCAATTTGTTTGATGAGAGCAATGATTTCAGCAGCAGCTTCACTTTTGGACTTGAGGAAAATCACCCAGCAATATCTTGAATATTCATCTATGATGACAAGGGTGTACTTCTTTCCTGCTCTGGTCTGAACGTTCACTGGTCCAAAAAGGTCCATGTGAAGCAAGTGAAGAGGTTCAGTTATACTAAAGCTTTGCTTTGTTTTAAATGAAGCTCTTTTCTGCTTGCCCATTTCACAACCTGGACATGGCTTGTCTTTGTTGAAAGACATAGAGGGTATCCCATCAACAAGTTGTTTTCTTGACACTTATTAATGTTTTTGAAGTTCAGATGAGATAACCTCTTATGCCACAACCAATTTGTGTCTTCATCAGCCTTTGTGTAGAAACATTGTTCAGAGATAGATGGATTCATATCAATGACATAAATGTTTCCCTTCCTTGGTGCAACCAGAACTACCTTTCCATCTCTGTTGAATATGGTGCCTTGTGAAATATCAAATAGAACCTTGAAGCCATCATCACAAAGTTGACTGACACTGATCACAGTTATATTTCAAACCATTCACATATGCAACTCGTGTGAATTTGACTTGACCATTATTCACAACACCATATCCCTCAGTTTTTCCATTTCCATCATTTCCAAAAACGATTGAGGGCCCTTCTTGCACCCTATATTCCTCCAGCAGGGTTTGATAACCAGTCATGGTTCGGCCAGCAGCACTGTCCAGAAACCATATGTTCTTCTTTCGGTCTCCCTGCACATAAACAAAGATTAGTTCTTTTTGGGAACCCATCTATGGATGGGTTCACTAGACTCTCCCTTAGCAGTCTCAGATTTCTTTGGTATATGAGGAACAGATGGGTCAAATGGGATTTCAGTCATTATCTCAGTTGACACAAAAGTTGTTGGTTTGATGGGGTGCTCAACCTTTTTCTTCTCAGATTTTAGCTTGATTTGCTTGGAAAAAGGTTTTGCATTTTGTTTAGGTTGAAGAGGAGTGGTTTCAACATTTTTTAAACGTGCATTACAACTCTGCACTTGTCTAGCCAATAGTTGAAATTGACTTTCTAACCTTAACAAAATAGATTCATCATTAGACACCTGAGCCTTACCAGAATCTGAGGTAGAAGGCTCAGTGGGGGAGATGGTTTTCTTCTTCTTTAGTCCTTTTGGAACCTTAGATGAAGTCTGAGGAGATGGCTTTTTGGTTTTAGCCTTCTTTTCTGAACCAGTTGTCTGAGCTGTTTCAGAATTTCCCTCAGAATGTTCCTTGACCTTATTAGTCACAATTTTTTGTTTGCCAACTTTAGGAAAAGTAATTTCCGGTTTCATTTCTTTGGAAGTGCATCTAAATCAGTGATTATAGATGCCATGTGAAGATCACCAGATTCATATGCTGTTCTTTGATTTGCAAAAGTGTTTTTAATTGCAACATCTGGTTTTGGTGCACTCATCCAAGATTTGATTATTTTTTGTTCTTTTTCAAGGATGGTTTTTAGTTCTTCCTTTTCCAACTCTAAAGTGGCAACCATAGATTGATAACTTTTTAGGGCCAGATGAACATCTTTTAGTTCTTTTAGTCTGGCCTGACTGGCGTTCAGTTCAGAAGTATTGTTTTCAAACATTTTTAAGCTTTCTGAACGCACTGTCTCAACAAAAGAGATGTCAGCCTCTAAAAGAACCAAAAGGTCCATTTGTGTTCCTCATCTTCTTCATAGCCATCTGAAGCTGGAAGAAAGATAAAGGAAAAGCCTTGGTGATGGCAGAAGAACCCAAGAAAATTGTTAAGGGTTCTGGTCTGGTTGTTGGAGAAATGTTGATGAACAGGGCTATCCACTTCACGATCCTAATGCTGATAGCAAGAAGTTAGAGACTCTGCAGAAGCAAGTCTCTAACCAATTCATAATGTGGAGTGAAACAAGGAAAGGGAAAGGGTTCAACACCAGAGTATGGGAACCCTTGACCATATTGATGCTGCATCTCTTGGACTTTCACTGGAAAGGTTTCAGAAAGTCAAGCATGATCCAAGAGTGCAGAAGGCTGTGAAAGATATGCTAGATTATGAGTATGGGGTGAACTACTCTCCTCTGGAACAAAAGCTGGACCATCTCACCTTCAAAATGTCCATTCAAGACTTAGTGAAAAATAGAGAGATGGAAATGGCCAGAAAGAAGAAAGAGATTCTGGCTGGAGTTCAGAATGGAGAAAGAGTTGTTCAGACCACCAACGAAGCCCAGAACTGGAACAAGGACTGCAAAGAAAGATTCTCGTGATGTTGTCCATACTTCAATCAAACCAATTTCTGATGATGCTGCTGAGATCCAAAGAAAACATGAAAAGGATCAGTATGATCATTATATGAATCATCGATCGCATCCAGCCAAAATTGTTGATATGGTAGTTGCTAAGGCTGATGGATTGAAGTTGTTCGATTTGGTTGTGAAAAGAGAAGGAAGGGCTACTGAAGAATATACTCAGGTTTCAGTTCATGAGTTTGGCATATCTGAGCACAGGGAGATGATCCAGGTTCTGAAAGGAAAGCCTAAGTCTGCCTTGACTGGTGCATGGTTAGCAAGAATTCAGCAAAAGATGCAAGCCAAGGTAGAGATTGAAGCAAGGCTATTTGGCAAAAAGGATCATTCTCCACTGAAGAGAAAACCTACTGAGGCACCTTCTGGTTCAAGGCCTGCCAAGAAGTAGTTTTCTATTCAGAATTATCATGTACTTGTAAATATTTACATTTGTAACTTCCATTTCAGTTTGTAATATATAAAGTTGCAATTGTGACAAATAAGTAGATGATAAGTTTAAGTTAGAAAACCACAAGTAAAATTCTGAGACATCCATGATCTATAAGATGTACTTAGAAATTTTTACAACTTAAACAAAAACTTGCATTTCAGACTTACAAACATGTATAGATAGAAGTTTGAGATGCATGCACTATTTCAGAACAAATAGGGGGAATTTGTTAGGTCGAGAATCGACCATGTATAATTTGTTCAGAAATAGCTTGAAGTTTAGTGAAGACGTTTTATCAGAATTCTGAGATGCCTCAGAATTCCTTCACTGAAGCTTTCACTTCAGTTCAGATCGAGACAAATCTGAAACATTCATTCTGAAGTCAAAGACTGAAGTATGAAGAAGAGAATCACCTCAGAAGCGAGCATCAGAGTGATTCTACCAGATCGAAGACTGAAGCATCTCAGTGTTAAAGTATTTACAACACTTTACACTGATTACGAGGAAGACTTTACTATACACATTTACCAAGTTGATAGATTTATCTATTAATAAAAGGTACAAAGTGTAGGTATGGAACCTAGTACTATAAGTCACATCAAGTGACTTATATACTCTTCCTTGTGCAGCATATAAGGAATTATGGTCTAATTCCTTAAATGCTCACAACCACATTTGTACGACATTGTCCATGTCATCATAGACTTTGTCTATAAATATAAAGTCTTCTCATAACTTGCAAAATGCTTGAAACTATTGCATTGCAACTTGTGAGATATACTCTAAGTAAACTTACGAGTATTTCCAAGTCAATTAGATCACTTGTATTTCGGGATTGTTTAGATATTTACACTTGGGTGTTTATCTTTGTTCCGCAACAATCCTTGTATTTGTTTATACATCAATAAATCAAATACATTAGAAAACAACGTGTCTCAATGCTATTTACTTGATTATATTTATATATATCTTTATATAGTTTCTGCCATTTGTTCTTGCATTTATTTATATTGTCAATTGTTTCTTGTTATCCACATCTGGATCGTAAACTGAACTTGTCCATTCAAGATCAGTTGTACTTGCCAGTCGGGTTTATTAGTCATCTATATATTTGGGACTCACAGAACCCACTGTTACCTATGGCTAAAGCTGGCGTGATGTTAGCTAAGGCAGGATTTCCAAGCTGTCCTTGAGGGTCACACAAAGTGGGTCCCCCTCCGCTTGTTCCGGCATCAGTACTCAACTGAGCTTGTGAATCCGTGTACCTAGGAGATCTAGACTCATGTGCACGAAATGAAGGCGAGAGGTGGGGCTGGTCCTCTCTTATTTCAACACTCTCATCCTCCAAATGAGGAGAGTGTGGTGAGCGTGGCTGTTCCCCGTGCGTTTGTGAGACTAACTCCTGTTGTGAGGAGTCAGAATGGCTAGGAGAGTTTGGTGCAAGCGAGAATGGGCAGTTCCCGACTTCTACCCTAGGGTAAACAACCCGGCTAGACTCTGTGGTTTGAACTATTGGAGGGCCAACGTTTTCTTTATGCCCTTGTCCTAACCCGGACCGCACATCCTCTCTTACATTTTCAACTCCTCCCTCAATTCCGCCTTGTTCCTCCAGCACAACATCATCTCCAGTGCTAACATGCTCAGTTTCCAACTCAGATACAACATTATGAATTACTTGAGTTACTTGTTCAGCATCCAACTCTGTCGAGGCACCAATATGTTCAGATCCAGCAGACTTATGCTTTCTTTTGGATTTCTTCTTCTTTGATTTCTTTGGTGACCTTCGAGCAATCATTTTTAGTCGTCTACCAGGTATTGCCGGTGGTTCATTTGGTAGAGCTGAAGCAAGCGGTGTAGGATTAAGTACAGGTGATAAGCGAGGTGGTGTTAAAGTTGGTGGATTTGGCGAAACAACGGATGGTATAGGTGTAGATTGTGAAGGTGAAGATTGCGAAAGTTGAACGGTTGGTGTAGATTGTGTTGATTGAATGGATGGTGAGGTTTGCGAAGTAATATTTGGTGTAGGTTGAGAAACAGGTGAAGAAACAGGTTCAGGTGTTACAACATCTTGCTCAAACATAACTCTTTTTGACTTTCTTTTCCTCTGCTCAGAAGTCCCCTCATCACTAACCCCTCTTTTTCTTTTATCAGATCTAGGACCCTCACTAGGCGACCTATGCTCAGCTTGGGTAGGAGTCTGTCGGCTTTCAGACCCCATTGCTGAGACTAACCACTCTAGATAAGCCCTAAGGTGAGGACTCTGAGCAGGAACCAGATTAATCAGGAATGGTGGAATCGGAAAAGGTCTTGCAGTTTCACTTCCTGTGCCTCTCAAGTTGGATTTATACATTGCAATTACACACTTGAAGCTGTCTTCCAACTTTGGAATTTCTTCTGCATTATCAAGAACGTCTTCGATAATCAGTGTGAAGAATCTGATAAAGGGAATGTATTTTCTTTCTTGTGCATTCTTTCCCTTGACAACTTGTACCATCTTATCCCATATTATCTTCGCAAAGTCACACTGCACATTGTGAGTGACTGCATAGTAAATTGATAAGGAATGCTTCGTCATGAGATCAATTCCTTTCTGTGATGGCATCAAACAAGTGGTTAGAACATTGTACATTGTATGCCAGAGAGTTGCTACATTCATTCTTCTAAAATCTCTCATTGTTGCCAACTCTCCTTCATAACCCAACGAATGAACTCCAGCCAACATTTCTTCAACTGATGGAAGTTCTTTGTATTCTTCAAGTTCAGGAAAACCAATGATAGTTACTTTCGGACTTAACAAGTTTCTTCTTGATGATTTCTGTGGTCTTGTTTACTTTCTTTATATTATTAGGTGACAACCAACCATATTGATCTTTGTACTTAGTTATTCCAGAAAACAGTATCTCTAACCCTTTGTAAAGTGCACTTAGGATTCTTCTGAGAATACCTAGGAAAACTAGAATACCTAACCTGCTTAGGTTGTTTGTTACCTAATGAGAAAGTTTCATTCTTAACAATCTTTGGACCACTGCTTGTTTTGACTTCTTTTTGAATCTTAGGTTCAGTTTTAACCTTATACATCTGTGGTTGTCTAGAAGTCTTTGAAATCTTAGAAACTTTGGGACCTTTGTTTGGTTTCGTTCTTGAATCAGTCTTGGGTGATGGTTGGTCTTTGGTCTTTGGAACTTATCGAATGGGGAAGGTTGTGAAGAGTGTGACTTTGGAATCTTCTTTAGAAAAAATTCATGTTTTTCCTCTTTTTGAACAAAATGTTTTTCAAAATCAGGAGCAAAATCATAATTTCCTTCCAAATAAGTTGAGAATTCATCTGTTTCCAATTTCACACTTGCTTCACTTCTCTTGAGTGGAATTGATGCTTTTTCTTTCTCTTTTAAAAGATTGAAGTGCTATTTTCTGAAATTGGAATTCAACTTTTAAATCATTAAGTTCCTTTAGCACTTTCACCTTTTGTTCTTTTTCTTTTTCAAACTTTTGTTTGAAAGCATCAATTTCATTCAAGTATGATTGAGTTCCCTCAGAAAACTTGGTAAAGGACTCAGTTTCAAAAGTAGTCGGGAAGAAATAATCATCAACATCAAGTGCATCATCGAATTCATCTGGATCACTATCAGTTTGAACAGACACATGAACAACTTTCTTGATGTCTACATTCACATTTTGAACATGGATTGGATGATTCTCTTTAAACACATTGGTTTTCTTTTTCATAGATAAAATCTTCTTATTGATTTTTTCAATGATTCAGAAAACTTTCGGTCAAAATCAAGTTTGCACATATCAAAGATCTGTGATTCTTTTTCAGTTTGCACAGAAGCATTTACAATTTCACACATAGAAATCATAGAACATCCAGATTGATCACAAACTTTGGAATCTAACTTGGGTTGGTCAATGATAAAGTGATTTTGAGTCTTCAGATTGTCTATCAAAGATTGCTTTTCATCAAGAGACTTTTGCAGATCCTCTATTACCTTTTCCAAAACTTTTTGTGGAACATAAGGTCTCAAGTTTTTAGCTTTTGGAATTGGAATAGTTTCTTCTAAAGGTTTTTCTTTAAAACACTCAAGAATTTCAGGAATTACAGCCTCATGATTTTCTTTTTCATCATTTTCTTTTTCATCATTTTCTTTTTCAATTTTATGTGCAGGGTGACTGAAAAAATCATATGACTCATCCATTAACTCATAGTTAAAATAGACTTTTGCACCCTTCTTTAGAAAATCATCAGCCTCAAAATCACTATCATTCGGTCTCACAAACTGGTCAGTCATCCCACATATCAAATAAGATTCCTTATATAATGATGGGACTTCTTCTTGTGCTTTGAGCAAATGATTTGGATTGACATAACCTAACCCTGAAGTGAATATTGTTTCCGAATTTCTTGGCCTATTCAAAAAGATTTGTTGATATGAACGATTAATCTTATACAACTTGTCTTGATAAGACTTGATTTCAGCTTTAAGCTCATCATTTTCTTTATCAAGTTTTTGTTTAAGAGAATCTTTTATACAACACTCATATTTTAGGACAGAAATTTTGTTTTCAAATTCCGTCAAATCAGGGATAGATTCTTTCAATTTCACATTTAAAGACTCAATGTCCTCATCCAATGCATTTGCTCGAAACATCTCATTGGTCTTTTCGACTTGAAGTTGTCTGACGGTCTTGCTTAGTTCAAGAACTTTGGTCTCAAGTTCTTGTTTTTCAAGATGCAGTTTTGAGTTTGGAGTAAAAGTGACTGCTGCTTTTTCAGATTTCAAATTCTCAAATTCCTTTTGAAGCAAATCAAATTTACTTTGAAAATCTTTTTCTTTGTCTTCCAAATCTTTCTTTAATTTTAAATTCTTTTTACTCAACTCCCTGCAATCTTTTCTTGCTGTTTCACTCATATCCATATAGTGTTTTAACACTGATTTGGGAAGTGTAAGTACCTGATCATCCTCTGAAGAACTTTCCTCAACATCATCCAACTCCTTTGATTTCTTGATCTTCGTCATGGAGCACACATTTGCTGCAAGTTCGTCTGTCTCCTCATCAGAAAGATGTAACCACTTGTCATCCTCAGCGAGAAGAGCAATTCCACTTTCCTCTTGTCTTGCTAGCAAAAGTTTGTACTTATAGTACTCGGAGTTCTTTTGTCGAGGTTTAGTGCAATTGATGGCAAAATGTCCAGTAAGACCACAGTTGTAGCATTTCTTGTCTTCATTCCTTTCTCTCCATGACCTTCTTCTCAAACTTCTTCTGATTGTCATACTTCTTCTCACCACCAACAAAATCTTTCTTCTGATCGAACTTAGGAGTATTCGCATTTTTAGCATACGAAGAGACTGATGAAGTCCTAAGCTGATTATTTGTTGGTTTCTTCTTGAAGAATTTCTTCTTGAAAGCCTTTGTGAAATAAGCGAGTTCTTTGTACATCTCTTTTTGTTTCTCATCAAGATCACAATCACTCATTTCACTTGTATCAGAATCAGTGTCATACTCAACAAAGCTTTGTCTTGACACTTTTGAAATCTTCTTCTCAGCTACCAAGGCTAATGGATCGGAATGAGAACTTTCTTCTTTCTTCTTTTGGATTCTCTGAACATCCTCAACATTCAGCTTCAATTTTTCATACAAGGTGTGAATGGTGAGTTTCCCAAAGTCTGATTGTTGGTTGAGTTGGGTTCCATACACTTGCCATTCCTCTTCCAGATTTTTGATGAATTTGATGTTCAGTTCCATATTGGTTCTTTTCACATCATTCTTTCTAAACTCATTGATGACATTATAGAATCTGATGTATACTTCATTCAATGGTTCACCCTTCTGTTGCTTGAAAGTTTCATACATGTTCAGAACAGTCGACAATCTTATGGTGTTTGACACATCAGATCCTTCCATCTGCTTCTCCACTTCATCCCATATGTCTTTTCCTGTTTCATAGGAGTCCACATTGCAGTAAATGTCATCAGCTCAACTCTATTTTTCTGATCTGTATTCCAACTCTCTTCAGGTAAAGCTTCTCCATTAACAGGATTCTTTGGAATTTCAGGACCATCTTTGTATGATTTCCTCAAAAGTTTTCCATTCTTCTGTCTGTCTATCCAGTTCAGAAACCTTTTCTTCCATTGAGGATAAGAACCTCTAAACAAGACAGGAGGTCTTCCTTCAGAACCAAGTGCTAAAGCTTCCCTTGAAGCCATTTCAAATAAATTCCAAAGAGAATTGAAAAATTTTCTATTTTAACTAGATGCAGAGCTTAGACCTCTGCAAATAGAACAAGTAGAAATTTGAATTTTTTTGATTTTCTTCTCACTTGAAGAATATTAATGAAAAATGGTTTTGAATTGATTTTCTTGAAACTTTTGATTTGAGAATTTCAAAAACAACTAAATGCCGAGCTTAATCCTCTGCAAATAGTGTAAGTAGCCAAGTCACAACCCAAGTACACTGGTCAACAACCAATTTCAACTGAATGCCGAGCTTAAATCTCTGCAAACAGCACAACTAATAAAACCACTTGGTCGAAGAATCAAAATCAACTATTTGCCGAGCAAATAACTCTGCAAATAGCACAATTAATAAAACCTCTTGGTCGAAGAATCAAAATCAACTATTTGCCGAGCAAATAACTCTGCAAATAGCACAAATAGAACTTGTACTTAGTCGCACCAACCAAAAATACTTGTTTGCCGAGCTTAAACCTCTGCAAACAATGCAAGTAGCACCAGTCTCAAATCAAAGATTCTTGAAACAACTATTTGCCGAGCAAAGAGCTCTGCAAATAGAACAAGTAGCCTCAACCCTTAACGAAAAAATTCTGTAAACACCTATTTGCCGAGCAAAAAGCTCTGCAAATAGAACAAGTAGCACCAACACTTAGAGAAGATTTCTTGAAATAACTATTTGCCGAGCAATAAGCTCTGCAAATAGAACAAGTAAGAGCAAGTCTTAGCCAACGATCTCTGCAAACACTAGTAATCACTAGGCGACAAAATAGACGGTTACTGTTCGTCTTCTTCGTTCAGCCAAACCCTCAAATGCAGAACTGACTGTAAATCTTCAATTTCTCCTTCATTTTTGCGAATTAAAGCTCGTATTTTATATCAAAATGATCAGTAAAACGATGCGCACAAATCCTTGAACAAATTGGATGCTAATTTCAACTAGAATTCAAACCCACTCGAACATGCGATTTGCCGAGCTCGAGCAAAAACAACTCAAATGATGAAATTAACTTCTGAAATTGATAACGAAGGATGATATACTGATTATAAATCGATCGGTGAACAAAATTCGAACAAAAACACACTTAATTTGCAGAAATCACTCAAACAGTTATCTCGGCAAATGAACCTTTCAGAAAATAAGCCAAATTCTGAAATTAAGCACAAATTAAGCTTGTTTTAAGCTTGTGGATCGTTCAGTTACTCTGATTGTGCTCTGATACCAAATGTAAAGTTAAGAATTCGAGCTTATGTGTGTGTTAGAGTGTGTAACAATGGAGGTTTTAAGAGAGAGAAAGTAGAGAGAGAAAGAGTGTTTGGCTGGAAGATTAGTTTGCATAAAAAATGAGGTGAAAGGTTACATTTTGCATTATGGAGGGGGTTTATATACCTATACACATATTACAATATGCCCCCTTCCATACTTAGATATTTACATTGTAAGTACAAGAGATACAAATCAACTACTACATTTATATTTCTAACACTATTTGCTCCCACTTCCACTCGGGAATTTTCGGCTGCTTTAAAAGTCCAGCTGGCTTTTGGTGCTTAGCTTTGACCATCGCACAAGTCATGCATCGGCTCACATATAGGGCTACATCACTTTTCATCCCAGGCCACCAAAAGTCCCTTTTTAGACCTTGGTACATCTTATCCGCTCCCGGATGAATCGAGTATTTTGAATTGTGAGCTTCATTCATTAATACCTCTCTCAGCCCATTGATCTTTGGGACCCAAGCTCTTCTTTGAAATACAAGATGCCTTCATCATCCCTATCGAACCTTGTTTCTACCCCACTCAATGCCTCTTCTTCAATGTTCTTCCCTTCAAAAGCCTTTGCTTGATCTTCTAAGAATTTGTCCCTTAGAGACATTTTCACTCGTAAGTGATAGATTCTTGTCCTCGACACCCTAGTGCTCACCTTCCTACTAAGGGCGTCAGCAACAACATTTGCCTTTCCGGGGTGGTACTTAATTTCGCACTCGTAATCGTTAAGCATCTCCATCCACCTCCTTTGCCTCATGTTCAACATCTTCTGATCGAAGATGTGTTGCAAGCTCTTGTGATCGGTAAATATGGTGAACTTGGTGCCATAAAGATAATGTCGCCATATCTTCAAGGAAAATACTACGGCTCCTAGCTCCAAATCGTGTGTCGAATAATTCTTCTCATGTGGCTTCAATTGCCTAGATGCGTATGCAATAACCTTGTCTCTTTGCATTAGTACGCACCCTAGCCCTTTATTCGACGCATCACAATACACTACAAATCCTTCCATTCCATCCGGAAATGCTAGTATTGGTGCTTCACACAACATGTTTTTAAGCGTTTGAAACACTTGCTCTTGTTCTTCACCCCATTCGAACTCTCTTGACTTTTGGGTCAATTGGGTTAAAGGTACCGCAATCTTAGAGAATCCTTGAATGAACCTCCTATAATAACCCGCCAAACCTAGGAAGCTACGCACTTCCGTTGGTGTCTTGGGTGTCTCCCATTTCTTGATTGCTTCTATCTTAGACGGATCAACATGGATTCCTTCTTCGTTCACAACGTGCCCCAGAAATTGGACTTGACGTAGCCAAAATTCACACTTAGAAAACTTAGCATATAGCTTCTCGTCTCTAAGTAGCTGTAAGATTATCCTCAGGTGCTTCTCGTGCTCCTCCTTACTTCTAGAGTATATTAAGATGTCATCGATGAACACTATGACGAACTTGTCCAAGTATGGCCTACAGATCCTATTCATTAGGTCCATGAAAACGGCTGGCGCATTTGTGAGACCAAATGGCATCACTAAGAACTCATAATGCCCATAGCGAGTTCTAAAGGCCGTTTTAGGTACATCTTCTTCTCGTACCCTCAACTGATGATAGCCGGACCTAAGGTCAATTTTCGAGAAATGCGACGCTCCTTGCAGTTGATCGAACAAATCGTCTATTCGCGGCAGCGGGTATCTATTCTTGATCGTCAATTTATTCAACTCTCTATAGTCGATGCACATTCTCAGAGTTCCATCCTTTTTCTTGACAAAGAGAATTGGCGCACCCCATGGCGAAGAACTAGGTTGGATTAAACCTTTATCAAGCAATTCTTGCAATTGCTCTAAGAGTTCTCGCATTTCGGAGGGCGCTAGCCTATACGGTGCTTTAGCTACGGGGGCTGCCCCGGGAACTAAATCGATAGTAAACTCTACTTGTCTCACTGGGGGAAGTCCAGGTAGTTCGTCCGGAAATACATCTAGAAAATCTCTAACCACCGTTACCTTGAGAGGATCCTTATCTTTCACTCGCTTATCCACTACTTGTGCCAAGTATGTGTGGTATTCCTTGCGTAAATACTTCCTCACTTTCATAGATGACACTATCTTGGGTTGGACTCCCGCCTTATGGCCTTGAACTATTAGCACCTCACCGTTATCTAAAGGAATTTTAATGATCTTTCATGGCAAAGTATTTCAGCACGCATTTTCGACAACCAATCCATTCCTACTATCACATCAAAACTTCCTATTTGTATGGGAATCAAGTCTATACTATAGTCCTTCTCATCTAAAGTTAACTTACAATCAGCAATAATTTCCTTAGTCTTATACTCGTTTCCATTAGCATATTCAACATAATAAGTTTCCTCAAGCTCACTAGGTATCTTATCAATTAATTCTTTAAATTCAAAGGAAATGAAACTTCTCTCGGCTCCAGAATCAAACAACATAGAGGCATAGACATTATTTAATGGAAACGTACCTACGATGACATTTGGGTCATCACGTGCCTCATTTGCTCCCATCGCATACACCCGTCCTCTTGCTGGACCTCCTTGGTTTCCTCGGTTCACATTGTTACCTTGATTCCCTCCATTTGCTCTATTCCCATTATTTCCTTGGTTTGCTTGATTCCCACGGTTGCCAACATTTCGAAAATTCCCACGATTATTGTTCACGTTCCCACGACCTCCTTGAGCTCTTCCCAACCTAGGGCAAGCATTCCTCCAATGATCCATAGCTCCACATTCACGACATGCTCCGGGGTTTCCTCCAACTCTTGCTCCACTTCGGCAATAGGCAGCAAGGTGTCCAAATCGGTTGCAAGTCGTGCACTGCCTACATTCTCCTCGATGGTGGTTGCCACAACGATTACATCTTGGCGGCATGCCACCGTTTGGGTTGGGGTTAACATCAGCAATTCCATAGTTTCTCACTACTTTTTGTCTTTTATCTGGCCCATTACCTTTCCTATCACCAAATCGATTTCCTCCTCCTTGCCTAGAGCTTGATTCACCACGCGAGTATCTTCCACTCCTAACCAAGTCATTTACTAACTTGGTTGCCAAGCTTATAGCTTCTTCAATTATGGTGGGGTTCGCGGCCGTGACCATCAATCTGATCTCAGGTACTAACCCATAGATAAACCTTTCAACCTTCTTAGCCTCAGTGTTCACCATCTCAGGTACTAGCACACACAACTCGTGGAAGCGAATGGCATATGCCTCCAGCTCCATTCCTTTCATAGCATGGCTCCAAAACTCAATCTCCAACTTTTGCACCGCTGGGCGGGGACAGTATTCTTGCTTCATTTCCTCCTTGAGTTGCTCCCAAGTCAAAGCGTTCATTACGGCGCGACCTCTCGTAGTGACTCGGAGGTTCCACCAAGTGAGTGCCCTTCCTTGGAGCTTGCTAGCCGCAAACTTGACACGGTCGGCCGGTGCGCAATCGATGATGTTCAAAATGGCTTCCATGCTTTGGAACCATGTGAGCAATCCAACAGGACCTTCCGTCCCATAAAACTCCTTGGGATTGCAAGACGTGAAAGTCTTGTAAGCATTCCTTTCATTGGCATTGCCTCCTCCATCTTGTCTTCTAGCCGTGTTAAGTGTAGCGGTCACATTCTCCGCAATTTGGGTGGCAATGTTTGGCATGGCGGCATTGATTTGTTGGGAGATAAGCTCAGCTAACTCGGTCCTTCGCTGGGCCTCTTCCTCTTGGCGCTGGGCCTCATCACTTGTTTCTCCGCCGGTCCTTCGTGGTGCCATGTCTCTACAAAGGATAATATAGTTTAGTCATTCGTGTATTGAATCATATGACATAAGCTCGACTCACGACTTCTTGATCTCACACGAGTATGTCTAAAGTTATTTAGTGCATAGGGGGCTCGTTCGCACCCATATGTATATTCATATTCTTTTCCTTAATTACGACACACTTGGCATTATGAGCAAATAAATGGCTAGGTAAAATTCTGAAATTTATCAACCATGCTTTCAAGGTTAGTTAAGAGAATTACAGATTCTGTGTACGAACTTGAAGCACGTAAAAGTGGCTTAAGATGGACGATCTGGGAAAAACTCATAAAATATAAAACGTAGCCCTATGAGTTAAGTTTCACCTCCAACTGGAATCAGGTCAAAAGACGAAATAGAACTCCAGATATGGCCGTTCTACCAAAAGTGGTCAGAACTGATTTCCTGCTGTAACTATAACCTTTATAATAGGGATAACTATAACACAATAAGGATAGCACATCATGTAACCATAGAGAGGCATTAAGCATACATATATATCATTCAAGATAAGTTTACAAAATTGCTACATGCCAAATACGATGCGATCATCGTCACATATAAGCTAGAAAGTTCAAGAAATTGAAACAAAGTACAACGTTCATACATCGAATAAGTTCATAAATAAAGAAGCCCTTAGGTTCACTTCCTAAGCATGAGAGCTACCACGAGAGTGCAAACAGCCGTGAGCACACATCCCATCATAAATATCACCTCATTAACTCGACGAACTTCCGATATCGCCAACCTCGCATAATCCCCCGTTCGATCCATAACTCCCAAGGCTCTTTCCATCATCACCTCTTGAGTCCTTACCCTTAGTCTAGCATCCCTTAATCCATTTGCTATTCCCCACACCCTCTCCCTTTCTTCACGAGTCATACCAATGGGAGGTGGAGGGGGTACCCCATAGACTGGGCGATGTGGTTCTTCTTCTTGACGCCTATGTCCGAGATGGTACCAGGGATGATCACGAGGAAGGCGCGGCTGAAAGTATGGGTCTTGGGCTGGAAATCGCCCATCACTTAGGTTCATGGGTGCATCTTGCCTTGGCGGAGCGGGTGCTCTAGGGGCTGGTGGTGATGGTGGTGGCGAGGGTGAGCGGCGTCCAGGTTGGCTAGAGGCAACACTTCTAGCATTATCGTCTTCCGATGGATCTTCCATTGGGGAGGTTGCTCTTGCTCTAGGCGTCTCCTTTCTTCCTCTTCCATGTGGTCCACGAATCCATACAAATTCCTTGGCCTAGGGGCTGATCCGGAAGTTCCACTTGCTTGCGACATGATGTTCCTACACAAGTTTCACAAGGCGTGAGATGACGACTTGACTCGACGCTTAAACGACCATGGACGACCGACTTGACCATTGACGACCCATGTGGCAACTTACGGACAGCAAGACGACTCGACGGACCATGAGACGACCTTAACCATTTGACAGGCAACCAACCAACTCGACCAACGACTCACAAGCTTAACAACTAAACAACGACACGACCATCCACAACCGACGACCAACTCGACTCGCACGACCAACATATCCATTTATAATTAAAGTAATGACTAGGATTCAACTTGGGCATAGCTCTCATGTATTATATCTAAATGGACAAAGTAGTACTAGCCAAGTGGGGGTATTAACTAAGGGTTCTAATAGGTAATGCAAACATTGGATTTGGTTATGTATCTTTTGCACCAAGAATCGTTTTTAAAGCTTATTTTCAAAAGACTCATTTTGAATATTCCTTAGACAACCATTTCGATCATTCCATATTAAATTTTTAGTTAGGCATAGTTGATCAGGCTATGCATAAGTAAAACAAGAATACTTTATGATCGACTCAATTGTTTAAGAAATATTCGACTCGTTTTGAAAATACGTAGGTTATAGCAAAATTCTCTATAACCTTGTCTCTGATACCATTTTTTCTGTAACACCCCGACTAAGGCGGAACACGAGATGTCACAGAACGACATGGTACAAAAGATTTAAATATAAAACATCACCATAAAGTTTCAAATGTCATTCAAATTCAAAAGGTTACAAGTTCAAGTTGACGTTTAATAAACATTACATAACCAAATTCATTATCAAAAGATCAAATGTTCGCATTACTAGTCCAACATGCAACAAATAAACACATCATCCATGAGGCGGTCCATAGTGCTAACTTACTGCCCTAGACCTGAAAAGCATGAAGAAAAAGTGTCAACTACGAGAGTTGAGTGAGTTCATAGGTTTATTCTACCAAATATACGTACAACCAATTCAAATTATGAAGTAGTAAATCATATAGTTTCCAAGAATGTCGTTCATAATATCCGTACCCAAACCGTATGTTCAATCAATAAATTTCCATCCACAATAATAATAATTTCCGTTCAGCCCAAAGGCATAATTCGATGAGTATATGCTTGAGCCACTACTAAGACCATTTACATGTCCCAAACAACATAATATTTCATTTCATAGCACAAGCTGTCAATCAAGTGCTTTAATCACAATTGGGGTCGTGCCATGGAGACGACCAATAATATATAAAGTAGATTAGAGCACCGCTCGGGTCGGACTGGCAATGAAGGTGGCCACAAAGGCAGACCAAACATTCCACCGTTACCTATTTAGTGGGTGAGTGGACGATTCCTAGTTGCGCAACCCTCTAACTACAGGCCTCCCCTTTCGGAGTTAATAGTAGTGTACCGAAGTGATACAGTTTGACAGAACTCAAGCTCATCGTATAACATATAACACATTGAACATACAATATATCCCATTTCATAATCATTCTTTCAAGAATCATTCATATATATAAAGCAATTTTATTTATCATGCTTTTCACCCCGAAAGTAAAACACATAAAAGAGTTTGAAAGGGGGCTATGACTCACTTGATTTGAGAGTGTTAGGGGCTGATCAAATGCGAGGTCTTCGTCTAGTCGTGTTGCTCCCCAAGCAAGCCTAAACCATGGTATTTATATACACAATGTAAGAGTGTGTAGCATGAACTAGTGTGCTAGATCATGAGATGTTTGCTAGTAGACTTGCCCATCTTTGGTTGTTACTTAATTGTGGAATTTAAGTGCATTATGATGCTCTCATTATTTGGTTAAAAGATATTTGGTGGTAGGAGTTGTTTTCTCATTAAACGTTTTTGTATGTTTATTGGAATTTCGGTAGTTTGGCTTTGATTTATATGATCTCCATTGTATACTTTGCTTAGTGATAATATTTGACATTAGTGGTCTTATAATATTAATATTTATGTATATTTTCTGATTTGTAATTACTTATTTAATTTAATAATATTTAATTACTTATTTATTCACTTTATTGATTTATTTACTAAATAATTCCTTAAAAATACTTTTAAGTGTCATAATTGCCTTATAAATTATGAATAATTTCATTTGAGTTATCTTCTGATATAAATGCTCCTTAATTTATAATTTCATGTTTTATACTTTTATTTGTGTATTTTCCATTAATTTTAATAATAATATTTAATTAGTTATTTTTTAATTATTTAATTATTTATCTAATTTAATAATATTTAATTACTTATTTAATTTAATAATATTTAATTACTTATTTAATTTATAATATTTAATTACTTATTTAATTTAATAATATTTAATTACTTATTTAATTTAATAATATTTAATTATAATTTATTTATTGATTTTTATGTCTTTTAATTACCATTTAAATTCAATAATTCATGGAAATTCTTAGAAATCATCACTAAACATTTTAGCCAAAAATCCCAGGCCTTTTAGGCAACTTTTATCAATACAAATTCATATCAATTCAACCTCTCTTGTGTCTTGCTCATTTTGAGGATTTTATGATTAAAAATCGTTTACCGAAATAGTGATTTTAGCCTCATTTCTTAAGCTATTAAGGTACTTCAAAATGGATTTTCATTCTTATTTCAATATTTACAGAAAGTTCATCATATTTGGTGTCCAAAGTCGTGATAGTGGTGGTGGTGTGATATGTGCAATTTAGTGCTTTCGGTTAGTGATTATTTGACCCGAAAAGGTGATTTTTGAGCTTATTGTTGTCATGAACCAAAAGACTTGAGTTTTATACTTTTATTTCAACTTATTTCCAGTAGGTTTAATATATTTTTCTTGTCCTTTGATTATGGTGCAAGTGTGTGCTCAAAATAGCTTTTTGCATGTTTTCGGTTTGTGATTTCAAGCTTATTTTTACTAGTTTTGGTCCAAGCTTTGTCTCTTTGTTATTTCATTAATTTTTACAGAATATTAACATTAATATTAACATATTTTTCACTTATAACAAGTTCATATCCATCTCATAATCCAACAAAAGATCCAACTTTCTTAAATCTAGCATACATGCATTCAAATCAACACTTTTTAATATCAACTTTTATAGATCTAACATTCAACAACATAAAAACATCTTTTTAATGAAAAATCTCAGAATATATTCTTCAAAAATATACAAAAACATATAGATCTATCAAAAGGAAAATCACTTTAAAAGCTACTAATCTATAACAACACTTTTGGGTCTTAAACTTGTTGAATCCTTGGATTTTTCTTCTTAGATTCGACATGCATGAGCATGGAAAGAAAGATCCTATCAACTTTGCCCTCATTAAGTGTATATTACAAAGAAAACAAGAAGAAAGTATGAGTTTTTGATAAAACCTTTGAATATAAACAAAACAAGATTAGATCTAGTAAAAAGGATGAAGATTATACCCTCTTGAACTTGGTTTTTGATGAAGAAATGGTGCAGATTTTCGTGGCCTCCAAACCCTTGTAATACCTTTAATCTAAGCCTAAAACAACCCTTAAATATACCTTGGATTAACCCTTAACAATCTAGCCTAAAACCCTTATTATTAATACATGTTTATATTGATTTATGCTTGCCTTTTTTTCCTTTTGGCCGTAGGTAACAAGAAGAAGGAGGGAGGAGAGAAAGTTTTTCTTGAGAGAATAAGAGATTGTGTGTGAAGAGTGTGAAGAGTGTAAGAGTGTGTGAGTTCCAAGAGTGAATGGAGTGTATGTAATTTGAAATGGGAGTGTGTTGGTGTGATGGGGAGGGGCCTCATGGGGCATTTGGAGAGTTTTTCTCTCTTTTTTTTTTATAAAATTTGTTGTATAAAATGTATGTATGTGTTAGGTGTATGTATATGTATTTTGTAAGGTTAATTGTATTAGTTTGTAGTGTAAGTAAATTTTTATTCTAGTATGTGTATATATATATATATGTCGTGTATATATGTATGTATGTATATATTTTGTGTTTTTAATTTGTTACATAAGCCTTTATTTATAAACTTGTATTTATTTTAAGCATATATATATATATATATATACTTATTGTTATTTAAACACTTTTATGTACATATTAATTTATAAATATACTTTGAGATAGAAATCTTTATTCTCATGTCATATTTACTTAAATTGGTTTGGTGATTGATTTGTTGGGCATTTATAAGAATTTTGATTGATATTTCAACTTGTGAGGCTCATTTTATCGTTTATAACTTGATTAATCATCAATAAAATTTTGTTCAATGGCATTTTATAAATTAAATTTAGAACTGAACAATAGCTTTGGATTGCTAAATTAGGGGCATTATCTACTAGCTTCAAGTATAACTATGGCTTGCGGGATCATAGACGACATAACTAAAACATATATAATGTTAAAAGTAGGGTTGTTACACCCATCTTGTCCCAATTGGTTCTTTCTTCAGATTGCTGGGACAAGGAACAAGTTCCCACACATCGTTCCTTTTAAACTGATTGAGCTCATCTTGCATGGCTTCAATCCAGAAACTCTTGCGAAGACCAGATTCATTTAGCATACCTCTAGCAGCTTCAATCAGCGTTCTGTTCTTTCTTTCTACAACACCATTCTGCTCTGGTGTGTGAGCTGAGGAGAAGTTCTGAGATATGCCAGTTTCAGTGCAGAAGGACTCCAGAGTGGCATTTCTGAACTCAGTGCCATTGTCACTTCTGAGCTGACAAACTTTTCGCTTATGCTTGAGTTCAATTTGTTTGATGAGAGCAATGATTTCAGCAGCAGCTTCACTTTTGGATCTGAGGAAAATCACCCAACAATATCTTGAATATTCATCAACAATAACAAGGGTGTACTTCTTTCCTGCTCTGGTCTGAACATTCACTGGTCCAAAAAGGTCCATGTGTAGCATGTGAAGAGGTTCAGTTATACTGAAACTTTGTTTTGTTTTGAATGAAGCTCTTTTCTGCTTACCCATTTCACAACCTAGACATGGCTTATCTTTATTGAAAGATATCTGAGGTATCCCATCAACAAGTTGTTTTCTTGACAACTTATTAATATTCTTGAAGTTCAGATGGGATAACCTTTTGTGCCACAACCAGTTTGTGTCTTCATCAGCCTTTGAGTAGAAACATTATTCAGTGGGTGAACTATTCATATCAACGATATAAATGTTTCCTTTCCTTGGTGCAGTCAACACTACCTTCCAATCCCTGTTGAATATGGTGCCTTGTGAAATATCAAATAAAACCTTGAAGCCATCATTACACAGTTGACTGACACTGATCAGGTTATATTTCAAACCATTCACATATGCAACACGTGTAAATTTGACTTGACCATTATTCACAACACCATATCCCTCAGTTTGTCCATTTCTCATCATTCCAAATGTTATTGAGGGCCCCTCTTGCACCCTATATTCCTCCAGCAGGGTTTGATAACCAGTCATGGTTCGGCCAGCAGCACTGTCCAGAAACCATATATTCTTCTTTCGGTCTCCCTGCACAAACACAAAGATTAGTTCTTTTTGGGAACCCATCTCTTGATGGGTTCACTGGGCTCTCCCTTAGCAGCCTCAGATTTCATTGGTTCATAAGGAAGTGAAGGATCAAAAGGGATCTCAGTCTTCACTTCAGATGACACAAAAACAGTCAGTTTGATGGGGGCTTCAACCTTTTTCTTCTCAGATTTTTGTTTCACTTGTTTGGAAAAAGGTTTAGCATTTTGTTTAGATTGAAGTGGAGTGGTCTCAACATTTTTTAATCGTATATTACAACTCTGCACTTGTCTAGCCAATAGTTGAAATTGACTTTCTAACCTTAACAAAATTGATTCTTCATTAGACACCTGAGCCTTACCTGAATCTGAGGTAGATGGCTCAGTGGGGGAGACATTTTATCTTCTTCTGACTCTTAGGAACCTTAGATGAAGACTGAGAGGATGGCTTTTTGGATTTAGCCTTCTTTTCTGAAGCAGTGGTCTGAGCTGTTTCAGAATTTCTCTCAGATTGTTCCTGAGCTTTTCAGTCACGGTTTTCTGTTTGCCAACTTCAGGAAAAATAATTTCTGGTTTCAACTCTTTTGGAAGAGCATCTAAATCAGTGATTATAGATGCTAAGTGAAGATCACCAGATTCATATGTTGCCCTTTGATTTGCAAAAGTATTTTTAATGGCAGCATCTGGGTTTGGTGCTTTCATCCAAGATTTAATTATTTTTTGTTCTTTTTCAAGGATGGTTTTTAGTTCTTCCTTTTCCAACTCTAAAGTGGCAACCATATCTTTTTAGTCTGGCCTGACTGGCGTTCAGTTCAGAAGTATTATTTTCAAACATTTTAGACTTTCTGAACGCACAGTTTCGACAAAAGAAATGTCAGCCTCTAAAAGAACCAAAAGGTCCAGTTTGTGTTCCTCATTACTTTCAAAACCAAAGTCACTAACCTTTTTCATGACTATATCCACCCATCGACCAGATTCAACATCAGACTTGACCAAATGACCTTGGTCTTCTCCTGCCATGAAGCACATATCCCTAACTTTTTTTTCATCATCAGATGAAACATCAGAATCTTCCCATTTTTCAGACTTGGCAATCATACAACTATTATTGTTTGAGTTGTCTTGTGCCATGAGAGCTATTTGTGCTTTCAACTTCTTGTACTTAGCCTTATAGCTATCATCAGATTTCTGAAAAATAGAGTGGTTAGGGGCAGATTGTGATGATGAAGGTTGACTAGATCTGCATTCCTTCATGAAATGTCCTTCTTGCCACACTTAAAGCATTCAAGATTAGACTTATCAATAGAAGCGCTGGAAGCAAATGGTTTGCCAGATCGATTAGATTTGTCCTTAAAACGATTGAACGTTTTAGCCAGCATGGCAACCAGATCATCATTGTCATCCTCATCACAACCATGAGCAACATTATCAGAAATACCAGTTTTTAACATTTCAGAAACCATCTTCTTCATTGAGTCAGAATGGTCACTCTTAGAAGATAGTAAAGCAGTCCCATGTGGCTCAGAATACTGAACCACGACTGAACTGGTAGAAACATGATTTTTGGCATCTTGCTCAGCCATAGCTCTCTCAGCTTTGTTCTCTTCAGTGTATCTGAAGGCTCCATAAAGGGAAGCAAGAGTGTGACTGTGCAAGGTTTTTCCTTGTCTTAAAACCAAGATTAAATTTTCCCATTTTGAAGGCAAAATATTACAAAACTTTTCCAACAAAATTTCTTTGTCTTTAGTGACTCCCAGGGCTTTCAGTTGATTAACCAGATTTGTGAATCTGATGTAGGTTTGAGTTAAAGCTTCACCTGGGATTGCAAAGAAAGCTTCATATCTTTTATTTAAAGCAACTTTTCTTGTGACAATTGTCTCATTAGTTCCTTCAAACTGTATCATAAGTTTCTCCCACATTAATTTAGAATTTTCAAGTAAGACCAGGGTGGGCATAAGTGTTTCAGGAACAACGTACAAGATCATATTTTGTAGCTTGGTATCAAGGTCTACCAGCCTATGATCTTCTTCTGACCAATGATCCTTCTCCTTAGGTGTCATCCTAGGAGTCCCATCGGCATTACGAACCACAGTTGAAGCATTTTTGGGAACATGGGGTCCATCTTTTAAGATATCTGGCAAATGTCTTTCAACATCAGCAATATACTTAAGCATGCATGCTTTCCATGTTTGAAAATTTTCACTGTTCCCATCAAACTTGGGAACAGGATTATTTGGAAAGTGTACATGCACGTTGTGCAATGGTATATTGTTGTTAATGACAGGTGGAGTATTGGGTTGGGTAGCATTAACATTAGGGTCAGGACCTTCTTGTTGTTCAGGGTCAACCATCTTTGCAGATCAAAGGTTAATGAATTAACGTTAATTCAACCTTGCTGCTCTGATACCAAATGTGAGTCCCAAATATAAGATAGTTAAATACCCGACTGGCAAGTAAATATGAACTGGAAGGACAAGTTCAGATTACGATCCAGATATGGATGAACAATAAGATAAAAGTACTGAAAGTAAATTGCAAGGAACTAAAGTGCTGAAACTATATAAAGATAATATATATATTCAAGTATGTAGCATTGAGACACGATGTACTTTTCAATGTATTTGATTTATTGATGTATAAACAAATACAAGGATTGTTGCGGAACAAAGATAAACACCCAAGTGTAAATATCTAAACAATCCTGAAAATACAAGTGATCTAATAACTTGGAAATACTCGTAAGTTTACTTAGAGTATATCTCACAAGTTGCAATGCCAAAGTTTCGAGCACTTTGCAAATTGTGAGAAGCCTTATATTTATAGGCCAAGTACATGCTGATGTAGACTGATGGTCGTACAAATATGGTTGGGAGCATTTAAGGAATTAAACCTAATTCCTTACATGTATGTTTTTAAGGTAAAGTATGTAAGTCAATTGATGTGACATTACATACTTTATTCCCAACCTTTTACTTTAAACCTTGTACTTTTAATAGATAAATCTATTAACCGGGTAAAGGTGTGTAAAGTAAAAAGGCTTCCTCGTAATCAGTGTAAAGTGTTGTAAGTACTTTACACTGAGATGTTTCAGTCTTCGATCAGGTAGAATCATCTTCTGAGCTCCACATCTGAGCTGATTCTCTTTCTTCAGACTTCAGTCTTTGACTTCTTTCTGAACGGTATTCTGATACGTTGATCTGAACTGAAGTGAAGCTTCAGTGAAATAATTCTGAACGACTTCAGAATTCTGTACAAGTGTCTTCACTGAACTTCAACTATTTCTGGACAAATTATACTTGGTCGATTTTTGACCCAACAAAAGGTGTATCAGTTAGACGTTAAGAGTGCCTTCTTGTATGGTGAAGTTAAAGAAGAAGTTTATGTTCACCAACCACCGGGGTTTGAAGATCCTAATTATCCAAGAAGAGCATATCGGCTTGATAAGGCTCTTTATGGATTGCATCAAGCACCCAGAGTGTGGTATGAAAAGTTGTCGACACATTTGTTGACAAATGGTTTTACAAGAGGATCGATAGACAGCACATTGTTTATCAAATGGCGGAAGCGAGATTATTTAATTGTACAAGTTTATGTAGATGATATCATTTTTGGTTCATCTAACACGAAAATGTGCAAAGAATTTGAAATGAGCATGAAAAAGCAGTTTGAAATGAGTGCTTAGGGGAATTACAATTCTTCCTCGGACTACAGGTTAATCAGAAGAAAGATGGATTTTTCATTCACCAGTCTAAGTATGTCAATGACATCTTGGAGAGGTTTCAAATGTTAGAATCCAAGACTTATGGTACTCCTATTCAAGTTGAATCATGGTTTAGAAGTTCTTGATCCAAAAGATACGCCTGTTGAAGCAACTTATTATCGTGCTATCATTGGCTCATTGATGTATCTGACTGCTTCGCGACCAGACATTATGTTTGCTGTTTGTCTTTGTGCTAGATTTCAATCTAGTCCGAAAGAGTCACATTTAACTGCAGCAAAACATATCCTACGTTATTTAAAGGGTAACCAAGGGCTTGGTCTATGGTATCCTATGGGAGGAACATTTGACATTGTTGCATATACTGATTCGGACTTTGGCAGTTGTAACAACGACAGGAAGTCTACAACTGGCGGATGTCAGCTCTTAGGGGGAAGATTAGTATCGTGGCAGTGCAAGAAGCAGCCATATGTTGCTCAATCTTCGTGTGAGGCAGAGTATATGGCTGCTGGTAGCTGTTGTTCCCAGGTATTGTGGATTCAGCAACAACTGCGTGACTACGGTATGGATTTTCTTGATACTCCTATTAGAATAGACAATAAGTCAGCTATAGACATTACAAATAACCCTGTCATGCATAAAGTCACCAAGCATATTGATATTAGACATCATTTCTTGCGTGATTGTGCCCAAAAGAAGTTAATTCATTTGGAAAAGGTTCTAACTGATAATAATCTAGCTGATTTGTATACCAAAGCATTTGATAAGACTCGCTTTGAAAAGCTGATTCTTCTCAATGGTATGAAGAATGCTGATTCGTATTAGATCTCTCAAAGAACTATTTTTTTTGTATTTCTTAGTTAAGTGGGGGGGGGGGGGGGGGGGGGGGGGGGGGGGGGGGGGGGGGGGGGTGGGTTAAGTGGAAATTCGTTGTGTTTGGGTGTGGGGGGTTGGGTTTTGTGGTTTGTGTGTGTGTTTTTTGTTTTTGTTTTTTTTTTTTTTTTTTTTTTTTTTTTTTTTTTTTTTTGAAGAATGCTTTTTATTAGATCTCTCAAAGAACTATTTTTTTATTTTATTTGTGTCTAGTTTATGTCTGTAAATAGCTAGAGTCATAAAAATACAAAAAGAATGTCTAGTTTAAGTCTGTATATAATTAGTGTCATAAAAATCAGAAAAATGAGAAAAACAAAATAAATAAGATAGAGATTTAAGTTGATGCATTCAGACGATTAGAAGTGAGGATAACTTTAGCTGTTAAGCTTGCTTAATCGTAATATAACTGCTACTAGAAAAACAGCTATTTATGACCCGCAATGCGCGTCATAAATGGCTCAGATGACGCGCAAATGCGCGTCAAGGAAGGAGGGGGTCATAAATTTTCATGACCCGCATTTGGGCGTCATCCGTCTATGACGCTCACTTATGACGCGCACTTATGACACGCATTTATGACCCTTTTTTATGACGTGCGTTTTTGCGCGTCATAACCTATTTTTTTTTTTTTTAAATAATTTTTTTCAGTTCCTAATTTTCTATTAAATGAGAATTAAAAACCTGATAATACAAAATTAAAAACACAAATATCAAAATAACGCATTTCATATATATATATATATATATATATATATATATCAAAACAATGAGGTTAATTTAACTAAATGCGGTTTACAATACTTTCTACCTAAAAATGAAATTCGACACATAAATTGCCCATTCTTCTCGAATATCGTCTAAATCCGCATCCATGTACTCATTGCTATCACCACCAATCCATGTACTCATTGCTATTAAGTGAGCCAGCCGCAGGCTTCTCCGACTGTGAAAGCATATTTGAAGCAAATATCTGAGGAAGTTTGCATGTGCATGAAGACAGAAGTTGAATGGAATCCAGATGCAATACCTCCTGTTCTAACTTGAATAAATGACGATTGAAGTGTTGCTGCAATCTCTCATTTGCATAGTTAATGAAGAACTGTTCTAACTTGAATAAATGTTATACCTTAGACGTAAATCTGCAGCAAAAACAACAACAAAAAACAGCAAATCTGCAGCAAAACATCCACAATTCTGCAATAAAAAGAGCAAAAACAGCAACAAAAAGCAGCAGATCTGCAGCAAAAATAGCAATAAACCAGCAATTGCAGCAACTCTGCAGCAAAAACAGCAACATAAACAGCATTTACAGCAACTAAACAGCAAAAAGCAGCAACAAAACAGCAACTACAACAAATCTGCAGCAAAAAACAGCATTTACAGCAACTAAACAGCAAAAAGCAGCAACAAAACAGCAACTACAACAAATCTGCAGCAAAAAACAGCATTTACAGCAACTAAACAGCAATTCTGCACCATAAACCAGCCAAAAACAGCAACTACACAGCAAGATATTCTTGATTGCATCTTCAGAAACAGAACAAAGGTAAAACCATAAGTATACTCAACTTTTTACTGGAAGGGAACAGAGAATTAGACACAACATTCAGCTAAGCAATCCAGTAATCATGGAATTTGCAGATACTGCTTGTTATCTCATACTTCACATGCCAAAATTTCTAATATTATGATTAATTCTATAAGATACTTACACATTTTTAGTGTCTATGATATATGCGTAAAACAATGAAAATGTGCAGATCAAAATCAAGCAAACTGCAACATGCATACATGCTCATTATGTTACAAGTACAAACTAACAACAATATATGTTCAATGATAATAATGAACGCATTGAACATAATCATATTGATATGATATGAACGCAATGGACATGCTCACTATGCTACGACCTTACTTGAACAAGATCTGTTATATGGTTCATACCTCCATATTCTTGATTCCTAAAATATTATAGAACTACATCACCATATCCAGAATGAAGTCCACAGCTTAGTGAGTTTAATTGGAAATAATTTCAAAGAAATTGGAAAAAACTGCCAAAAATTGGAAATAATTTCAAAGAAAGCCTCTTTCGGGGAGAGAACTGCATATTAACAGACAGGTGAGTTTAAGCTATTATGCATCTGGACCAGTATCATCGATATCCAGGAAACTGAAATATAATATGTTGTAAAAACCAACAGATGTTTACCTCACCTTGGCTAGTCTCCATGAAATGTAGTTAGATTAAGGCATCTAATTGCTTTATAATTAGCTGCAAACAACCAGACCATGAAATACAGAGAGATGATAAACTTCATTATTCAATTTCATTATTCAAACATATGTATCTCCAATAAAACTTTACAATCAATTCAAATTCATTATTCAATTCCATTATTTCCAGAACCGACATAAACACTAACATATGAGTCTACAAACCAAATCTTGAATTCAATTCAAACAAGGGTTTAATTGTTCCAGCAAAAATAACTGAATTCAATTCAAATCCTGGACAATTTTTTAACAGCTCCAAAAATAATTGTTCCAGCAAAATAAACAATACACATACTTTAATTTAAAGAGCGATGAATATTACCGATTTAAAAGAGTGGTAGCGATTGGCGGCAGAAAACGGAGATGTGGTGGTCGTTGGCGGCGGCAAACAGAACTCTGGTGATGGTTGGCGGCGAATAACAGAGGAGGCGGCAAACGCAGTGGTGGTGGACCGGTGGTGGTGAGCGGATTGGAAAGGGTTTGGGAGAGCTGTGCCTTTTCGAATTCTTCAGCTAGTGACGGGAGAGGCGTGGCGGCTATTGTGGCGGTGGAGGAGGAGAAAATTTGTGATGGGGGAGATGTGATTAGGGTCAGAAGAATAATGTGGGGATGGTGAGAATATTAGGGTTTTGTAGAAACATATTGATCAATTACTAATTAGTGATAATAAGAAGTATTCATTAGTAAATAGAGGGAGAGGAGCAAATACCTTGTGGTGGTCGGATTTGGTGGCGATGGTGGAGGTGAACAGAATGAGAGAAAGAGGTGAAAGAATGAGAAGCAGAAAGAGAAAATGGGGAATGAGATAAAGGGGTAAAAGAAAGAGGGATATACAACTCTTTTGATTTTGGGGAAAATTTTGGGCGGGATATAATGAAAAGTTAAAAGGTCAGGGGAGGGAAAAAAAATTGGAAACTTAAATTTTAACAGATTATGACTCATATGTTATGACGCTTCTGAAAACGCGTCATCTATTTACTCGTAATGACCCTTATTTTATGACTTCTCACTTTGCGCGTCATCTATTAGCGTGGGTCATAAAAAGCGGGTCAAGGATAGCCCTGTTTCTAGTAGTGACTCTCAGTTCAGTGATTACAATTTAGGATGTATCGGTAGGCACAAAGTACCAAAGTTTCCTTCAATCTGAACTTAATTTATACAATGTTCTTATGGGAAACATATTCAGATGTATGGCTTAGAATGCTTGCTCTTTTCAGAAATGATTAGATCTGGTCCTTAATTTCTGTGAAAGATCTAGCATTACTATAGGATTTGTTCAATATGTAGGCAAAAACCTCTACAAATCATGAGCATGAAAGTTAAATTTAGATATAATGTGATATTGTTTATGCAAATGAAATGAATGTAATTAAGGGACTAATGTGGTCTTTGAGATTCGGACAAGTATGTCCTCGGGGTGTCTTTGTATACCTAGCCTACCTAAAGCTTCCAACTTGGGATAGGTTGTCAGAAAGTTCGCTACACGGGTCTCATCGAAAATCACGGGTTCCAAATATAAAGAAATGCAAAAGCAAATAAATAAATTAAATCGCAAGATACTAAATTAAATTAAATTGTATAAATCTTAAAAAGTGTCTCATGGTTTGTTTAAGGATGTTTTTGAATATATATTGAATATTTGTTATCTTAGTGCTTGTGTCGATTACGGAAGTATATCTGAATGTGGGTCACATAAGTTCGCAAACTAAAATGTGGCATGAGTAACTTACTAGGTTACATGGTGACTGTCCTTGGCTCAAGTAATACGAAAGTGTCACAACCCAAAGGAAACTGGAAGTACCGAGTGTTTAAGAGGACAAACATACCGGTAATCGTTGTTGGTCACTGTTCATAACTAATAATAAGAGAATTATTTCTCACCCGCAGGCTTATGTATTGCTAATCTGATCTAATCCGCAGAAACTTAGAATTTCTTGTATATAAATAAAGTAGTTTAGATTTATTTTAGTTTTAATTTTATTTTATTTTATTTTATTTTTGTACTAATATTTTAGTTTTTGTGTCAGTTTGTAGTGTCAAACTAGTTCTTATTGCACGAGAGATTTGATAAGCATCTAATGATTCTATTGAAAGATATATGATCCTTTGTGGATTGTATGAGTTTTGTTGCTTATGGTATATGTGTTTAAAAGATGGATTTTCTATTATAGACATAAGTTGTTTAAGATTAGAAAATGTTTTGTTTTGGATATTGAAATTTCAAAAATATAGTATTTCAATTGTTAATGGTTGATAAGTATGCTTGACAAAGATGTGACTTGACTTAGATTTTTTTTAGTTGCTAGGTTAAGATTTTGATTGTTTTTGCATGCTTATGTTGTTTGTTAAATTTGATGCATTGATGAAGTTTGTTAAGTGTGCAGGTTTTAGGAAATGACATCAAATGAGTAACAATTAGTCCTTAGAATTGTATTGCGACGGACAATAATCCATGCACAGAATGTGCATCTACAAGGATAAATCGCCTTGTAATAACCTAGAACTTAGTGAAATAGGTTAAATTTTGATAATCAAGACTTCAACCTAAGACTTAGTGTGATAGGTTGATAGTATGATAAATTGATGAATTTTTGATGCATTATATATTGAATGTGTTTCTATGTAAGTTTGCATATGTTTAGGTTAAGCATCAATGGAGAAATGATCGAATTTATGTCAAGATTATAATGTAAGAGTGTTTTTAAATATTATTCTGATGACATGTTAAATGGATGATTTTTGGTAAGATTACATTTTTGAGCAGATACAAGGTTCATGTAACAAGTATCTACAGGTTTATGTTTTCTGAAAATTTTGTACTTTTTCCTTTATTAATTTTCTGGAAAAATTGACAATATCTGAAGTGTGCAGCTCGTGTGAATTAAAATTCGAAAATTCGCTCGTGCTGACTTAAGCAGGCCTCGCGCTGACGTCAGCAAGCCCGCGAAGTTTGTCTTCGGCCCGACCCACGAGGATTCGAATATAAATATGGGTTTTACTATTCATTAATTACCATTTTACGAAATTAAACCCTAAGATTAATCACACGAACTCGTTCTCTTCGCGCGAACTGTTCATCCGTTTCTATTTTTGATCGATTTCATCCTCTTTTTATGATTTTAATCCATATTTGTTGGTATAATCTCAATCTAGAAGAGTATATTGATGTTATTGACATGAAAATCATTGATTATATGTAGTTATAATGCCCGATTTTTGAATCTCCTTCGCGTGAACAGTAACACGAACTGATTGGACTTTTAGGTCTTTAATTTCTGATGATTTAACTTAAAATTGGACTTAAAATTGGATTAAGTGATGTTATTACACCTTAAATCTAACTAAAGTTCACATTAATATGTACTAAATCAAGATTAATTGAGGATTTTGAGTCACGGTCACTATTCACACGAAGAACATGACCACTTCGTGTTCATGAAATCATGATTTAATTCGATTTTTGGGCATGACATTCATGAAATTCATCTTAAACAAGTCCAAGTTGATATAATAAGTTGATTTTGATCGATTTATTTATCAAATGGAGATGTTTTTATGGATTTTTGATGGTCAGCTCGTGCTGACGTCACACGAAGAGGATTTCCCTCGTGCTGACGTCACCACGCAGCAGACTTGTGATTTTTGAAAATTTTTAATTTTGTTTTCTTTTCTTTTCGTTTCTTTTTTTTGTGCAGGTATAGCAGGACAAGGTGCTAATGCTCGTGTTTTTGTTAAGGAGCATAATGCTGCTATCGATATCAGCATTACTCAGCAAGGATGCACGCCAGAGTTTCACGGTGTCCTTCAGTATCTCGCATGCTCTCGTACTCGCTTTGCATTGACCGAGAACCCTCCGTTGGTTATAAGTCTTATCAGTTAGTTCCGGAACTCTGCTAGATTAGTGCAAGTTGGTGATCATACTTTGATTCGCACTACGGTTCAAGGACGTAACATTGAGTTCACTGCTGGAGACTTGAGAACTATTATGGACTTAGGTGATGTTGATATGGAGCAAGGTCCAACAGAGTTTGAAGAAACTTTTTGTGACGGTGCTATTAGGCGTGTGGGGTACGTGAATGAGATTAAACATCCTTATCCCAAGAATCGCATTAGAGGCAAATGGAGATTGCTTGCCTATTACCTATTGAGGTCCATTAGTCATCGGAGTTCAGGTCATGATCAGATGAACATACAGACTGCTTCTCAGATGGTTGCTCTTGTATTGAACAAGCCCTACAGCTTTTCTCAGTACATTTATGACAGTTTTGTTAGTCAGTTGAGAGCTTTTGGGAGCGAAAAGAAATTCTTTTTTATTTCCAAGATTTGTTATGATAATCATTCGGCATAGAGCAGCTGATTTACCTTTTGATGGTCCTACATTTAATTTGGGACATCTTACTCATCGAGTATTTGATGATATGATGAAACATATAAGGGGTAATGGTGTTCCGGCTGATGTTGACAATCCACCGTTGTTCGGACACTTGGTTAATCCTGACTATGAGGCTCCAAGGCAAGGTTGGGAAGATGAAGAACCTGTTGCTGCTGCTGATGATGTTCAAGGACAAGATGATCCTCAAGAAGAGCGAGAAAATCAGTTTAAGGGATTGAATGATGTTCCTTTATTTACTGAAGATTTGGAGAATGATCCAGAGATGCGTGCTCTTGAGGAGGATTTAAATGATCCTGCAAATCTTGTGCCAACTACTGGAGTTGCTACTTCTACCTCTGCTCCAGTTGGTGATGTTGTTGGTCCTTCTGAATCACATGTTGTTACTGTTAATGCTGCTGATGATTCAGAAACGGATGATGAAGATGAAGATAGGCCACTGAAGAGAAGAAGAAGACAAGGAAAAGGGATTGACGCTGTTGAGAAGTTACAAGCCCTTCAGCGATCTCAGTCTGAAGTTGATGGAGATTATGCTGCAGATCAAGCTGCTATGGAGAGATCTCATGCACCTACTTCGGGTGATACTCCATCAGTTGCTGCTCTAAGAGCTTCAGTTTCTGATGTTCCAGTTTCAGTGTCTGCTACTTCTGTTGATACTTCGGTTGGTACTTCTGTTAGAGAGAAAAGGCCGAGAAACAAGTTTACGATTCGTTTAGATGGTTCTCATGCTAGAGTTGTCACTGAGGCTACGACTGTAACGATTCCTTCTCTTCCAAAATCTACAGTTCGTCAAGAGCCAGAGTTGACAGTTCCTGCAGCTAGGCCTCAATCTACTCCTACTCAGGCGCTAGTTCATGTTGCCACTGTGATAGACCGTCTGTTGGCACCACTTCAAAGACCTCAGATGCCTCTACCGGGAACTTTTAATGCTCGTATGCCCTCTTTTGAGACTACGATGCCACCGCCTGCTTCTACTTCTAACATTGCTTCTACTTCTGGTTCAGCTTTGCCAGTTCAGGTTCAGTTGAGTCAGATAGTGTCTCAGAACAAGTTGTTAGAGATGCGTGTTACAGCATTGGAGTCACAGTTGAAGCTCCAAGCTGCTAAACATCAAGAAGAGATGGACTTAATGACAGCACTTGTTCATTCTCTTGGTACTAAACTTGACCAATTCTTGGCTCAAGGGGAGATAATACTGGTTGTAAGGATGATGAGCTTCCTAAGAAGTAAAGAGATGATGATCATGACGATCAAGATCCAGCTCAAGATCCAGATCAAAGCCAACCAAAAGATGGTGAGCCAGAGAATCAAGGTCAAGATACTGATGCTGATGTTGCAAATGTGATTATTTCAGAGACTGCACAAACTCAGGGGGAGTCGCCAAGACAGAGAGAGTCAGAGATTGCTGGTACAGCTGGTGCTAGTACATCTGAGACTCAGATAGATAAAGGCAAAGCTGTAGTGGCTGCTGCTCCAGATGCAGGTCCTGATGATCCAGATAACTCAGATGATGAGGAAGATTCCAATTCAGGTAAATCCAATTCTAGTAATTGAAAGAGTCCTGATTATCACAATCCTCGTAGTGTGAGATCAGAACAAGAAAGACTAGAAAGGGAAATTGAAGAAAAATTTGCGAATGATCCTCATAATAGAGTTGTTGAAGAATCAAGAGCATGGGGAAAATCTTAGCATAGAGGTTAATCAAGCTAATATTGACCTTGATAGTGATCAATGGTCAGATTCAGATCATCATCAGAAGAGAGAAGACGACAAATGATTTTGAATCGATTGTCGTCTGGCTCTGATTCTAGTTCTGATGAGACTGAAGATTCAGATTATAGACCTTAATGCTAATGATTTTTGTACTTAAATGATTAATAATGATTATAAGATAAATATTAATGTATTAAGTAGTTACATTATATTTATGGTATAATATTATTTTTTATCTTGTTTATGTATTTATACTTGTTTATTTATTTAAGTCTTAATATATTTTATGTTCTTTATCTTTGTATGTTTGAAATTTTAAATTGCAGATAAGCTTCAAATTGGTGCTTTGGATGATCTTGATGATATTGATGACTTAGACAGTATCATAGATGAAGATTTGGAAGAAGGAGAAATGATTCCTAGATCAGCATGGGAAAGGTTATTAAGAAGACCCTATGACTTTGATAGATTCTTTGGAGAAGATAGAGAAATTCCAATAGAACCGATAGCTGAAGAGGAACATCTCATACTTAATCCGATCAGACATAGTCCAGATGATCCAAGAAATGCTGCAAAGTTAATGTTCAAAGTATTTGTGAAGATAATTGATGAAGGACATGAAAATATTTTTGACCTTGGCTGGGAGATTGATGATACGCGAGAGTTTGATATTAGAAATTTAATATTCCTCCGGCGCAGCAAGATCTGATTCTGTATTGATAGAAGGATTCCAGCTCATATAGGTCCGACTGGTATACCAATGGGTGATTCTTTTAGATCGTCGATGTTTTGGGAGTTTATCTCAGACAAGGACGCACCTACTTATTTCTCAGTGATACAAAGTTGGTTTTATGATGAACGAATCAAATTATTTGTTATCAAGAGAAAAGAGGGTTGCCAGTATATGTCAAGAGACTTAAAACATTTCTGAAGTCTATGTGATTCAGATTTGTTAGATTTGGGAAAGAGATGGTTTGTAAATCTTCAGAATAATGGATATGCTGATTATTTCTGGAATAGATTGAAAAAGGAAAGAAGTTGGCATTTTGGAGATAGAGGTTTGAAACCAGAGGAAAGATTGGTTAAACCTAGATCGCTGAAGAAGATTACAAAACCAGATGGCACAGTTGAGTTTGTTCAAAGAAAGATCAAATGTGTTAAACAAGTTCCCGCTATCAAATGGGATCAAGATATGCTGACTACAATGACTTATTGGCAGATAGATATCAAGTCAGGTGAAGCACAAATGTTTATTGATAATTCAAAGAGCAAGATGCTGCTTCGCATGTATGATCCAATGCAAGTTGTCAATTTGTCAAGAGGTGATCAAAGAAGATTGATTGAGACACCTTGTACAGCTCAGAGATTTTGGAGAACAGAAGTTAGACGCTGTGAGTCCCAAACTCTCTAGATGGTTAGCCCAAAGTGTAAAATACAACAAGTCTAATAATCACTAGAATGGACTAGTATTACTTGAATATAAATGCAAGAATATATAAACAAAGTAATACAAGACTTAAAGCAATAAACAAGTAAAGTGGAACAAATGTATTTTTCAAGGTGTATTTTTTTATGATGTTAAATAAAATACAAGGTTGTGCGGAATCAAGATAATACAAATAAGTATGTATCCTAACAACCTATGAATTACAAATGATCTATATTTGTTAAATAACTCTTTTGGATCGAGATACTTAAAGTTGTGAAATATCCCTGTTTAAGATCGAGAGTATTTAGACAAATTCACTTTAATGCTAAATGTATGCTAAAGTAATTTTCTCAAAGAAATGACTTTGTATTTATAGGCAAACAATTTCACCAGTGAAATTGTGCCGTACAAATATGGTTGCATGCATTTAATGAACCGACAAGAACATTAAATGCATTGGTTAAGGTACAAGGATAAAGTCACATCAATATGAATTTATTCTTTTAACCAACCACCTTTACACACGTATAAACTTTGGTAAAGAACAAGTGGAATGTTCTTTGGAAAGTGTGTAAAGGCAAAAGTTAATTCCTCGATATCAGTGTTCAGACTTGTAAGGTCTAGAACACTGACAATCCTCCAGTGTACAGATCTGGTAAGACTTCCAGTGGACTCCGCCATTTGTCAGTCTTCTTTATTCTGACTTCAGTCTTTGACTTCAGCGAGAACGTCTTCAGTAGAGTAGATCTGGACTGGGGTGAAGTCCAGTGAGCTAATCTGGAATACTCCAGATTTCCTATACAAGTATTTGCTTACTGGTCTTCTTCATTATTTCTGAACAAATCCTTAGAGGGACTCCAGATTCCAAGTCTGGAGTAGGTCCAGTAATTATCATTTCTGGACAGATCTTCAGTAAGGCTCCAGTAGTCGAGTCTGGAGCGAGTCCAGTAAATCTGGACCTAACAGACGCTATCGCAATATTCTCGGATTTTGTTTGGCTGAGAAGATTCAAGCAAATAGCATAAGACTTTTGTTTGTTGGTCGAGTTTGAAGTTCAAGTTAAAGAACGATTTAAAGAAATCTAGTCGCTAATGTCAAGGGGGAGTCTGTAGATGCAGATTTGTGTGACAATAGCAACTTAGATTTGGTTAACGTTTTTGTTCTTAGGAATATTTATGTAATCGTTGAATAATAAGTCTTTAGGACATGTGTTTATGTTTAATGATTACGTTTGAACTCAAGAAAGTTTTGTCCAAGCCAGATGGTAAATTAAATCCAAAATGGGAAGGTCCTTATTTGATCGAGGTTGAGGCTGGAAAAGGGTCTTATTGGCTTCAAGATTTACAAGGTACCTTAGTTCCAAGAGCTTGGAACGCCATACATCTCACAACTTATCACGTGTAATTTGTTTTGTCTTTAGACAAAATCAAGTATAATTTCTTATCCTTTTACTTTTTCTTTTATTTCTTTCTTATTATTATTTTTTCAAGATGATGATACTGACTTGAGCGTCGGAGTGGCGTTAGCAAAAGGGCTAACGCCAGTTTCTAAGAATTTGTTTTATAGAATTTGAAGAACGATCAACATCAACAAACACATGCGAAACAAACGTGGAACAAGGTCTTCACCTTTTGGCTTTCACGCCAACTTTTGGTTGAAGGTTTTCACATTCTCTTAAATTCGCCCGTGTCGCACGTTAATTAATTTCATGGTTGAAGGGTTAAATTCTAAGGTCGTCGAAATTAATTCTGTTGGTTGTCGATGTTACCATCGATCTCCCGAATTGGCTAACCACGCCACCCATTACACAAACACACGAAATGGCTAACCACGTCACCAATGCGAGTTTAAGATATAGAGACACCCTCTAGATCTTAAACAGCAATGTCCCTAAGTGAATATTAAAATTAAGAATCCCCTTCTTAATTTTAATCCCCTCTGTTTGGGGTCAGATTTTCTATAACTAGGATCCCAATTAAAGATATTATTAACATATGATTTTGTTGTACACGATAATGTTTTTATGTTTTGCAGGATCCTGAACTAAGGATCATCATTCAGGATATTCAGAAATTGGCTAACGGTCGAAAATAAGTGTCTACATTCATTCAGCCTATTGAGCAAGAAAATAAACGTGCAATCCCGAGGATATCGCAACAAACTTGAAGAATAAACGTGTCAAGAAAGACTCAACGTCCACTTTTCAACTTCAGCACGTTGAATATTATCACACGGAGGATCCCAGATTTTTCGGATAGTTAGTTAGGAATTTACATTATAAATAAGAGGTGATTGATCGAAGATAGGATATCTGCACTGACACTTGTATTCTCACACACAAACTCACTGCATATTTACTTTCTTTCTCGTTCATTAGCCCGATCAAATCACTCTTACCCTCATTGAAAGTTCCAGACCGATCGATTCGAGATTCCTACGACTATGTAAGTGCGGAATCCAAACATAATCGTTATTGAGGTAATTGAATGAAACAAACACGAAATCAATAAGAACAGGAGATAAAAACAGAATTCCTTTATCATTAGTCGAATGATTACAATGAATAAATCCGTTTACAATACATCTACGATGATTACGGATTACAATCAACGAGACGACTCTTGATAATCAAATAATATGGTGGACTTACGGACTGAGGTTTGCGCATACCTCAGCCTGCCGTGAATGAAATCTGTTGCAACTAAAATCATTACCTAAAACCGAAACCTAAGAACACTATATATAGGCTAGAAATGGGTTGGGCTTCAAACTCGTGGGCTTCCAAACGCGTGTAAACAGTAACACGTGTTTGGTCTAAACACGTGACACTATTCACATGTGTTTAGTCTAAACCCGTGTCACTATTCACATGTAGCAAAACAGCCCATTAATTGAGATGCATCGGACACAAAATGTGCACCAAAATGTGCACTTACAGTCTCCCCCTTGACCGATGCACTCAATTCATTCACCGATAATCATTAGCAATCGAAAACCTGCAAAAGCAAACTCCCCCTTAACTAATGATACTGGGTCTTCTTTTGTTGAGACTCGATCTTCTGACACAACATTCTGATCTTCAAACTCCAAAATCTCTGTATCTCTGTGACAACCAACTAACCTAACACATCTCATTGTAGTTCTCCCCCTCAACAGTAGCCATCTCCGAATTAAACATATGCAATCTTCTTCCTCGACTTGCTTAACCGGCATATAATAGAGAAGTTGAATTTCCAACAATCAGCATCAAATCAATCAGCTCTCACAAAAATAAGAAACTCTGTAGCTTGAATCACAAACTGCAATACCATAAATCCTGTCTCAACTAGCAGCATCTGACCTTGTCTTGTACCTTCACAATTCCACCAACCACCCGAAGTCTTTCCTATCAGATCTCCCCTTCAGTTGTATACACCACCAAATATAAAGATCTTTAATCTCGCAATCACAATAAATGATCGCCTGATAATCATCTCTATTCTTGGAATATAAATAGGTTCAATCTTCAAGGGGGAGACTGTAAGTGCACATTTTGGTGCACATTTTGTGTCCGATGCATCTCAATTAATGGGCTGTTTTGCTACATGTGAATAGTGACACGGGTTTAGACTAAACACGTGTGAATAGTGTCACGTGTTTAGACCAAACACGTGTTACTGTTTACACGCGTTTGGAAGCCCACGAGTTTGAAGCCCAGCCCATTTCTAGCCTATATATAGTGTTCTTAGGTTTCGGTTTTAGGTAATGATTTAGTTGCAACAGATTTCATTCACGGCAGGCTGAGGTATGCGCAAACCTCAGTCCGTAAGTCCACCATATTATTCGATTATCAAGAGTCGTCTCGTTGATTGTAATCCGTAATCATCGTAGATGTATTGTAAACGGATTTATTCATTGTAATCATTCGACTAATGATAAAGGAATTCTGTTTTTTATCTCCTGTTCTTATTGATTTCGTGTTTGTTTCATTCAATTACCTCAATAACGATTATGTTTGGATTCCGCACTTACATAGTCGTAGGAATCTCGAATCGATCGGTCCCTGCACTTTCAAGTGGTATCAGAGCAGGAGAGGCTTTATGTCTCTGATTCGTGGTTCGTTTTTAGGGTTTTTGAATGAAGAACTTCGATCAGATCTGTTTTGTGCAGATGAGATTACCACGCGTTTGGGAAAACACGCGTTTACAAACCCTAATTTCACGTGTTTACTTATAACGCGTTTGCAAATTCCTAAGTGTCACGCGTTTGTACCACGCGTTTACATTGTTGCACGTGTTTACCTTTGATCACACGCGTTTACCATAGTCTCACGCGTTTGAAGATTGGTCCACGTGTTTAGGTAGCGTGTTTAGTTAAACACGTGTTTAGTTAATAAAACACGTGTTTGAGATTAAACACGAGTTTGGGCGAAGAGCAGATATTCAAGTGCGTGGTGCTATATGTGCGTGTTTAAGGGATATCACACGTTTAGGTTCTTAAACTCGTGGCACTGTTCACACGAGTTTGCCGAAAAACGTGTTTGAGTTGTCGAAATGGAATCGAGGTTCAAGTATGTTTCGGTGTGGAAGGATCACTGCAGATCGTCTGATACATTGAAGCATAGAAGACAGGGTTGTAGAAAAGCTAAAAAAAAAAAAAAAAAAAGTATTTTGGCGGGAAAAATAATTTTTGTCCATGGTCTTAAAATGGCATGATTCATGGAGATTTGAAGTTTGGTAGCGTTCGAAAAATTTTCGGTCCGTTTTTGTGCGATTTCGGCACATTTTGGATGAAAATTTTCGGCAATTATCAAATTTTTCCCACAGCCTTAGAAATAAAAATTTACGTGAATACCAATGTTTCACGTAAATGTGTTTTTCCTCGGAAATTTGGAGGGAAAACGAATATACCCTGTTTGGCGAAGAGTTTTAACCGTCGTGAGCTCTAAGCTTTTGAAGAACCTCAAGAATGGGAGATATTTAAAACCTAAGATGGGCTAGATTTCAGAATTTTGCAGAGAAAAGGGGGAGATAAAAAATTTCAGATTTCTGAGTAAAATTCTGTGCTACTTGAGAGACAACCAAGATCTGTGTTTAGATGATGGTGTGCTTAATGTGAAATATGCTCAAGTATCAAATAGATGGCAGTTGTGGAAACTTTGTCGAAATATTAAGAGCAACGAAGTTGGTCATCTGTTGTTAAGTAATTGAAGATTGAACCTATTTATATTCCAAGAATAAGATGATTATCAGGCGATCATTTATTGTGATTGCGAGATTAAAGATCTTTATATTTGGTGGTGTATACAACTGAAGGGGAGATCTGATAGGAAAGACTTCGGGTGGTTGGTGGAATTGTGAAGGTACAAGACAAAGTCAGATGCTGCTAGTTGAGACAGGATTTATGGTATTGCAGTTTGTGATTCAAGCTACAGAGTTTCTTATTTTTGTGAGAGCTGATTGATTTGATGCTGATTGTTGGAAATTCTACTTCTCTATTATATGCCGGTTAAGCAAGTCGAGGAATGTCTCGAGCAAAGTTCCAAGCAGGAAGAAGATTGCATATGTTTAATTCGGAGATGGCTACTGTTGAGGGGGAGAACTACAATGAGATGTGTTAGGTTAGTTGGTTGTCATAGAGATACAGAGATTTTGGAGTTTGAAGATCAGAATGTTGTGTCAGAAGATCGAGTCTCAACAAAAGAAGACCCAGTATCATTAGTTAAGGGGGAGTTTGCTTTTGCAGGTTTTCGATTGCTAATGATTATCGGTGAATGAATTGAGTGCATCGGCCAAGGGGGAGACTGTAAGTGCACATTTTGGTGCACATTTTGTGTCCGATGCATCTCAATTAATGGGCTGTTTTGCTACATGTGAATAGTGACACGGGTTTAGACTAAACACGTGTGAATAGTGTCACGTGTTTAGACCAAACACGTGTTACTGTTTACACGCGTTTGGAAGCCCACGAGTTTGAAGCCCAGCCCATTTTTAGCCTATATATAGTGTTCTTAGGTTTCGGTTTTAGGTAATGATTTTAGTTGCAACAGATTTCATTCACGGCAGGCTGAGGTATGCGCAAACCTCAGTCCGTAAGTCCACCATATTTCGATTATCAAGAGTCGTCTCGTTGATTGTAATCCGTAATCATCGTAGATGTATTGTAAACGGATTTATTCATTGTAATCATTCGACTAATGATAAAGGAATTCTGTTTTTATCTCCTGTTCTTATTGATTTCGTGTTTGTTTCATTCAATTACCTCAATAACGATTATGTTTGGATTCCGCACTTACATAGTCGTAGGAATCTCGAATCGATCGGTCCCCTGCACTTTCACTCATTGTATTGTAACCAACCAAAATTAATAAAAGAACTAAGGAAGGGTCGATTGAATCCTCCCGGGGTTTTTTACCTAAGATCACTTAACTGGATCAAGGGTTTTTCCCCGTCAACAAAATTCTGGTGTCGTCGTGCTTTTCTATTTTTCTTTAAGATCCTAGTGTTAATTCGCAGTACTTTATTTTTATCTTCAAAAGTTTTCTTAATCACTCAAAGTATTTCTGTCTCAAAGGCTTTCTTAAATCTCTTTTTAGTTAATATTCTTAGTTTTAATCATTATTGTTAAGGAAACTTTACTTTTATTTGAAGATCCTCAAACACCAAACCCCACTTACAAATCTTCGGTTCTTGAGTTGTCTAAAATCCTTTCTAAAATTATCTTAGGTAATTTTTGACCGAAACAATTTGGCGCCCACCGTGGGGCAAAAAGGTGTTTTTGCAATTTAATCACACTCCTAGATTTTCAGTTTCAAAAACTTTCTCAAATCGATTTACAAAAAATGTCTACTTCACAAAATGCTTCCTCTGCTGCTTCGGGATCTGTAACTTTGAAGAATTTAATTAACAAGCCTCCGAAAAATAATAATAAAAATAATGGGAAGGCTATTGATGATTCGTCTGCAGGATATGATCCGAATCTCCCGATGCCTCCAACGCCACGACCATATCCAGAATTATCTCTGGATTCACAGGTAAAAACTACTCATCATGAATCCAGTGCTGACACAGATGTTTTTTCTATGTTTAGGGTTCTTCAGGAACAAATGAAGAAGGCACAATCGGAGAATCTTTCCAGATTCGACATCTTGGAATCAAGGATGATGGGAAGCAGGAATCAAGAGCCTAGAAATCGGGAAGTCAGGATTCACGATCTCGAGGCACCAGAAGAATCTCCCATAAACAACAGGAGCGTTAATTTTGGAGGAACAGGGACCCAAGGGACTTCAGGGACTCAGTCAATGGGTCATCTATTCTCTACTCCCCCTCCAAAACCTGGATCAGCTTCCTTCTTTCATGCAGGAAATAACTCAAATAATAATAATGAACAAACCCCTCCATCATCTTCAGGGGTTCCAGGTTTCACTCCTCTCTCCTTTAATTGCGAAAATAATGCTAACCAAATGCAGGATAATGTGGCAAATGCATATTTGGCGAGAGAATTGCAGAAAATCAAGGAACTGATTTTGACAGTTCCGGGATTTTGTCAGCCAATCCCAGAAGCAGATCCATCTTCATACAGAATTTCCAGATTTGCACCAGCCATTGCTAATGTGGAAATTCCCAAGAAGTTTTCAGCGCCTCATATGAAAACATATGATGGAACCACAGATCCTCAGGAACATGTGGCTCAATACTTGGAGAAAATGGAGACAGTTCCAATCCCGACAGACTTAAGAGAAGCATGCTTGTGCAAAGGTTTTGGGGCTACATTATCAGGAGCAGCCCTAAAGTGGTTACTTAATTTACCCATTGGATCTATATTTTCTTTTGCGCAATTAATTAATCAATTCAATTTACAGTTTCATGTAATAGGGTTTTTGAGAAAATAACGGGTGATCTTTATCAAGTCACTCAAAGAACTAATGAGTCTTTAAAAGAATATCTTAACAGGTTTACGAAAGAGTCCTTAGAAATCCCGAAATTAGATATGACCACTGCAGTCCAAGCTTTGAAGATGGGATTAAGCAAGGATTCTCTATTCTATCAAGATCTTGTTATGACGCCTTGCAGATCTTTAGATGAGGCAAGGAATCGTGCTTTAAGGTTTATTAGACTCGAAGAAGACGAATTGCTAAGAAATAGGATGGAAACACCTTCAACATATGATCGTCCAAATAGAAGGGCAGAAACTCCAATGTTCCGTCCAAGCAAAAATAAACCCTATACAGGGAGATCCTCAATACCCTGAATTATCAAAATATTGTTTTCCTGTTGATGTTGCAGGAATCGTGGAGGCAATGAAGAATCTTGGGGACAAAGCCAGATGTCCTCCCAGGAATCCGAAACCAGATGCTAACAAAGACAAATCAAGATGGTGTGCTTACCATGAAGATTTCGGGCATACCACAGAGGAATGCTACGCTTTTAGGCGAGAAATTGGGATACTCCTTAGTAAAGGATATCTGACAGAACTCTTTGGAAGAAAGAAGGCTCAGGATATTGATGTCAAAGATTTGGGCAAGCAGAACCAACAACAACCCCCAAGACCCAAATCACCTCCAGCTAATGCTCGAATAATTAATTATATTGCAGAGGATCAGAGGTGTGTGGCACATCTTTTTCAGCAGCAAAAAGAAATGCAAAGGAAGCAAAATCTGAAAGAGGAGATAAGCCAGTCCAAAGATCCAGTGTGTTACACATGGATAAAGTGACATTTGAAGAAGATGATATGGACAACATTCAGGATCCTCATTATGATGGTTTGGTTGTAACCTTATATGTGGCTAACCATTTTGTGCGCAGGATCTTGATCGATAATGGCAGTTCAGTCAATATCATAAGATTGGAAACATTGAAAAGGATGGGGATCTCTGAAGAAGAAATTGGCGGGAAATCCACATTTCTCGTTGGTTTCAGTAGCGAAACGAAAAATACTTATGGCGAAATTAAATTGCCAGTTTATGTCGAAGGGGTAAATTCGATGCAAAAGTTTTGTGTCATTGATTCTTTACCTGGCTGTAATATTATTTTAGGTAGGCCATGGATACACGAGATGAGAGCCGTACCTTCAACATACCATCAATGTGTGAAGATCCCAACTCCTTGGGGGGTTGTGAAGATAAAGGGAGATCAGCAGGATGCTAAGGAATGCTATATGGCGTCGATGAAATCTACAACCAAGCCTGCTGAAGCATAGCAATCAAAGAAGAACATCTTTGATGTCGAGGAGTTTAAAGATCAAGATGTGAAGGAAATGTCATTATCAAAGGAAGATCCTGACATCAAGGTTTTCATTGGAAAGAAGATACCAGAGGATCTTGAAAAAGATCTTATTGGGTTTCTAAGCAGAAGAAAATCTACGTTTGCTTGGAAACAAGAAGACATGACAGGTATTTCTAAAGATATTATTACTCATAAATTAGGACTTGATAAAAGTTTCAGGCCTATTCAACAAAAAAGAAGAAAATTCGCACCGGAAAGAAATGCGATTATTCAAGAGGATGTTGAAAGACTCTTGAAAGCGAAGATGATCAGAGAAGTGAAGTTCCCAGAATGGCTTGCAAATGTTGTAGTGGTGCAGAAAAAGAATGGAAAATGGAGGGTCTGTGTAGATTTTACAGATCTCGACAAGGCCTGTCCTAAGGATCCTTTTCCTTTGCCACACATAGACGCAATGGTAGACGCTACAGCTGGACATGAAATGCTGACATTCATGGATGCATCTTCAGGATTTCAACAGATTCAAATGGAACCTGAAGATCAAGAAGCAACAGCTTTCATGACTCCCACAGGTATATATTGTTATACTGCTATGCCTTTTGGATTAAAAAATGCAGGTGCAACGTACCAAAGGTTGGTTAATATGATGTTCAAAGACCAACTGGGGGATACGATGGAAGTCTACATCGATGATATGGTGGTAAAATCAAAGAAGGCAGAAGATCATCTCAAGGATCTTGAAATTGTTTTTGACATACTGGATCGCTACAATATGAAGTTAAATCCAGCAAAATGAAATTTTGGAGTTGGTGCAGGAAAATTCCTAGGTTACTTGGTAACCAAAAGAGGGATAGAGGCGAGTCCAGAACAGATAAAGGCAATCATGGAGCTGAAATCCCCTACAAATGTAAAAGATATTCAAAGATTGACCGGCAGATTAGCAGCTTTGAACAGATTCATATCAAGATCATCAGACAGATGCAAGGAGTTCTATGATATGTTAAAAAAGAATAAAAAGTTTGAATGGGGAGAAAAACAGGAAGAAGCATTCCAAGCCTTGAAGACGTATCTCTCAACCCCACCTTTGTTGATGAAGCCAGAAAAAGGTGAGATACTCTTTTAGTATCTCTCAGTATCCCCAGAGGCAGTAAACGCTGTTGTAAAAGAGCACGAAGGTAAACACCATCCTGTTTATTATGTTAGTAAAAGTTTACTAAATGCTGAAACTAGGTATTCACACTTAGAAAAGTTAATATTAGCATTAATAATGGCCTCAACTAAACTTAGGCATTATTTTGAGACACACCCTATCCATATAAAAACTAATTACCCAATAAAAAATGTGCTTAGGAAACCAGAATTATCGGGTAGAATGGCTAAATGGTCTGTGAAGTTAAGTGCATTTAATATAACTTATGAACCTAGAACTGCTATTAAGTCTCAAGCCTTAGCTGATTTTGTGGTTGATTTTACTAGTGATTTACAACCAGAAGCAGACTTAGAAGTTAAAATGCTAACTGAAAATAATGAAAAATGGACTTTACATACTGATGGTGCAGCCAATGTAAGAGGAATAGGGTTAGGAATCATACTAAAATCGCCACAGGGGGATATGCTACCTCAGTCTATTAATTGTGAATTTACTGCTACTAATAATGAAACAGAATACGAAGCTTTAATAGCAGGATTAGAGTTAGCTAAAAATATGGGTATTAAATGCTTGCAAGTTTATGTAGATTCTTTGTTATTAGCAAATCACTTTAATGGGTCTTATGCAGTTAAAGGTGAAAAATTAATGGCTTATCTAGAAATAGTAAAAAGTTTAGCCAAGAATTTCGATTTCTTTAGCATAGAACAGGTCCCAAGACAGGAAAATATAGAAGCAGATGCCTTAGCTTACTTAGGATCCTCACTTAATATTCCACCTGACACTAAAATACCAATAATAAAGATAATAAAACCGGCTATAGAAACTTTGCAAGTTAAAACAGTTGATGATCAAGCATCAGAAGAATCTAGCTCTGGGGGCAATTCAAAATCTTGGATTGAGCCGATTATGAAATATTTACAAGAAGGAATTATCCCAGAACAAGAAAATCACAGAGCATTACACACCAAAATAGTCAGAACAGTATATTACTGGCCCACTATGGATAGAGATAAAAAAGATTATGTGAAGAAATGGAATGGTTATCAAAGGCATGGTAACATATATCATCAGCCAGCTGAACCAATGTATCCCATTGTTTCTCCTTGGCCCTTCATGAAGTGGGGGATGGATATAGTTGGACCAATGCCAAAGGCGCCTTGTGGAAAGAGATTTATGTTAGCAATGACAGATTATTTCTCAAAATGGATAGAAGTAGAAGCTTTTGTTCAAGTGGAGGAAACAGAAGTAATTTCTTTCATTAAACGCAATATACTCACCAGATTTGGAGTACCAGTTGAGATAATTTGTGATAATGGGTTACAATTTATTGGAAGAAGAACAACTGGGTTTTGTGAAAGTTATAGGATAAAAATGATCACATCTACTCCTGTCCACCCTCAAGCCAATGGTCAAGCAGAATCGAGCAATAAGATTATTGTTAATAATCTTAAGAAAAGGCTAAGAGGCAAGAAAGGATTGTGGGCAGAAGAGTTGCCATTTGCACTTTGGGCTGATAGGACCACTATCAAACATGCTACTGGGCACACACCATTCTCTTTGGTATTTGGAACTGAAGCAGTACTTCCAGCAGAAATGATGATCCCAACAGCGAGATCTGGTTTGCAGACAGTTCAAGATAATGATCAAGCATTATTTGAAGATCTTGACTTAGTTGATGAGTTAAGGGAAGCTGCAAAAATTCGTATAGCTGCTTATCAACATCAAGTGACAAGGGCGTACAATAAGAATATAAGGATCAAAAGATTCAAAGTTGGAGATTTAGTATTAAGGAAAGCCTTTAGGAATACAACGAAGAAATCTGATGAAAAACTTGCTCCTAAATGGGAAGGTCCTTACTTTATACATTCGGAAGCAGGTAAAGGATCCTATTGGCTTCAAGAGCCAGAAGGTAGAATGATCCAAAGAGCTTGGAATGCAATTCATCTTAAAGCATATTATCAATAAGTAATTGTCGTTTTATTTAAATTATTATAATACTGACTTGAGCGTTGGAGTGGCATTAGCCAAAAAGGCTAATGTCTATCCTTGGTATATGTTTTATGGGTCTAATGCAGGATTGTTAGCATTTAGGATCTTGGCGGATGAAGATCACAAGCTATTATCCAAGGTACAGATCCTGAATCGGAACAGTTTCTCCTAAGTCTAAATCCTACAAACGGATTACAGTGGATTGAACTAAAACTTCAATCCTAGGTTGAAGGGATCACCTTCTCGAACGCCGAGGTTAACATTAACACCTCATTTCGCCCGGGACGCACGTCATAAAAAATTCTTGATTGTGGGTAGACCCTCATGGTTAGGAATTTTCAAAGGGTTGTTGATTTTTGCAATCAACTCATTTGGTTATGACCACAAATGATAAAAACGGTCATCAAAAAGAATAGGGATAATCTCTCTATTAAATACAAACGGTTGACAAACGATTGAATTGGACAATAAACTAACAAATGGGTTAATAAATGAATTTCTTTTAGTGTTTATTTTCTTGAAACAGGAAAATAAGAATCGATAGATGTTAGTCGTCACAAAGGTATGTGTTTTAAACACCAAATCTTTGTGAATTGTGCAGGATATGTTTAAGGAATGGGAGTAAAGGTACGCTTACACAAACCAAAAAATTGATTTCATTTAGCACTAACTAAGTAGCAGTTTACAGAATATCTATACAAACTACTACTATTAAACTAGGATTAGTGGAATCAAGCCTTTTTGCCACATCTATCATTGTCCACACCAAAAATACGACCCGCCTCGGAGGATGTCATCTGCAATGCTGTCGTTGACGTCGGGATATTTCTTCTTCAAGATCGATGTTAGGACCAGTTTACTGGTAACTGGCCAGTCTCCAGTTGCACCTGGAGACCCAGTGAAACTGGACACCCAGAAGATTTGTCCAGAAATATATTGAAGTCCAGTTGCATCGTACAGTCAACGCAACTGAAGACTTCCTCCAGTTGAGAACTGACCAGTTGAAGAATCCTTCCAGTTGAAGTCGAAGACAACAAGTGGAAGATAGAGAATGACAATGGCAGCAAAGCCCAGTTGACATTCTAGTCAGTTACAAACTGGAGACCATCAGTGGAAAGCTCTTACAAAGCTTTACACTGATTACGAGGAATTGACTTTTGTGCTTTATGTGCTTTTACCCGGATAATAAGATTTATCTTATTATTTAAGTACAAAAAGGTACATAAAGCTGGTTGAATAAAGTTGCTTTATACTGCAACTTTACACTGCATTTTAAGGAATTAAATGCTATTCCTTAATGCTCTCAACCACATTTGTACGGCCAAAGTTAACATCCCAATGTTAACTTTGCCTATAAATACAAGTCATTGCATACCAAGAATATTACTTCTTCGAACACACTTCGAAAGAATTCACACTTTGCATACCTGCAATATTCTTGGTGAACTTGTGCAATCTTCTCTCAATCGTAAAAAGGAACATTTCACAACTTTAAGTGTTTCGATTGTTAGAGAAATTCCAAGTGTAGATCAATTGTAGTTCATAGGTTGTTAGGATATTTACATTCTTGTATTATCTTGGTTCCGCAACAACCTTGTAATTTATTTAAAGTTAATAAATAAATTACACTTGAAAATTACATATTGTCTCACCAATTTACTTTACAAGTATTTTGTATTATTGCATTGTTCTTTACTTATTGTCACTTAAATAAGTAATCTATCTAGAACTTGATATATACTCTCTGTAACTGGTCGTCTCCAGTTCAGTGCTTATATTGCAAAGTAACTCCACCATCGACATAGAGGTGTCTTCAGGTAGTGCCATCTATTGAGTTGGGACTTACAAGTGGTATCAGAGCAGAAGGCTAATAAACTTGCCTAGATCTGCTAAGATGAACACTACTGAAGGTGGAGATGGTTCTGGTTCAGGTGAAAACCCTTTGAATACTAATACACCACCTCATCAAAATGCTAATTCTAACCCTCCTTCTCCTACTGCCCCAAATCACGTCCATGTACATTATTCTAACACTCCTGTTCCAAAATTTGATGGAAACAGTGAGACCTTTGGTACATGGAAGGCCAGAATGCTTTTGCATTTCGGTGGGATAGAGAGATATATGTTGAAAATCCTTAAGGATGGACCATATATACCCATGTCTCTTGGGGTAAGTCCTCTTCTTGATCCAACTGGAAGAAGAGGTTCAAGAGAAAAGCTCGAAGACCATTGGTCTGATGAGGATCGTAGACTTGTAGATCTGGACACCAGACTCAAGAACATGATCCTTGGAGCTGTCCCTGAAGATCTAATTCCAACACTTGTGTTGTTCCCCAGTGCCAAGTCAATGTGGGATGAATTAGTTATTCAGTTTGAAGGAGGTGATGACACTATTGTCACCAAGAAAGTTGCCTTGAACAAGAAGTATGAATCCTTCTTTGCCTTGCCCAATGAAAGTCTAACTGGTACATACACCAGATTTTCTAGCCTCATTAATCAGCTGAGAGGCTTGGGTGTAGAGAAGGATAAGGATATTCTTCTTGAGAAGTTTTGTGATATTCTTCCTTCCAAATGGGAAAACATGGTTCTTGTCTTAAGACAAGGTAAAACCTTGCACAGCCATACTCTTGCATCGCTCTATGGAGCCTTCAGATTCACTGAAGATAAAAATGCTGCAAGACTGGTGGCTGAGCAGGATGCCATGAACCATGCCCAGAGTTCCAAGGTTGCTAGTGTACCTGAGCGACCTTGTGCTGCTTAATGTCTGCAGAGAGTGTCCAGGCACACTCAATGAAGGAGATGTTAAACAGTTTCTTGAACTCTGGCCTGACCACTGAAATCAGTGATGGTTGTGATAAAACTGACGATGATGATCTGGTAGCCATGATTGCTAAAACCTTTAACAGGTTTAAGCATAAATCTAAAAGATTTAATGGCCCAAACAATGCTTCCAGCTCCAGCTCTCTGGATAAAACCAATCTTACCTGCTATAAATGCGGTAAGAAAAGTCATTTTATGAAGGAATGCAGATCTAGTCAGATGAACAACCAAACTGGCCCCCCTGTCCCTAATTTCAATCGGCCTGATGATAGCTACAAAGCTAAATACAAGAAGCTTAAGGCCCAGATTGCCCTCCTGTCCATGGAAAAGGAAAAGGATCAGTGTTTAATGGCACAAACTGAGGGAAAATGGGAGTACTCTGATGACTCATCAGCTGATGAAGAAGAGGAAAGGACATGTGTTTCATGGCCTTGGAAGATCAACAACAGCATGTGGCAAAAGAAGATGTCATCACTGGAAGATGGGTGGACATCATTTTGAAGAAGGTATGTGATTATGACAATCCAGGTTGACCCTGAACTAAAACTGGACCTTGCTGAATCATTAAGTGGTGATTTGGCTTTTGTGGAAACTGTTAGAGCAGACAGTGAAAGATATCTGGATACTATCTTAACTGAACTAAACAATGTTAAACCACAACTGAATGATTTACAAAGTGTCCAGTTGGCTCTCAAGGAGTCAGTTTTAAAAATTGAGGCTTTGGAACTTGATAATCAAAAATTATTTTCTGATCTTGAAAAAGAACAAAAGATTATCAAGTCATGGGTAAAAGCATCTGGTAAGAACTATGATGCATTTTCTAGAACTATCGATGCCCAGAAGAATGCATGGAAATCTGGAGATGGCAGCTCTCATACCAGATCTTCATGCATTGCCTCCAGCTCTCAGGGTTGAAACTCCTTATGATCAACCTGAAGCTGTTGAAACTGAACCCATTGAGACCACCCCCACTGAGGTTAAACCTGGAGCCAAACAGGCTAGTGCTCCAGTTAAAAAGGCCACTGGTAACAAGCCTTTACCTCATAAGTCTAAGGAGCCCAAGACCCAAAAGACTAAAACTCCAGCTGAACCAAGGTCCAAGGTTCAGTTGCCTGATGAAAACAATATTTTGTTTAAACTGGAAAGTCAACTCCAACTTTTGTCTCGACAGGTTCAGAGTTGTACTGCCCGGATTAAAAATCTGGAAGGAGGTTCATCACCTCCAGTTTTAAAACAAATATTAAACCCCCTTCAAAACCAAAACAAAAGAATGTTCCATCTGGAACTAAATCTGGTAAAAATAAGGGAGCAAGTATCAAGTACCAATCGTTTTTACTCCTGCACCTGGATCTGGTGAAAAAGATCCAGATGTAGTCTTCAGTTTGCCTTCACAACAATCAACTGTGACTTCTGTAGAGAAGTCCAGTGAACCCATCAAGAAAAGATGGGTTCACAAAAATAACTGATGATTTTTGTGGGTGTGCAGGGCGATCGAAAGAAGAATATCTGGTATCTGGACAGCGCTGCTGGCCGGACTATGACCGGATGTAAGCCCCTGCTTGAAGAGTTCACTGTCCAAGATGGACCGACAGTGACGTTTGGTAATGATCAAAGTGGAAAGACTGAAGGATATGGTGTGCTAAATAACGGACAAGTCGAATTCAAAAGAGTTGCATTTGTGAATGGTTTGAAATACAACCTGATCAGTGTCAGCCAACTTTGTGATGATGGCTTCAGAGTTTTGTTCGATATTGCTCAAGGCACCATATTTAACAAGGATTGGAAAGTGGTGATGGTTGCACCAAGAAAAGGAAATGTGTACATCATGGATATGGAACCAGCTCCAAAAGAGCAGTGCTTCTATACCAGGCTGATGAGGACACCAACTGGCTGTGGCATAAAAGATTATCCCATCTTAATTTCAAAATATTAACAAGTTGTCTCGCAAACAACTGGTTGATGGGATACCTCAAATTTCTTTCAATAAAGAAAAGCCATGTCCAGGGTGTGAGATGGGCAAGCAGAAAAGGGCCAGTTTCAAAACTAGGCAAAACTTTAGCATCACTACTGAACCTCTTCACATGCTCATATGGATCTTTTTGGTCCAGTGAATGTTCAAACTAGAGCTGGAAAGAAGTACACTCTAGTTGTGGTTGATGAATTCACCAGATACTGCTGGGTGGTATTCCTCAGATCCAAAAGTGATGCACCTGCTAAAATCATCTCTCTCATCAAAAGAATTGAACTCAAGTATACTCGAAAAGTTTGTCAGTTGCGAAGTGATAATGGTACTGAATTTCAAAATAAAGTACTTGAAACATTTTGCAATGACACTGGCATCTCTCAAAACTTCTCATCAGCACACTCTCCAGAGCAGAATGGAGTTGTGGAAAGAAAGAATCGCACACTGATAGAAGCAGCCAGAAGTATGCTATCTGAATCAGGTCTTCCCACAGTTTCTGGGCTGAAGCAGTTGCAACTGCTTGTCACACCCAAAACCGGTCAGTCTGCATCAAGAGACATAAGAAGACTGCCTATGAAGTACTCAGGAATCGTAAACCAAATATTGGATACTTTCATGTATTTGGTTGTCCAGTTTTTATTTTAAACGATTCCAGTCAGCTTGGAAAGTTTGATGCAAAAGCTGATGAAGGGGTATTTTTAGGTTATTCAGATATTCGAAAGGCCTTTAGAGTTTATAATTATAGACTCCAAAAGTTCATGAGACAATTCATGTCACATTCGACGAATCAACTGAAGCAATCAACAAGAGACCAAGCCTTGATATTACTCCAGTCGTTCCAATAAATTTTGGCGAAACTGACCAAGTTCATCAGTCAGTTGTTTCACTAAAAGATGTTTCCAGTTACAACAAATTGGAACCAGTTAAGAAGAAGAATAGCACCAGTGACACATCATTTTATCCCTCCATCAATTTCAACTTACCACAAGAATTGGTGATTGGATCTGATGTACGTGCCACTCCAATATCAGCACCAGTTCAAACTCCAACTTCTCCAGTTCTTCAAGAAATGCTTTGAATGAAGAATTTCATGATGCAAATCGTGACCTCATTGACTCTGATGAGGATATAGAAGTAGTTTGGACCGATCCTCCTCCAGAAGCTACTGCAACTGAAGAAGATCGCCAGGTGACTTGCACTGATATTGTTTTACACCAGCCTAGTCAATACACTAGATGGACTCGAGCACATCCAATTGAACAGATTGTGGGAGATCCAAATAGTGGGGTTCAGACTAGAAGAGCCACTAGTGAGCAATGCTTAAACGTCACCTTCTTATCTCTAATTGAACCGAAGAAGATTGACGAGGCTATGGCAGACCCAAGCTGGGTGGAAGCTATGCAAGAAGAGCTCGTCCAGTTTGAAAGGAACAATATTTGGGAGCTTGTTCCTTATCCACCAGGGTTAAAGAAAGAACCCATTGGTACAAGATGGGTCTACCGAAACAAGATGGATGAAGATGGCCATGTTGTAAGAAACAAGGCCAGATTAGTTGCCCAGGTTATTGTCAAGCAGAAGGCGTTGACTTTGATGAAACTTTTGCTCCAGTTGCAAGACTTGAAGCCATCAGAATATTTCTGGCTTATGCAGCCCATCTGCAGTTTAAAGTCTTCCAGATGGATGTCAAAAGTACGTTCCTTAATGGAACATTGGAAGAAGAAGTATATGTTAAGCAGACTCCAGGCTTCATCGATGAGAAGCATCCTCATTGGGTTTATAGACTGAACAAAGCTTTGTATGGTCTTAGACAAGCCCAAAGAGCCTGGTATGATACTTTAACTAAACATCTTCTTAAAAATGGCTTTCAAAGAGGTGCAATAGATAATACCTTATTTATCTTGAAAGAAAAAGGTAATATCTTATTGGTACAAATTTATGTTGATGACATTATATTTGGTTCAACTGATGATGCAATGTGTAAAAAGTTTTCTAAAATCATGTCATCTGAGTATGAGATGATTTTAATGGGTGAATTAACATTTTTCTTAGGTCTTCAGATTAAGTAAACTGAAAATGGAATTTTCATAAACCAAGGAAAATATGTCAGAGATTTGTTAAGAAAATACAAATATGATTCAATCCCATCGAAAAACATACCTATTGCAGCACCATTAAATTTGGACTCTGACCCAACTGGCAAACCAGTGAACATAACTGACTATCGTGTATGGTTGGTTCACTGATGTATTTAACTGCCAGTCGACCAGATATAATGTTTGCAACATTCTATGTGCCAGGTTTCAGGCTAACCCTAAATGAATCACATTTGCACGCTGTAAAGCGTATCTTTAGATACCTGAAAGGGTGTCCTAATCTTGGTCTTTGGTACCCCAAAGGCTCAGATTAGATCTAATGGGTTATTCAGATTCAGATCATGCAGGTTGTAAGATAGATAGAAAATCAACAACTGGTGGTTGTCATTTCCTTGGAGGAAAACTGGCAAGTTGGACCAGCAAGAAGCAGACTTCAGTCTCTATGTCCACTGCTGAGGCAGAGTACATTTCTGCGGCCAATTGCTGTGCCCAGATTCTCTGGATCAAGAACCAGTTACTAGATTATGGTCAAAAGTATACAAGGACCCCAATCTTTTGTGACAACACCAGTGCAATTGCTATATCTCACAACCAAGTGATGCACTCCAAAACAAAGCATATTGACATCAGGTATCATTTTATTCGCGATCATGTTATGAAAGGAGACATTGAATTACATTTCATCCCCACTGACAAACAGCTCGCTGATGTTTTTACAAAACCTCTTGATGAGAAAACCTTTAAACATCTCATCAGCGAACTGGGAATGTTAAATCCTTAAAACTGGAGATTTCTTTGTTATTGAACGCGTCAGTGACACTGATGAAGTTCTCCAGTTGAGGAGGTCCAGATAATCTTTGCTCGCCAGGCTATCGAACGCCTTTGTGATACTATCCTGGCACTAATCAATTTCTGGATCATCATTTTAGGGGAAAGACTCAAAAATAATTTTCTGACTAAAATTCGTTTTGTTTGAAAATGGCAACTGGAGAACTCTCCAGTTGGAAACTGTTAGAAATATAAATGTAGTAGTTGATTTGTTTCCTTGTTATATATTTGTACTTAGAATGTAAATGTCTAAGTATGGAAGGGGGCTTAGTGTAAATTAGTCATATGTATATAAACCCCTTCCATAATGAACTTTGTAACCTTTCACCCCATTTATGCAAACTAATCTTTCCTGCCAAACACTCTTTCTCTCTCTACTTTCTCTCTCTTAAAACCTCCATTGTTACACACACTTACACACACATAAGCTCGAATTCTATTCTTTACAATTGGTATCAGAGCACAATCAGAGTTGCTGAACGATCCACAAGCTTAATTCAAGCTTAATTTGTGCTTATTTTCTGAAAGGTTCATTTGCCGAGATCACTGTTTGAGTGATTTCTGCAAATTAAGTGTGTGTTTGTTCGAATTTTGTTCATCGATCGATTCATAATCAGTATATCATCCTTCGTTGTCGATTTCAGAAGTTAATTTCATCGTTTGAGTTGTTTTTGCTCGAGCTCGGCAAATCGCATGTTCGAGTGGGTTTGAATTCTAGTTGAAATTAACATCTAATTTGTTCAAGGATTTGTGCGCATTGTTTTCCTGATCATTTTGATATAAAATACGAGCTTTAATTCGCAAAAATGAAGGAAAATCGAAGATTTACAGTCTGCTCTGCAAATGAAGGTTTGGCTGAACGAAGAAGATAACCAGTAACCGACTATTTTGTCACGTAGTGATTACTCGTGTTTGCAGAGGTCGTTGGCTTGGTTTGATCTTACTTGTACTATTTGCAGAGCTCACTGCTCGGCAAATACGTATTTCAAGAAATTTGGTTAAGGCTTGATCTTACTTGTTCTATTTGCAGAGCTCTTTGCTCGGCAAATAGTTATTTCAATAAAATTTGTTAAGTATTGGTGCTAATTGTTCTATTTGCAGAGCTCTTTGCTCGGCAAATAGTTGTTCCAAGAATTTTTGATTTGAGACTGGTGCTACTTGTATTGTTTGCAGAGGTTTAAGCTCGGCAAACAAGTGTTTTTGGTTGGTGCAACTAAGTACAAGTTCTATTTGTGCTATTTGCAGAGTTATTTGCTCGGCAAATAGTTGATTTTGATTACTCGACCAAGTGATTTTATTAGTTGTGCTATTTGCAGAGGTTTAAGCTCGGCATTCAGTTGAAGTTGGTTGTTGACCAGTGTACTTGGGTTGTGACTTGGCTACTTACACTATTTGCAGAGGATTAAGCTCGGCATTTAGTTGTTTTTGAAATTCTCAAATCAAAAGTTTCAAGAAAATCAATTCAAAACCATTTTTCATCAATATTCTTCAAGTGGGAAGAAAATAAAATTTTCAAATTTCTACTTGTTCTATTTGCAGAGGTCTAAGCTCTGCATCTAGTTAAAATAGAAAATTTTTCAATTTTTTTTTGGAATTTATTTGAAATGGCTTCAAGGGAAGCTTTAGCACTTGGTTCTGAAGGAAGACCTCCTCAATGGAAGAAAAGGTTTCTGAACTGGATAGACAGACAGAAAAATGGAAAACTTCTGAGGAAATCATACAAAGATGGTCCTGAAATTCCAAAGAACCCTGTTAATGGAGAAGCTTTACCTGAAGAAAGTTGGAATACAGATCAGAAAAATAGAGTTGAAGCTGATCAAATGTCAATTGCTTATCTTTACCAAGCACTTCCTGATGACATTTACTGCAATGTGGACTCCTATGAAACAGAAGAAGTGGAGAACAATTTGTGTCGATGCATCTCAATTAAAGGGCTGTTACTTTACAGAGATTATCCAGACAACTGGACAAACTCGTGTGAACAGTACCACGAGTTTGGACAAACTCGTGTGAACAGTAACACGAGTTTGACTAAACACGTGTTACTGTAGCACGTGTTTGGTCCACGAGTTTGAAGCCCAGCCCGTTTAGCCTATATATAGATGTCTTAGGTTAGGTTTTCGGTGTCGATTTTAGTTGCAACAGATTTCGTCCATAGGGATCAGGGTAGTGATCAATACCCTGTCATTCCGCCATTATGTAATTCGATTATCAAGAGTCGTCTCTTTGATTGTAATCCGTAATCATTGAGATGTATTGTAAACGGATTTATTCATTGTAATCATTCGACTAATGATAAAGGAATCAGATTTATATCTCCTGTTCTTATTGATTTCGTTTTTATATATATGTGTTTCATTCAATTACCTTAATCACGATTATGTTTGGATTCCGCACTTACATAGTCGTAGGAATCGCGAATCGATCGATCACAGGCAAAAAAAAACAAATAAAAAGAAAAAAGGGGGGGGGGCAAAAAAAAAAAAAAAAAAAAAAAAAAAAAAACAAAAAAAAAAAAAAAAAAAAGATAGAGTTTTAAGTTGATGCTTTAAGAAGATTAGAAGTGAAAAAAAAAAAAAAAAAAAAAAATGCAATTGCCTATCTTTACCAAGCACTTCCTGATGACATTTACTGCAATGTGGACTCCTATGAAACAGGAAAAGACATATGGGATGAAGTGGAGAAGCAGATGGAAGGATCTGATGTGTCAAACACCATAAGATTGTCGACTGTTCTGAACATGTATGAAACTTTCAAGCAATAGAAGGGTGAACCATTGAATGAAGTATACATCAGATTCTGTAATGTCATCAATGAGCTAGAAAGAATGATGTGAAGAGAACCAATATGGAACTGAACATCAAATTCATCAAAAATCTAGAAGAGGAATGGCAAGTGTATGGAACTCAACTCAACCAACAATCAGACTTTGGGAAACTTACCATTCACACCTTGTATGAAAAGCTGAAGCTGAATGTTGAGGATGTTCAGAGGATCCAAAAGAAGAAAGAAGAAAGTTCTCATTCAGATCCATTGGCCTTGGTAGCTGAGAAGAAGACTTCAAGAGTTTCAAAACAGAGCTTTGTTGAATATGAAACAGATTCTGATTCAAGTGAAATGAGTGATTCTGACTTGGATGAAAGACAAAAAGAGATGTACAAAGAACTCGCTTATTTCACAAAGGCTTTCAAGAAGAAATTCTTCAAGAAGAAACCAACCAACAATCAGCTTAGGACTTCATCAGTATCTTCGTATGCAAAGAATTTGAATGCTCCTAAGTTTGAATCAAAGAAGGAATATGTTGGTGGTGAGAAGAAGTTTGATAATCAGAAGAAGTTTGAGAAGAAGGTCATGGAGAAGAGGAATGAAGACAAGAAATGCTACAACTGTGGTCTTCCTGGACATTTTGCCATCAACTGCACTAAACCTCGTCAAAAGAACTCCGAGTACTACAAGTACAAACTTTTGCTAGCAAGACAAGAGGAAAGTGGAATTGCTCTTCTTGCTGAGGATGACAAGTGGTTACATCTTTCTGATGAGAGACAGACGAACTTGCAGCAAATGTGTGCTTCATGACGAAGATCAAGAAATCAAAGGAGTTGGATGAAGTTGATGAAGTTCTTCTGAGAAGGATGAGGTAATCTTTTCCCAAATCTGTGTTAAAATTCTATGGATATGGCTGAAAGCAAAAAGATGAGAGACGGGGTAAAGTTGACTAAAGAGAATTTAAAAGTAAAGCAAATTTTGGAAGACAAAGAAAAAGAATTTCAAACAAAATTTGATTTACTTCAAAAGGAGTTTGAAAATTTGAAATCTGAAAAAGCAGCAGTCACTTTTACTCCGAACTCCAAATTGTATCTTGAAAAACAAGAACTTGAGACCAAAGTTCTTGAACTGAGCAAGACCGTCAGACAACTTCAAGTTGAAAAGACCAATGAGATGTTTCGAGCAAATGCTTTGGCTGAGGACATTGAGTCATTAAATGTGAAATTGAAAGAATCTGTTAGGTCCAGATTTAGTCCAGACTTACTGGACTGGCTCCAGACTGGACTACTGGAACCTTATTTAGGTTAAGAAACTTGTTTTGCTGGTCTCGCTCCAGACCCGACTTCTGGAGCCTCACTGAAGATCTAACCAGAAAACATGTTCGACTGGACCTACTCCAGACTTGGAATCTGGAGTCCCTCTGAAGATTTGTCCAGAAATAATTGAAGACTAGTGAGCAATACTTGTATAGGTAATCTGTAGCATTCTCCAGATTAGCTCACTGAAGACTTCACCCCAGTCCAGATCTACTCTACTGAAGACATTCTGACTGAAGTCAAAGACTGAAGTCTGAAGGAAGAAGACTTAACAAATGGCGGAGTCCATTGGAAAGTCTTACCAGATCTGTTCACTGGAGGATTGTCAGTGTTCTAGATCCTACAAGTCTGAACACTGATATCAAGGTTTGACTTAGCCTTTACACACTTTCCAAAGAACAACCCACTTGTTCTTTAACAAAGTATACGTGTGTTAAGGTGGTTGGATATAAGGATACACTTGCACTTGATGTGACATTATCCTTATTCTTATCCAATACATTTAATGTTCTTGTCGGATCATTAAATGTATGCAACCATATTTGTACGGCACAAAATTCACTGGTGAATTTTGTTGCCTATAAATACAAAGTCATTTCTTTGAGAAAATACTTTTTAGCAAATTGGTGAACTTGTCTAAATACTCTCGATC
>CM067173.1:52380741-52452725 GCA_034093135.1 Erigeron breviscapus | reverse complement strand
CTAATGGGTTATTCAGATTCAGATCATGCAGGTTGTAAGATAGATAGGAAATCCACAACTGGTGGATGTCATTTCCTAGGTGGCAAACTGGTCAGCTGGACCAGTAAGAAGCAAACTTCAGTTTCATTATCCACTGCCGAAGCTGAATACGTGTCTGCAGCCAGTTGTTGTGCTCAGATACTCTGGATGAAGAACCAGTTGCTTGATTATGGTATTAAATATTCAAAGACTCCCATCTTTTGTGATAATACCAGTGCCATAGCTATCTCAAACAATCCAGTCATGCACTCCAGAACGAAGCACATTGACCTAAGGTATCATTTCATTCGCGATCATATTATGAAAAATCATATTGAACTCCATTTTATTCCCACTGACAAACAACTCGCTGACATTTTTACCAAACCACTGGATGTTAAAACTTTTGAATATCTTGTTGGTGAGTTGGGAATGCTAAATCCTTAGATCTGGTGATTGTTCAGATATTGAACGCCATTGTGTACTATCTTTACAATTATTAGATTTCTGGAGATACATTCCAGGGAAGACTTGAAAAATATTTTCTTAACTAAACGTTTAAGTTCAGGGGGAATTTATTTTCTCACTGGACAAATTCTTCAGAAAATATTACTGGTGCTTTGTAAATATGTCCCTCTCACTGGTAATGGATAAGTTGAAGTGCGTGTTTGAGTTGACTTTTGTCTTCTTGTAAATGTGTCCCTCTCATTTGTCTCTATTAGTTGACGTGCACGTTTGAGGTTACCAGTCTTTCAAAAATGGTATTCACTGGTACTTTACTGGAGTGTCCCTCCAGTGTACCATCAGTACATGTTCACTGGACTAATCCACCAGTGATACTGGAGCGTCTAGTCAACCTCCAGATGTATTGAAATTTGTCATGATATTTTTCAAAAATACTTGGTCTTTGTTTGTGCCACGTATGCAAACCTTTTTCGAAGATATTTATCTTGAATCCTACGTGGCATACAAATTTTTCAAAACAATGATGGTCTTTTTACATTGGGAAAACAAAAAGGTACAAGTTGGTTCGTTTTTGTGGGCGGTGAACCATCACCCATTTATGGGTGATGTGAAGTAATTAAATGCGGATCTCAAAACCCGATCAAAAGTTACATTTGATAAATTCAAATTAACCATTTGAGTTCCATTTTATCTCTCCTATATATACCCACTTTCACTTTACCTTTTCATTTACTTCGAACATTTACTCCCAAACACTAAATTCCTTCATTCAATTCAAATTCTTCATTCAATTTTTCATTCCTTAAATCTCTCATACTTACTGCATATTCATTAAATTCTTCATAAATCCTTAAATATCATTCAATTTCATCTTCTTCTATATTTAAAATGGCTCCTAGACAATCAAACTCTCCTAGAAATCTACTTTCTGCTGCATATGTTCCGGCAGCAGATGTAGTTAGAGCACCACATATCTCTCTTGATGCAAATCTCATCAGGATGAATATGAATAATTGGATGGCAAAGCTAACGCTATCCAGTTTCCATGATCCACAATCTATAATTGGGAGAATCAATGCATTTTTTCTCTCATGTCCTCTCTATGGTGCTCTAACCATCAATCCAGAGAAGATGTACCATGATTACCTATGTGAATTCTGGTATACTGCCACATATGATGAGGCAAACTCTTGTATTGCCTTTTCTCTTAAGCAAGGGACCAGACCCTTGATTATGACTGTACATTCTCTCAGAATGGCACTTCAGTTAAATTATTTGGAAGAGAATGAGCTGGCATTACCACTCCCTTCTGGTATCAATTTCAGGGAGGTATGCAGATTAATGGGGCATACGGAGATTGTAGATGAAAGTGGTCAGTTGTTGAGGAAGGGGACCATTTACATGAGCAGACTGACGGATTCGTGGAGATACTTCTTCACCCACATCGTCGAGTGTTTAGGTGGCAGTTCTGGAGGACTGGATCAAATAAATCAAACACACCTCCAGATTGCCTACTGCCTTTGGTTTGGGCTAAGGGTCGATTACGCCCAGATTTTCTTTGATGATCTGGTGGAGCGTATAAAAGCTAAGGGGAGAAAGCCATTCGTACCATATATTCGCTTTCTCTCCCTTATTTTCAGAAATACCCTTGGAGCCGAGTATGATTTTGAAACTACTCATTTTTCAATGAGTGAGTACATGAGGGACCTAGCCAATTTGAGGTCCAGAGATGGAGAGGTGGAAATTCCTCCAGCAATGCTGACTCTTCAAAGAATAGAAGAGAATGTGGCGCCAGTAAGGGTACCAGTTGTTGAAGTACCCGCTGCCAGTGATGATGTGCAGATTGTTGAAATGGTTCAACCTATATCGCAAGTGGCTCCAGAAAGCTCCAGTCAAGCAACTGAGGAGCTTTCCAGACGACCAAGATCACATAGGCGTCTAGTAAGAATTGGAGCCCAGGTAAACCCATTAACCCATCCTGGTGATACAATGAATATTGATGGGTCTCCCATTTTTGAGGAAAATATTGATCCTTCTGTACAAACTGAACAGAGAGTGGACACTGAAGTCCAGGCTGTTGTACACGAAGATGTTGGCCAGGTTGAAGCAGTTGCTGAAGAGGTTGTTGAAGAAATGGTAGAAGTTGTTCATACTGAAGAACAAGCTTCTGGTGAACAGTTAGATTTAAATGTGGAAGTTCAGCAGGTTGATGTAGTTGGTACTTCATTTTGGGAAGAGGCTGACTCTCCAATATCTGGAGGTCAGAACTTAGATGTGAATATGGATTTTCTGGGTGAAGAAAGTGTACAGATTGATAGTTCACCAGAAATGCCACCTCCTCCACCAGAAACCGAATTGCCTACACCAGAAATACCAACTCCCACACCTGAAATACAACCACCAGAACCTTCAATGCCACCACCACCACCACCATCAATTCCTCAAAACACCTCATATTTCACTCCCTTCATTCCACCAACACAAACTCAATCACCACCAGTACACCCAACTGAACCAAGTGTGCCAGTCTCTAATGTTGAAATGAAGAGGACTGGACACAAGTACCTTTGATGACCAGACATCTGGAACAACCCAGTGGTCTCTCCACTTCTTCTTCCACCGAGGTCCAAGGCCTTCTTAGTAGGGTGGCGGACCTGGAGAGATCACTCCAGTCATCATCCCAGGTCATCTCTGACTTCAAATCAATGTTGTCAAATAACTTAGCGTCGGAGATGAACCTATTTGCTGGGAATGAAAGGTTGGTGTTTGATAAACTGGACGAGCTGGTACGGGCCACTAATCAAAACTCTGGAAACATTAGAGTGGCAGTCCAGGCTTTGGAGTCCAGATTGGTGAATGCTGTTGAGACTGCAGTGGAAAGCAAGGTTGTGCAACCACTGGCAGGGCTTAAAGATGAGGTAGAGAAGATTGTGACAAGGGTTAGTGCTCTGGAAAGCAGGCCTTCATTTGACCAGACTGAACTGGTCAACACCCTCAGTGACGAAGTTATTAGAAAGGTCAGGGGTGAGATGCTGAAAGAAATAACTGATGAAGTATCTGAATCTATACTTCGATCAGTTCAGGAGGTTATGTTACCAGAAGTTGCTAACATGTTTGAAATGGAACTGCCGAAGGACTTGCCAGAATCTATTGAAAATCTTAAAGGGGAAGTCCAGGCACTCAAAACTAGTATGATTACTTCTTTACCTGAACAAGGAAGAACATTTGGTCAGTTTGATAGGCACATGATGGAAGAGCTATGGAATGATCTAAAGTCCAGGACTAGAGCTCATTCCAAGGGGGAAGAATTGCCATCATCTGGAGGCCAATCTCTGAAGCAAATGGCACATAAAGCATATGGCACTGAAGCCGGGCTTACTGAACAAGCACTTGGTACTGAAGCCAATGTGCAGACTGAAGAAGAGGCTGCTGGTACTGAAGCCGAGCCCCAGTTTGAGTCCTTCCCAGACATCCCTACCACATTGAAGTCAGTCAAAGGGAAAGAAAAAGTGGTGTCTGGTGAAGAAGAACAGACTGAAGAAAATGTTGATAAAGAGACTTCAAGGAAGTTAGAACAACAGTGCATAATGATTGAAATCTTCAAAGAAAATCAAAGAAAAGAACTGCTGGCCCATCATAGGGATATGGCTAAAATGGGTACTCTGGACTCCTATAATGCTGGAAGATTGGGCATCAATATAGAAGTTTTCAAAAGGATGAAGGAGGATCCCAGAGTTCAACAATGCATTGATGCACTGAACGATGTTCACATCCGTTCTTTCTATGCTGAAGAAGAGCAGGTGTATGACTCTTTGATCTATGGTGTATCCATTCCAGAGCTCATCAGGCAAAGAAAAGAGGAGCTGATAAGCCTCCAGAAGAAAATTCGAAAGAATGCTGGAGCACTGGAAGTGGAGTACAGGAAAAGGATTACTGGTCTACCCAAACTAACTGCCAGACAACTGAAGGCCATAAGAGATGCTGATGTAAGTACTTTTATCCCACTGGATACAACTCTGAAGATAAACAGACAAGCACACCAGTCCAGTGAAGGACAGCAGAGTGGTGTATCCAGGGATACTGAAGACATGATTCAGTTGGCTAAACAAAAGGCAAAGTTTGAAGAAATGATGATGTTCAGAGCCAATGCAAGGAAGATTATTAATGCTGAAATCACTCTGGCTGAACAACATCAAGGTATGACCAGATTTAATGTGAAATTGACCAGGGAAGGTAATTTCACTGATGAAAGGAAAGATACAACAGTCCAGGCTTTTGGATGGACTGAACTTAAGGAGATTGGATTAACTTTCAAAGGTAAGACTGATCTCTCTCCAGATGTAAAAGCTTTTATGAAAAGAATTGAGAAAGTCTGGAAGAGAATTCAAGAAATGGAAGCTGTGTTGGGTCTGAGACCACCAGTGTCTGTTCCATCTTCATCTCCATCTCCCAAGAGGAAGGCTTCTGAAGATGCACCAGAAAGGATATCCAGAAGAAGAGCCTGAATCTTGTAATCATGTTACTTGTTGTAATTAATTGTATTAAAAAGGTTGTAATTATTTTCCTTTTTGGTGAAAGTAATAATAGTTACAAGTTTTTATTTTTTACAAGTAAATGACCAGATTTAGTCTAAGTTAGAACTTAAAAGATGAAACTGAAAAACACTCATGATCTATAAAGTGTTTTCCAGTAACTTAGATTATTTAGACTTAAATCGACCAAGTGTTTTCCAGACATACTAATTTGTATATCTATAAGTCTGAAAACACTTGCATTATTTCTAAACAAATAGGGGGAATTTGTTAGGTCCAGATTTAGTCCAGACTTACTGGACTGGCTCCAGACTGGACTACTGGAACCTTATTTAGGTTAAGAAAACATGTTTTGCTGGACATGCTCCAGACCCGACTTCTGGAGCCTCACTGAAGATCTGACCAGAAAACATGTTCGACTGGACCTACTCCAGACTTGGAATCTGGAGTCCTCTCTGAAGATTTGCTCAGAAATAATTGAAGACTAGTGAGCAATACTTGTATAGGTAATCTGGAGCATTCTCCAGATTAGCTCACTGAAGACTTCACCCCAGTCCAGATCTACTCTACTGAAGACATTCTGACTGAAGTCAAAGACTGAAGTCTGAAGGAAGAAGACTTACAAATGGCGGAGTCCACTGGAAAGTCTTACCAGATCTGTTCACTGGAGGATTATCAATGTTCTAGATCCTACAAGTCTGAACACTGATATCAAGGTTTGACTTATGCCTTTACACACTTTCCAAAGAACAACCCACTTGTTCTTTAACAAAGTATACGTGTGTTAAGGTGGTTGGATATAAGGATACACTTGCACTTGATGTGACTTTATCCTTATTCTTATCCAAAGCATTTAATGATCTTGTCGGATCATTAAATGTATCCAACCATATTTGTACGGCACAAAATTCACTGGTGAATTTTGTTGCCTATAAATACAAAGTCATTTCTTTGAGAAAAATACTTTTTAGCATACACTTTGCATGAAAGTGAATTTGTCTAAAATACTCTCGATCTTAAACAGGGATACTTCACAACTTTAAGTATCTCGATCCTAAAGAGCTATTTGACAAATATAGATCATTTGTAATTCAAAGGTTGTTAGGATACATACTTTATTGTATTATCTTGATTCCGCAACAACCTTGTATTTTGTTTAAACATCAATAAATGAAATACCCAGAAAACTACATAATGGTCCACTTTAATTGTTTATTGCTTTAAGTCTTGTATTACTTTGTTTATATATCTTGCATATTTATTTACAAGTAATACTAGTCCAATTCTAGTGCTTATTATACTTGTTGTATTTTACACTTTCTAAGTTAACCATCTTGAGCACTTAAAACGTGGGACTCACATAATCTATCCCTGATGTGACAGAATTTGAAAACAAAATTTCTGACCTAAAATATGAATGTTGTATAAAAGATTCTCTTAAACAAAAACTTGATAAAGAAAATGATGAGCTTAAAGCTGAAATCAAGACTTATCAAGAAAAGTTGTATAAGATAAATCGTTCATATCAACAAATCTTTTTGAATAGACCTAGAAATTCGAAATCTGAATTCACTTCAGGGTTGGGTTATGTCAATCCAAAATGTTTGCTTGAAGCACAAGAAGAAGTCCCATCTTTGTATAAAGAATCTTATTTGAGATGTGGGATGACCGACCAGTTTGTGAGACGAATGACAGTGATTTTGAGTTTGATGATTTTCTAAAGAAGGGTGCGAAAGTCTATTTTAACTATGAGTTAATGGATGAGTCATATGATTTTTTCGATCACCCTGCACATAAAACCATCAAAGAAAATCATGAGGCTGTCATACCTGAAATTCTTGAGTGTTTTACTGAAAAACCTCTGGAAAATCCTATTCCTATTCCAAAACCTGAAAATTTGAGACCTTATGTTCCACAAAAAGTTTTGGAAAAGGTAATAGAAGATTTGAAAATGTCTCTTGATGAAAAGCAATCTTTAATAGATGACTTGAAGACTCAAAATCACTGTGTCATTGACCAACCCAAGTTAGATTCAAAGTTTGTGATCAATCTGGATGTTCTGTGATTTCTATGTGTGAAATTGTAAATGCTTCTGTGCAAACTGAAAAAGAATCACAGATTTTTGATATGTGCAAACTTGATTTTGACCAAAAGTTTTCTGAATCGATTGAGAAAATCAATAAGAAGATTTTATCTATGAAAGAAAAAACCAATGTGTTTGAAAATAATCATCCAATCCATGTTCAAAATGTGAATGTAGACATCAAGAAAGTTGTGCATGTGTCTGTTCAAACTGATGGTGATCTAGATGATTTCTTTGATGACAATGATGTTGATGATTATTTCTTCCCAACTGCTTCTGAGACTGAATCATTTACCAAGTTTTCTGAGGGAACTCAATCATACTTGAATGAAATTGATGCTTTCAAACAAAAGTTTGAAAAAGAAAAGGAACAAAAGTTGAATGTGCTAAAGGAACTTAATAATCTAAAAGTGGAATTCGAATTTCAGAAAATAGCACTTCAATCTTTTAAAGAAAAAGAAAAAGCATCAATTCCACTCAAGAGAAGTCCTTGTCCAATTAAGATAAGTGAAGCAAGTGTGAAATTGGAAACGGATGATTTCTCAACATATTTGGAAGGAAATTATGATTTTGCTCCTGATTTTGAAAAACATTTTGTTCAAAAAGAGAAAAACATGAATTTTTTCTAAAGAAGATTCCAAAGTCACACTCTTCACAACCTTCCCATTCGATAAGTTCCAAAGACCAAAGACCACCCAACAACCAAAGACCAACCCATCACCCAAGACTGATTCAAGAACGAAACCAAACAAAGGTCCCAAAGTTTCTAAGACTTCAAAGACTTCTAGACAACCACAGATGAATAAGGTTAAAACTGAACCTAAGACTCAAAAAGAAGTCAAAACAAGCAGTGGTCCAAAGATTGTCAAGAATGAAACTTTCTTATTAGGGAACAAACAACCTCAGCAGGTTAGGTATTCTAGTTTTCCTAGGTATTCTCAGAAGAATCCTAAGTGCACTTTACAAAGGGTTAGAGATACTTTTTCTGGAATAACTAAGTACAAAGATCAATATGGTTGGTTGTCACCTAATAATATAAAGAAAGTAAACAAGACCACAGAAACCATCAAGAAGAAACCTGTTAAGTCCGAAAATAACAAATTGTTTGCTAACAAGAAGACTGTTCGTGTTTCAGGTGACTTGTGCTTAACTAGTAGCAGTAGATGGATTCCTAAGGATAGATTTTTGCATGCTTCTAGTAAAGTCAAGCTTGATGGGAATACAACAAATATGAAACAAGTGTGGATTGTCCGTAGATCAAATTCTCAAAATAGTGCCAATACATCTAGGACTACTCCTACTTGTACCAAAACATGTGTATAAACCTTGGATTTTTAATTGCTTGTAATTCGTATCTGTGTTTTGAACATTTATGTGTGTTTGTTTGTGATTTGAATAAAAAGTTTGTTTGTGTGTTATTTTGCTTGATGTTTATTTTTATGTATACTTGCATGTTATCCTTCTAACCTGCAAGGACCCAATCTACATGGGTACCTAAATCATATTCCTTGTCCTTGTAGGAATTTCTCATTTGTGTATGGTATGTTGACTCGGGATGTTCTCGTCATATGACTGGAAACAAGTCCATTCTTACAAACTTTGTCGAGAAGTTCATGGGAACCGTCAGATTCAGAAATGATCATATCGCTCCTATTCTCGGTTATGGAGACATTGTTAAAAATGGTGTCACTATCAAGAGAGTTTCTTATGTTGAAGGCCTAGGACACAATCTTTTTAGTGTTGGACAATTTTGTGACAATGATCTTCAAGTATTATTCAGGAGATATGAATGCAAAGTGCAGACTGAAGATGGTGTGGGTATTCTTACTGGAACAAGAGACAATAATTTGTTCACTATTGATCTCAACAACATTCCATCTAACTCTTCAGAGATTTGTCTTCTTTCTAAAGCAACTGCACAAAATTCTTGGTTTTGGCATCGCCGTCTTTCTCATCTTAATTTTCAAACAATCAATGCTCTCGTGGATAAACAACTTGTTGAAGGACTTCCGAATTACAAGTATGAAAGTGAACATGTTTGTCCAGCTTGTGCAATTGGTAAGATGAAGAAAGCTTCACACAAACCAAAGAAGTATCTGAGTACTGAAGGTCCTTTGCACCTTATACATATGGATTTGTGTGGCCCAATGAAAGTTCAAAGTATCCATGGCAAGTGATACATTCTTGTGATTGTTGATGATTATTCTCGTTACACTTGGGTATTCTTTCTTCATGCAAAGAGTGATACTCCGAATGAAATTATTGATTTCATAAAGAAGACCCAAGTAAATCTTAAATCATCAGTTAGAATTGTTCGCTCAGACAATGGCACTGAATTCAAGAATTCAATGATTGATTCTTTCTTCAAGTCCATGGGTATTACTCATCAATTTTCCGCTCAGGACACCTCAACAGAATGGAGTGGTTGAACGTCGAAATCGAACTCTTGTTGAAGCAGCTAGAACAATGCTTGCTTATTCTAAGTTGCCTCCGAATCTATGGGCTGAAGCTGTTGCTACTGCTTGTTTCACTCAAAATAGATCAATCATAAACAAGAGGTTTGATAAAACTCCTTATGAGGTGATAAACAAACGAAAGCCCAATGTGAACTTCTTGCACATTTTTGGATGTGTATGTTATGTTCTCAATGATCGAGATAATCTGGGAAAGTTTGAACCAAAAGGCGATGAGGCATATTTTATCGGTTATTCGAGAGAATCGATAGCATATCGTGTATATAACCTAAGAACCAAGAGAATTGAAGAGAGTATGAATGTTAGATTTGATGAACTCTCGGGAATGGTTCTTGAACAACACAGTTCAAGACCCGAACTTCAAAGTCCACAAGCTTCCGCAACAAAGACTGTTTCAAATGTTAAATCATCATTCTCTACTCCAACAACACAAGATTTGGATATCTTGTTTGAAGAATTTTTCCAAGTTCCGAAGAAAGTTCCTGAATCTGAAGTAAATACCAATGAACCATCCAGTTCAAATTCAAAAGAGGATCCCAATGAGTCTTCACCATCACAATCATCAGATGTTAATTCATCATCTGATTCTCCTCCACCTACCGATATTTCAGAGTTGCATACTCAACCTCATAATTTCTCTCAAGTGACAAATCCTTCAACCAATCCTGAAGTATTATGATCACGATGACTTTGTTGAACCAATTGCAACTTCGTTTGAACAATTAACAGAACAACATTCTCCTGATTTTATTGATTCTGAAGAATCTGGTGATCCACTTGATCCAATTCCTCACACAACCAAATGGACAAGAGCTCATCCAATTTTTCAAGTCATTGGTAATCCAACAACTGGAGTTCAGACAAGATCCGCATCCGCGAATGAATGTCTGTTTGTGAATTTTCTGAGTATTGTTGAACCAAAGACAGTGAATGAAGCCCTAAGTTGTCCAGATTGGGTGAAAGCAATGCAAGAAGAACTTAATCAGTTTGAACGTCTTGAGGTGTGGAAATTGGTTCCCAATCCTTACAAGAACAAGGAGCCAATTAAGACCAAATGGATCTTCAAGAACAAAAAGGATGAAACTGGAGTTGTTGTACGTAACAAAGCACGATTGGTTGCGAAGGGATACTGCCAACAAGATGGAATTGATTACGATGAGACATTCACACCAGTTGCACGAATTGAGGCTATTCGGATGTTTCTTGCCTATGCTGCCTACAAGAATTTCACAGTCTACCAAATGGATGTCAAAACTGCCTTCTTGAATGGAATTCTCAAAGAAGAAGTGTATGTTGAACAACCAGAAGGTTTTGTGAATTCCAAACATCCGGACTATGTTTACAGGTTAGATAAGGCTTTATATGGTATGAAACAAGCGCCTCGTGCATGGTATGATGCTCTATCCTCTTATCTTGTGAAATCTGGTTTAGCAAAGGTTCGATTGACACTACCTTGTTTATCAAACGACAAGGGAGTGACATCATTCTAATCCAGATTTATGTTGACGACATAATTTTCGGGTCAACTAACCCTAAATACTGCAAGAATTTTTCTGCTTTAATGATCAAGAAATTTGAAATGAGCATGATGGGTGAATTAAACTTTTTCCTTGGTCTTCAAGTAAAACAATTGTCAAATGGTACTTTTATTTGTCAATCTAAGTACATTCTTGACATGTTGAAAAAGTTTGATATGATGGATTGTCAAACAATTGGGACACCATGGAAGCTCGAACAAAGATTAATGCTGACTTAAATGGAAAATCTTTTGATCAAAAGAAATATCGCAGTATGATAGGGTCACTCATGTATTTGACTGCAAGTCGCCCGGATATTATGTTCGCCACATGCATATGTGCCAGGTACCAGGCCAATCCCAAGGAAAGTCATTTCCAGGCCGTTAAACGGATCTTCCGATACCTGAAAGGCACAGTGAACCTTGGTCTCTGGTATCCAAGGGATACCGGGTTTCAGTTGATTGCATATTCGGATGCTGACCATGCAGGTTGCAAGCTTGATCGAAAGAGCACTTCTGGGAGTGTACAGTTTCTAGGGGATAGATTGGTCAGTTGGTCTTCAAAGAAACAGAACTGTGTATCCACATCTACTGCAGAAGCTGAATATGTTGCAGCAGCAAGTTGTTGTTCACAAGTTCTTTGGATGAAGACGCAGTTGACTGATTATGGATTTCAATTCAACAGAATCCCCATTTACTGTGACTCAAATAGTGCTATTGCTATTTCTTGCAACCCGGTGCAGCACACAAAGACCAAGCATATAGATGTTCGGTACCATTTTCTTAAAGATCATGTCGAGAAAGGTAACATCGAACTCTATTTTGTCCCAACAGACTACCAACTTGCTGATCTTTTTACCAAACCTTTGGATGAAAACAGGTTTAATTTTCTCAAAACCAAGTTGGGAATGCTAGATTTACAAACTTAAAAGATTTCATGCCATGTATTCTATGTTCATTTTCTGTTTCAAACATTGATATGTTTTACTTGTTACTACATGCAATGTTTGAGGGGGAGAAAAAGGGTAGAATGCATGATTTAAGGGGGAGTTTGTAAATTTACCATGTTGTTTTATGCTTAATTTGAGGGGGAGTGTGCAAATGCATGTAAATTTTTGTGTAATTTTCTAGTATGTATAATTTTTTTTTAAGTTTTTTTTTGTTATGTGTGTTTGTTTTAAAATTGAAAAACCAAATACAAAATTATAAAATTTTAAAAATGTTAAAAAGATTTTTTAAAATTTTTCTTTTATCTGTTCTTAATTTTGTTTGTTTGTTTGGTTTTTGTTTAATTAGTTTAAAGCCCAAAAACAATTGGGCCCAACCAAATGGATAGCCCAAGACCATCTCGAGAAACGGGTTGACACGCGGGTCAAACCTTGCCCCGCGACCCGGATTTGAGTTTTAAAAGGATTTGGGCGGGTCAACCTCATTCCCATTCAAATTCAAACCAGTTTTAATTTTTTTTTCTCTCAAAACCTATTTCTTTTCACTTTAATCAATCAATCTTTTTCTTATTTGATCATAATAATCGAAGTGGGCTTATACTAGTAATCATTTTTCTGATCTAAATCACCTTGTTACTTCGATCATTTCATCAGTTTTGAGGTAAGATTTAGTGTTTTCTATGTGCACTTTAACTGTTTGATTAAATGCCAAGATGAAATAATATGATTTTCATGCATGATGTGATGTTTTAATTGGTGTTTAGATGATATTAACTGCATGATTAAGGCCTATACTTGTTGTTTATCTGTTTTGTTTACCTTAATCTGTTCAAGTTTTAAGTTTCTGGGTATGTTTTGATGATGGGCTGGGTAACAATGAGTATTTGAAGAAAAGTGCCATTTGCAGAGCATTTAGCTCGGCAAATGCGCTTTTTGTTCATGTTAATCGTCAAATCATCATATATTCTGGTAAAACAAGTTCATATATTCTCAAACAAGTTTTTGGATCAAAAGTGTTATTTGCAGAGCTTTTAGCTCTGCAAATACTTGTTTTTACCAAAACAAATAAATTTTTCACCAAGTCTTTAAAACAACTTGATGCAGAGCACCAAGCTCGGCATTCAGTGCAAATTGTTTTCCAAAAATTTTTCCAAGTCCTAATTCAACTGTTTGCAGAGCTCCGAGCTCGGCAAACAGTTCATTTTGAAAATTTTTTCCCAAGTCTTAAATTCAACTGTTTGCAGAGCAGATTGCTCGGCAAACAGTGCATTTCACTCTAAATTCTTTCCAAGTCTAACAAAACTGTTTGCAGAGCATTTTGCTCGGCAAACAGTACAAATTGAATTTTCAAACTTGTCAAGACTTGAACCATGCATTTGCAGAGCTTTGAGCTCGGCAAATGCATATAAACTTTTCACTAAGTTTTCAAATCAACTGTTTGCAGAGCATTTTGCTCGGCAAACAGTACAAAGTGAAAATTTTTCACCAAGTTTTTAAACCAACTGTTTGCAGAGCACTTTGCTCGGCAAACAGTACAAAATTGAATTTTTCCATTGAAATTTTTCTTAATCAAATTGACAACATGATTGTTGATCAATATAAGGAAATTTCATACATTGAAAAGGAGTTGGACTGGACTGCTCATTTGCAGAGCTTTGAGCTCGGCATTTACGTGTTTCAACTCCAATAAACGATGACTTGGTGCCAGACTTGAGTTTTCTCGTGTTTGCCGAGAAGTTTGCTCGGCAAACAATACAAATCAAAATTTTGCCAAAACCAATTTTTAGTCCTTGTCAATTTCTGAGCAAATTTTTCAAAAATGTGCTATTTGCAGAGCATTTTGCTCTGCAAACAGTACAAATAGAATTTAAATTTTTTCTCTCATTATTTTATTCTATGTTTCTTTTCATTATTATTTGTGTTGTGTTTTTAAAATGTATAAATGTTTATGTGTATTGTGTTGGTATATATATAGTATTTCATAAGTGTTTGGGGTGAGAGGCAAGGTATCGAACGCCTTTGTGTACTACCTTGTTTTCTTATCTTTAATACTTATGTGATCCTATATATTGTCATGTTTTGTATATATATTTGGGTGAGATGCAAGGTATCGAACGCCTTTGTGTACTACTTTGTTTTCTCATTTCTAATATATATGCAAAACATTGTCTATATGTAATAAATGTGTTTCTTAAATGTTGGTTTGTGTTGTTATTTTTCTGTGTTTAAATTGTATTTTCTGGTCAAAACTTTGGTCAGTTTGTCTTAACAGAAAAATAATAAATAACCAAGATGGCTATGTTCAAAGAAGGAGATTCAATGAAGATGCAAGCCAATCAAGCACTTCATATACCATTTGCTTGCAAATTCCCAATAATAACGGAGATTCTGAGCCATCATCCGTTGAATAATGCTTTGACTGGAGGGGCAATTGTTCTCGAGAAGTATGTATTTGAGTTATGGGAATCAATTCAATATGTTAAAGGAAGTAAAAGGCATAGGACAACAGACTACTTCAAGTTTTCTCTTCAGTCAGAAGATGAAATCTTCAATTGCAAATTCAATCTGACTGAGTTCAGAACTATCATTGGCTTTCCTGAACTTGAAGAATACGAAGAACTTCCATCAGTTGAAGAAATGTTGGCTGGAGTTCATTCGTTGGGTTATGAAGGAGAGTTGGCAACAATGAGAGATTTTAGAAGAATGAATGTAGCAACACTCTGGCATACAATGTACAATGTTCTAACCACCTGTTTGATGCCATCACAGAAAGGAATTGATCTCATGACAAAACATTCCTTATCAATTTACTATGCAGTCACTCACAATGTGCAGTGTGACTTTGCGAAGATAATATGGGATAAGATGGTACAAGTTGTTAAGGGAAAGAATGCACAAGAAAGAAAATACATTCCCTTTATCAGATTCTTCACACTGATTATCGAAGATATTCTTGATAATGCAGAAGAAATTCCAAAGTTGGATGACAGCTTTAAGTGTGTAATTGCCATGTATAAATCCAACTTGAGAGGCACAGGAAGTGAAAATGCAAGACCTTTTCCGATTCCACCATTCCTAATTAATTTGGTTCCTGCTCAGAGTCCTCATCTTAGGGCTTATCTCGAGTGGTTAGTCTCAGCAATGGGGTCTGAAAGCCGACAGACTCCTACCTAAGCTGAGCATAGGTCGCCAAGTGAGGGTCCTAGGTTAACTAAAAGAAAAAGAGGGGATAGTGGTGAGGGGACTTCTGGGCAGAGGAGAAGGAAATCGAAAAGAGTTATGTTTGAACAAGAAGTCGTTACACCTGAACCTATTTCTTCACCTGTTTCTCAATACACCATACACTTCAAACCTCACCATCAAATCAATCAACACAATCTACACCAACCGTTCACTTTTCGCAATCTTCACCTTCACAATCTACACCTTTACCATCCGTTGTTTCACCAAACCCACCAACTTTAACACCACCTCACTCATCACCTGTACTTAATCCAACACCGCTTGCTTCAGCACTACCTAATGAACCAACTCCACCACCAGGTAGAAGACTTAAAATGGCTGCTCGAAGGTCACCAAAGAAATCAAAGAAGAAGAAATCCAAAAGAAAGCATAAGTCTGCTGGATCTGAACATATTGGTGCCTCAGCAGAGTTGGATGTTGAGCAAGCAACACGAATTGTTGAGAATGTTGTATCTGAATTGCAATCTGAGAATGTTAGCACTGGAGATGATGTTGTGCTGGAGGAACAAGGCGGAATTGAGGGAGGAGTTGAAAATGTAAGAGAGGATGTGCGGTCGGGTTAGGACAAGGGCATAAAGAAAACGTTGGCCCTCCGATAGTTCAAACCAATGTGTCTAGCCGGGTTGTTTACCCTAGGGTAGAAGTCGGGAACTGCCCATTCTCGCTTGCACCAAACTCTCCTAGCCATTCTGACTCCTCACAACAGGAGTTAGTCTCACAAATGCACGGGGAACAGCCACGTTCACCACACTCTCCTCATTTGGAGGATGAGAGTGTTGAAATAAGAGAGGACCAGCCCCACCTCTCGCCTTCATTTCGTGCACATGAGTCTAGATCTCCTAGGTACACGAATTCACAAGCTCAGTTGAGTACTGATGCCGGAACAAGCGGAGGGGGACCCACTTTGTGTGACCCTCAAGGACAGCTTGGAAATCCTGCCTTAGCTAACATCACGCCAGCTTTAGCCGCAGGTAACAATCCTCAGACCGAGACTGGGGGACAGTATGAACGCCGTAGTGACACTGCTATTCCTCAGGATCAACCTGAGACTGTATTAACGGGCATTCTCAGTGACCCCGGTGTTGTGAGAGGTGTTGCCCAACAACAACAAGTCCAGGACAGTGATTTATCACAGTCTAGGACACAAATTGATTCGGGTTGCAAAGCCCATGAATCTGAAACTGCTGGTGAGGGTATAACCCGAGGATCCGCAGGAAATCCTGAATCAGCTTCGCTGAATTTAGGTCACACTTCAAATGTGCAAACAACCCCTGGGTTGGCTACTCCACCTCCTACCCAAACACAAAGAACACCAACACATAATCAAACATCATCAACCACAACAAATCTTCCAACAAAAGATCAAGCATGTGAAGTTTTACTTGGCATTCTACGTTCTGAAGGGGATTTGTTGACTTTAACTGAAAGGGGTGTGTTGAATTCTCTTGAGGTACGAGAAAGAGAACTTGCTAATGAAAGAAGAGTAAAAGCTTTACAAGATCAAGTTGAAAGACAAAAGGCTGAATATGATGCAAAGCTTGCTGCATTTGAGCTTAGATTGTTAGCATTAGAATCTTGCCGACCGCCTCGGTTGCTTCTAGACGGGATGATCCTGATTCTGATGATCACCCCGAGGGGGAGAACCAAGGAGAGGGTCAAGCCAATATTGAAAATACTTCGGCAAGAGTTGATGTGAATGTTGAGGATGTGGTAATGCAAGAAAGAGCAGAGGGTGGAAATCAAGCTGAGAACGATACTTTAGATGATGTGATTAGAAGAAGATTAGTTGAAGTTTTTGGTGCTGACTCAGATGTAGAAAGTGAAGAAGAGAATGAAAATGTTGTAGTTGATGAAGAAGAAGGGTTTGTCATAGAAAATGAAATGTGGGAATATGCTGAAAACGAAGCAGAAGTTGAGGCAAGAAAAGATAATGTAATATTGGATGAGCCGGAAATAGTTGAGACTCCAGCAAATGTAGAAGCTGATGAAGAACCAATGTTTGAAGAATTTCCAGACCTTGATTATTTTGAAACAGGTTCTTCAAGCAGAAAAGAAGGTGGAGAATCATCTACTCATGGTTTCACAACTCCACAACATTACACTTTTGAAGACTTCAATAGTTTTGATGAATTGAGAAAGACTCCTGAAGCTGCATCTCAGAATTTCAAGAAGTCAACATATAAACAAGTGTTGAAAGAAGCAATCATATCCGAGGAAGTTCTTCCTGATTACTTTCCAACAGAATTGACTGAAGAACAAATGAGGTTTATTAATCGGGGATACTTCTTGAGGGATAAAGAAAGAATGATTGCTCTGGGTGTTAAGCCAAAGGAGGCAGCTAAGAAGTCTAGATTTCTGGAAGAAAGAGCTTATCCGATCTTTTGTGGAGCTACCAAAGTGACCAAAACGAATAGACCAGAGTTGGATTCGATGTACAAGTTTAAGGAAGCAAGGCAAATTGAAGAATACAAAGAGCTTCTTAAACTCACTAAGCAATACAATCCAAAGCTTCTCGAAGAACAAAGAAACCACAAGATTTTGGTGCTTGTCAGAGTAATCTTGGTTAAAAGGGTTTCTATCTCTGTCCCTTGTTTCCATGTGAAAAGAGACAACAATAAGATGTACAGATTCACAGAAGCTCAGTTCAAGCTGCTGCCAGTAGATGACATTATTTTTCTACAACCATTTCTTGAATGCAATGCAAAGATACAAAGAAGATGTTATTGCCTTTGAAGCTGTTAAAAGATACATGTCAAGCTGCATTCAATACGCTTCATTGGAAGACTTTCAAATTGGTTTTGAAGTTGTTAAGAGAAAAATCAATGTACCATATCCAGATCAAAGTCTCTACACCAAAGACATCGAACAGCTCAGTATTGGTCATGTCATAGAAGAACCATCCTTCGGTGTTGTCTTTTTGAATAGCAGAAAGAAAAAGATTTTCATTCGTATGGATGAACTTGCTTCTTATTCAGATGGAACATTAGAGTTTTGTAAGAATGTTTTGTTGTGTTTAAAAGAAGATGAGCAAGATAAAAAGAAAAAAGGAAGTATTTGATAAAGTAATCTCCAAGATCAATCAAAGACTCGAGTACAGAGACAGTATCAGAATGATGAGAGAGGCAAAGAATGTTCAGAAGTCTAAGTACGTCGTACGTCGAAGAGGAGGTTGTTGGATCAAGTACGAGCCAAGTCATCTTCCAGGTCCACAAAACATTCCACCAAGAAACTTTGAAGCAAATATGATTGTTCCAGATGACAGACCTGAAGGAGAAAACTGGTTCTGGCATCCAAACAAAGACAGACCAAATACGAGAGCTTGAAGATAAACAAAGACTGGATATTTTTGACAAATCACTACTAAGGGGGAGATTGTTAGAAATATAAATGTAGTAGTTGATTTGTTTCCTTGTTATATATTTGTACTTAGAATGTAAATGTCTAAGTATGGAAGGGGCTTAGTGTAAATTAGTCATATGTATATAAACCCCCTCCATAATGAACTTTGTAACCTTTCACCATTTTATGCTAACTAATCTTCCAGACAAACACTCTTTCTCTCTCTACTTTCTCTCTCTTAAAACCTCCATTGTTACACACACTTACACACACATAAGCTCGAATTCTATTCTTTACAAAAACTGGTACTGGACTGATCCTCCAGTGACCAGATTCAGTCTTGTCTTATTTTTATAACATTAGAAATACTTGGTCAATATTTGTGACACGTGATGGTACTCGAGTGTTTTAAACCACTTGGTATCGTCATCTGACGTGTTTAAAGTCATTTTGGTAAATGAACACTGTTTGTATTGGGAAAATTAATGTTAGTGGACGCGTGGGTAAGATAAGCCGTCGTAGCATTTAATGCTGACACAATTAATTATGTTTTTATTTCAAAATTCAAACTTATTTTGTAAAATATCTACAAAATTGATTTTGTTAATAAAATATAATTTTTGGTATTACATTGGGATCTTGAATTCCTTATAAATACCCTTATTTACTCCGAACACATTTACTTTCCTTCACATTCTTTCATTTACTTCCCAATCATCTAAAAATTGCTTCATTTCTCTCTCTACTTCATAAATCAAGAACCCTAATTCCTAAATTTCAATTTCTTTTTCAAATGGCTCCTAAATCATCTCGTTCAAGAGATGTAAATCTCTTAACTGTTCCATATGCTCCTTCACCAGATGTCAAACCGGCATCTGGTGCTCCTAGTAACACTTCGCTCATCAAACTCAATCCAAATAATCCGATGGCGAGTTTACAAGGATCTCAAGGGTCCAATACCCTTATTGGAAGAATTCAAAATTTTTTGAAGGATTCTCCAATAGGACCCTCATTCTCTCTAAACCTACGCAAGATGTTTCACGACTACTTGTGTGAGTTTTGGTACACTGCCACTCTTTCTTCCGATTGTTCTTCCATCACTTTTACATTAAAAGGTGGAACAATCCAGTGTACCTTATCCGCTGACGTGTTGAGGGATGCCTTACACCTCAACTACTGGAGAGAGGGTGAATCTCCAGTTGTCTTACCCCCAAACGTTAATTTTCGCCAAGTCCTCCTTGAAATGGGACATAAGGAGTGCCTGGAGAAAGGGGTTTTGAAGACAAAAGGTGCGATGACCATGAAGGGCTCTTACACCTTCATGGAGGTATTTTTTCATCCACCTGGTGGAGAGTATGGGTGGGAGTTCTGGTGGTCTTGACCAGATTAACTCCTCACAAGCAGAGATGGCATACTGCTTGTGGAATGGATTGAGAGTAGACTTTGTTGATATCCTGTTTAGAAGCCTAGTACAAAAACTGAAGGGCACCAGGGGACTTTGTATCCCCTTCTCAAGGTTTCTCTCTCTTTGCTTTCTACAAATTCTGGGCAGTGAAGCATACTTAAGTACAGATTCACCTTATACTGTCCCAGATTTGTTGAGGAATTTAGACTCTCTAGTATCTGAAGCTGGAGAGGTCGAGATTCCAGATCGAATGCAGCTGGCATTCGCCAAAACTGATGCACCAATTCTAGGTGAGTCAGAAAGACAACTGGACGGGCCTCAAAATAATGAGGGACCCTCCAGTTCGTCTAATGTTATGGTTGAGGATAGAGCAACCATAACTGAAGCAACCCTCCATCACATCTATCCCTGGTGAAGATACTTCGGTATCTGATCCACCAACACCCGACGTGACCTCCCTCCTCTTCCCCGAATCTGCCACAAGTCAATAACCCTCCCCTCCACTGCCCCCTTCTAACTATCCTTCTTAAACAACTGTGGGGGGCCTGGTTTAGGGGCGTCCTTGTTGTCCCGGGCGGCCCCGGGCGTTAGGTGGGGGGGCTCTGTTGAGGAGGGCGCTTTTTTGTGTTTTTGTTGTTTTTTTTTTTTTTCGTCTAATGTTATGGTTGAGGATAGAGCAACCATAACTGAAGCAACTCCAATATCTATCCCTGGTGAAGATACCTCGGTATCTGATCCTCCAACAGATGCACCCAACCAGGAAACTGGGGAAAGTCATCTGGAGACTGACCCTTCTGGTCAGCCCTCAGTTACATTCATGGATCTGGACATGAATGTTAATGACGAGGAAATCCTTATAGAATCTTCGGATTCTGAAGGTACTGTTTCAGACTTGGAGATTTTTGATTCTGCTGTACAAGATCAAAACCCTTCATCTCCAGTCTCGCTTCCAGATGCATTAATTTCACTTTCACCATCCCAACAAAATGAGCCTACAGATATTCCATTCCCAACTTATAACTATATGTCTGGAAACAGACGTATGGCTCCTTCACCAACTGGGCAATTCTCACTCCTTCGAGAAATGCCACCCCCACCACCGCCGTTGTTCACACCTGAGCATTCTCAGCATGAACAACACATTGAATTTCCAGTCCTTTCTTCTACCACCACTCCTACTATTTCTTCAACTGCTGGACTGGCAACTGGGGAGACTTCTCTAAGTTTGCCTCCTCCAGTTGCTCCAGTAGAAACTGCTGCTGGTCCAGTGACACCTTCTCCTCCGTCACTGGACAGTCAAGTTGTCTCTGTACAAGCCGATCTCCAAAACCTTCTCACCAGGGTGGAGGAGATTCAAAAGACACTTGACAAAAACACCAAGTCTTTCTCCAGATACCACAAGGATCATTTGACCAATATTAAAGTGGTTGATCTGGGGATTAACAAGTTTTCATCTAATGAAGACTTGGTGTTAAAGAAGCTGAATGAGTTGGTCACTGGCTGCAACAATCTGGCAACATCTTTAAAAGAAGCCTTTGACCTCACTCAGTCCAAGGTCACAACCTCAATCTCCAACTTGCTGGGCAACACTGTTAGAACATCAGAAGTGGATTTAAGGAAGATTGAAAAACAGGTAAAGGAATTGGTTGACAAACCTGGGTTGAATGTGACTGAACTTGGAGAGCAGTTAATGACTTCAGTTGGTCAGAAGATAGATGATACGCTGGGTGCAAGAGAAGCACAATTGATTGAAAGGGTGATGTCTGAGATCACTAAGCTGGCCACTCCTCAGGTTGATCTGGCCCCACTCACAAATGAGATCAACCAGTTGAGGGGCAGCATTGATAACTTGAACACCCAGGTATCACTTCATGCTCAATCTTTGGATAAACTGACAACTGAAGTAGAAAGCTTGAAGAAAAAGGATGAGGAAGTAAAGGATAAGGTGGTTTCTGGTTTGGACGAAGATTCCAAGATTTTAAATGAATTGAAAACTGGTCAGCAACAAGTTGAAGCTAATGTTCTGACCCAGTCAAAAGAAACCAACCACCTTTGGAGATCTTTCAGGATGATGTGCACAATCTTCAAAGAATGCAAGAACATGCAATCATGGCAGCCTCTTGACCGGTTGCCAGCTCACCATTCTGAATGGGAAGTGATTAGGGCAGGTCTAGATGCTGCCAAGGGGGAAAGAAGTGCAGTTCTTGCACCAATTGCAACTGAAAGCACTCCATCTGGAAATCAATCTGGTAGGGAAATGGTTGTAGCTGCCAGTACTGAAGCTGGTGAGCAAAGAACTGGTGAAACTGGTGATATAAGTGTTAGGGGGAATGTTGTGGATAAAGGAAAAGGTTTGGCATCTGATGTATCTGCCCAGCCGGCCACTGATGTACCAATGTTAGAAACTGGCAATGCTGATGTACTTCCTCCAGTTTTAGATAGTGATAGCAGAAGATTGGCTAGACTTGGCAATGATATTAAAGAAAGAAAGAAAATGAAACAAAAAAACCAAGCTGAAGCCAGAGCACATCTTGCACAGATTAAATTGCTTGATATGAGTGATGCTCATCTTTTGGGAATCACTAAGGAGGAGTATGCCAGAGTATAGAATGATCCCAGGATAGTTGACCAGTTGAAAGAAATGCTTGATGTTGAACTGGACAAACACTATCCTGATGATGAAGCTGAATTTGATGCCAGAAGCTTGAATATATCAGTGGAGAAGGCTAAAGAGAACAGGGCCAGTGGGATTCTAAAAAGAATTGAACATGTAAAGAAGGTTGTGAAAAGGGTATTGAATCCACCAAGAAGGAACCCTCAACCAAGAAGACCACTGACCAGAGATGCTGACCTTAGCACATTTGTAGAACCAACTGGCGAGGTATCGAATGATGACATCAAGTCTGTGTACTGGCTGCTGGTGCTGGGAGTATTAAAATAACAAATGAATCTGAAGCAAGAAGCTATTACTCCCAGATCATGGCAACCAGAAGACATAGTGGAACTATCAATGGTGTCAATGTAACAATCAAGCCAGGCACCAAGTACTTTCATGTTGAAGTTAGTTATACCAGAGGGCCACTGGTTAAAACTGACAATCCTGGTGCAATGCAGTATGGGTTCTCGGAGTGGGTTGAAATGGTGAATGTTTTGGATGCAAGGCACAAAAGAATAGGTTTGAGAAAGCATGGGTGAACTTCTTAAAGGGCAAGATTCAACACAAAGAAAATCTGGAGCTAAAGTTGAATATTGATCCTGAAGACTCTCAGCCTATCTCTTCAGTGACCAAGAGAAGAAGAACTGGCGAAGGGCCATCTCATTAAGTTCTCTTTTCAATGTATCTACTTGTATTTTATTTACATTCTGTAACTTGTATAAATTTCATTTCCTTGTATAAATGAAGTTACCAGTTTGTAACCACAAGGTAGATAATAGATTAGATCTAACAAACTTAAAAAAAAAAACCAAGGCATTTATTGATCTATAAAAATGCCTTGGAAAACTTAGATAGATTTAATCGAACAAGTCTCTCCAGTTCACACTTGTACAGATACAAGAACTGAAAAAGACTTGGCAATATTTCTAGACAAATAGGGGGAATTTGTTAGGACCAGTTTCACCTGGTAAACTGGCCAGTCTCCAGTTGCACCTGGAGACCCAGTGAAACTGGAGACCCAGAAGATTTGTCCAGAAATATATTAAAGTCCAGTTGCATCGTACAGTCAATGCAACTGAAGACTTCCTCCAGTTGAGAACTGACCAGTTGAAGAATCCTTCCAGTTGAAGTCGAAGACAACAAGTGGAAGATAGAGAATGACAATGGCAGCGAAGCCCAGTTGACATTCTAGTCAGTTACAAACTGGAGACCATCAGTAGAAAGCTCTTACAAAGCTTTACACTGATTACGAGGAATTGACTTTTGTGCTTTATGTGCTTTTACCCGGATAATAAGATTTATCTTATTATTTAAATACAAAAGGTACATAAAGCTGGTTGAATAAAGTTGCTTTATACTGCAACTTTACACTGCATTTTAAGGAATTAAATGCTATTCCTTAAATGCTCTCAACCACATTTGTACGGCCAAAGTTAACATCCCAATGTTAACTTTGCCTATAAATACAAGTCATTGCACACCAAGAATATTACTTCTTCGAACACACTTCGAAAGAATTCACACTTTGCATACCTGCAATATTCTTGGTGAACTTGTGCAATCTTCTCTCAATCGTAAAAAGGAACATTTCACAACTTTAAGTGTTTCGATTGTTTAGAGAAATTCCAAGTGTAGATCAATTGTAGTTCATAGGTTGTTAGGATATTTACATTCTTGTATTATCTTGGTTCCGCAACAACCTTGTAATTTATTTAAAGTTAATAAATAAATTACACTTGAAAATTACATATTGTCTCAACAATTTACTTTACAAGTATTTTGTATTATTGCATTGTTCTTTACTTTTTGTCACTTAAATAAGTAATCTATCTAGAACTTGGTATATACTCTCTGTAACTGGTCGTCTCCAGTTCAGTGCTTATATTGCAAAGTAACTCCACCATCGACATTGAGGTGTCTTCAGGTAGTGCCATCTATTGAGTTGGGACTTACAATCGACACTACAGATTTCAAGTATTCCATGTCGTTCTTGGCCTCCCTCAGTTCCTCACGATCGCGGTTGATCTCATCATAGGTTTGAAGGATCTCTCCTTTTAGGGCTTGGAGATCATCGCCCCATTTGCTGATAATCTCGATGGTGAGTTCTTGATGAGATGAGCAGAGGGATTTGGACGCCATGAAGCAGGAGAGGATATTCGTAAGAAGTTTATTGTTTAGTTTTGATTGTTCATCACATCGCTGGATAATCTCGTCAAGATGTTGCAAAATAAGAATGATTAAAGGGAAAAGAAGAAATAACTTTTATAAAAACTAGTAAATAAGAAAATAAATATTACCTTGTTTTTCCAAACAGGGGTAGAAGATGAAGATGCCATTTTTGAAAGATAAAAGTTTTTTGAAGAGGAGAGGAAAAGGTTTTGAAGATACTTTGAAAAAGTGAAATATGAGATTTATGGGGAAACGGTTGAAAGTAAAGGGATTTAAATAGTCAGGGAGATAATGAGTCATGGGGGACAAAGTGATAGGTTAAATGTCTCATCATAGTCGAGTAAATTAATTTTACAATATGATCTGACTATTGCTCTGCGACGCGCCATTGGATAATTAAAAATGATGGGATACTCAATAAAAGCCTAGTTATAAGACTAGTTAGGATGCTTTTAGTATACGATTACGAAATTTATATTTAATTCATGAAAAGTTAAATATAAATTTGGGGACAATTGTTTGGGGTCAGATTTTCTATAACTATGATCCTGATTAAAGATATTATTAACATATGATTTTGTTGTACACGATAATGCTTTTATGTTTTGCAGGATCCTGAACTAAGGATCATCATTCAGGATATTCAGAAATTGGCTAACGGTCGAAAATAAGTGTCTACATTCATTCAGCCTATTGAGCAAGAAAATAAACATGCAACCCCGAGGATATCGCAACAAACTTGAAGAATAAACGTGTCAAGAAAGACTCAACGTCCACTTTTCAACTTCAACACGTTGAATATTATCACACGGAGGATCCCAGATTTTTCGGATAGTTAGTTAGGAATTTACATTATAAATAAGAGGTGATTGATCGAAGATAGGATATCTGCACTGACACTTGTATTCTCACACACAAACTCACTGCATATTTACTTTCTTTCTCGTTCATTAGCCCGATCAAATCACTCTTACCCTCATTGTATTGTAACCAACCAAAATTAATAAAAGAACTAAGGAAGGGTCGATTGAATCCTCCCGGGGTTTTTTACCTAAGATCACTTAACTGGATCAAGGGTTTTTCCCCGTCAACAAAATTCTGGTGTCGTCGTGCTTTTTTTATTTTTCTTCAAGATCCTAGTGTTAATTCGCAGTACTTTATTTTTATCTTCAAAAGTTTTCTTAATCACTCAAAGTATTTCTGTTTCAAAGGCTTTCTTAAATCTCTTTTTAGTTAATATTCTTAGTTTTAATCATTATTGTTAAGGAAAACTTTACTTTTATTTGAAGATCCTCAAACACCAAACCCCACTTACAAATCTTCGGTTCTTGAGTTGTCTAAAATCCTTTTTAAAATTATCTTAGGTAATTTTTGACCGAAACACCCTCCAATAATCTATTCAGTCCCACATATATTATTTTAATGCATGAATACATTAGAAAAATAAGTGAAGACTGACAGTCATTAAAGATACTGGAAGCTAGAGATCATAGCCTACAAGTGGAATCTTAATTACCCTTAAAAGGTGCATGTATCTAACCATTTATTTACTGTACTGATTTGATTACTTACTATTTAAGGGGTCGAATAAGTCCTTTCTACCCAAATTGACTGGACCTAGAAGTACAAGGAAAAACATTCGTGATGCTGACCTTTCTACCTTCAAGCCAATTTTTGATGATGCTGCTGAAGTCCAAAGAAAGCATGAAAAGGACCAGTATGAGCATTATCTGAAGCATCGATCTCATGCAGCCAAAATTATTGATGTTGAAGTAACAAAGGCTGATGGATTGAAGTTATTTGACTTAGTTGTAAAAAGAGAAGGAAGGGCAGCTGAGGAATACACTCAGGTTTCAGTTCATGAGTTTGGGATTTCTGAACACAGAGAGATGATTCAGATTCTGAGAGGAAAGCCAAAGTGTGCTCTCATTGGTGCATGGTTGTCCAGAATACAACGAAAAATGCAGGCCAAGGTTGAAATTGAAGGCAAATTGTTTGGATCAAAGGAATCCTCCCCACTGAAGAGGAAAGTTACTGAAGCACCTTCTGGTTCAAAGCCTGCGAAGAAGTAGTTTCCTATTTCAGTTTATCATATACTTTTATTTATTCTCAAGTTATTTACATTTGTAACAAACATTTCAGTTTGTATATATATGTTGCAAATTGTAACCTACAAGTAGATGATAGGTTTAAGTTAGAAAAATCACAAGTAAAATTCTGAGACATCAATGATCTATAAGATGTCCTTAGAAAATTTTTACAACTTAAACAAAACTTGCATTTCAGACTTACAAACATGTATAGATAGAAGTCTGAGATGCATGCACTATTTTAGAACAAATAGGGGGAATTTGTTAGGTCGAAAATCGACCAAGTATAATTTGTTCAGAAATAGCTGAAGCTCAGTGAAGAATACTTGTATAGAATTCTGAGGTCACTCAGAATTAGTTCACTGAAGCTTCACTTCAGTTCAGATCAACGTATCAGAATACCATTCAGAATGAAGTCAAAGACTGAAGTCTGAAGAAAGAGAATCAAGCTCAGATGTGGAGCTCAGAAGTTGATTCTACCTGATCGAAGACTGAAGCATCTCAGTGTAAAAGTACTTACACACTTTTACACTGATTACGAGGAAGACTTTTTACTTTACACTTCTTTACCCAGTTAATAGATTTATCTATTAATAAAAGGTACAAGGTAAAGTAAAGGTTGGGAATAAAGTATAACAAGTCACATCAACTGACTTTTATACTTTACCTTAAAAATACGCATGTAAGGAATTAGGTTTAATTCCTTAAATGCTCCCAACCACATTTGTACGATCTGGTCCACGTCATCATAGACCTGGTCTATAAATATAAGTCTTCTCACAAATTGCAAAATGCTTGAAACTTTAGCATTGCAACTTGTGAGATATACTCTAAGTAAACTTACGAGTATTTCCAGTTATTTAGATCACTTGTATTTCAGGATTGTTTAGATATTTACACTTGGGTGTTTATCTTTGTTCCGCAACAATCCTTGTATTTGTTTATAAATCAATAAATCAAATACATTGAAAAGTACAACGTGTCTCAATGCTACATACTTGATTATATACATATATCTTTATATAGTTTCAGTCATTTAGTTTCTTGCAATTACTTTAAGTCATCTGTATCTTATTGTACATCCATATCTGGATCGTATTCTGGACTTGTCTTTCCAGATCAGAATACTTGCCAGTCGGGTTTAGTTAATCATCTATATTTGGGACTCACAATTGGTATCAGAGCAGCAAGGTTGAATTAATATTAATTCTTTAACCTTTGATCTGCAAAGATGGTTGACACTGAACAACATGAACGTCCTGACCCTAATGCTACTGATCCACCTACCCCACCCCCTATCATCAACAACAATATACCTTTGCATAATGTGCATGTTCACTTTCCAAATAATCCTGTTCCCAAGTTTGATGGGAACAGTGAAAATTTTCAAACATGGAAAGCATGCATGCTTAAATATATTGCTGGTGTTGAAAGACATTTGCCCGATATCCTAAAAGAAGGACCCTTTGTCCCCATGAATGCTTCCACTGTTGTCAGAAATACCGATGGGACTCCTAGGTTATCACCAAAGGAGAAGGATCATTGGTCAGAGGAAGATCATAGACTTGTAGACCTTGACACAAAATTACAAAATATGATCTTGTATGCAGTTCCTGAAACTCTTATGCCCACTCTTGTTTTACTTGAAAATTCTAAATTAATGTGGGAGGAACTATGACACAGTTTGAAGGCACAAATGAGACAATTGTCACAAGAAAAGTTGCCTTAAATAAAAGATATGAAGCTTTCTTTGCAATCCCAGGTGAAACTTTAACACAAACTTACATCAGATTCACAAATCTGGTAAATCAATTGAAAGCCCTGGGAGTCACTAAAGACAAAGAAATTTTATTGGAAAAGTTTTGTGATATTTTGCCTTCAAAATGGGAAAATTTGATTTTGGTCTTGAGACAAGGCAAAACTTTGCACAGTCACACTCTTGCTTCCCTATATGGAGCCTTCAGATACACTGAAGAGAACAAAGCTGAGAGAGCTGTGGCTGAGCAAGATGCCAAGAATCATGTTTCTAACAGTTCTGGTATGGTTCAGTATTCTGAACCACAGGGTACTACTCTACTATCTTCTGAGAGTGATCAGACTGACTCGATGAAGAAGATGGTCTCTGAAATGTTAAAAACTGGTATTTCTGGTAATGTTACTCATGATTATGATGAGGATGACAATGATGATCTGGTAGCCATGCTGGCTAAAACGTTCAATCGTTTTAAGGCCAAATCCAATCGATCTGGCAAACCATTTGCTTCCAGCGCTTCTATTGACAAGTCTAATCTTGAATGCTTTAAGTGTGGCAAGAAAGGACATTTCATGAAAGAATGCAGATCTAGTCAACCTTCATCATCACAATCTGCTCCTAACCATTCTATTTTTCAGAAATCTGATGATAGTTATAAGGCCAAGTACAAGAAGCTAAAGGCCCATATAGCTCTCCTGGCACAAGACAACTCAAACAATAATAGTTGCATGGTTGCCAAAACTGAAAAATGGGAAGAATCTGATGAGTCATCTGATGATGAGGAAGAAGTTAGGGACATGTGTTTCATGGCTCGAGAAGATCAAGGTCATTTGGTAAAATCTGATGTTGAATCTGGTCGTTGGGTGGATATAGTAATGAAAAAGGTCAGTGATTTTGGCTTTGAAAGTAACGAGGAACACAAACTGGACCTTTTGGTTCTTTTGGAGGCTGACATCTCATTTGTTGAGACAGTGCGTTCAGAAAGCCTAAAAATGTTTGAAAACAATACTTCTGAACTGAACGCCAGTCAGGCCAGACTAAGAGAACTAAAAGATGTTCAGTTGGCTTTAAAAAGTTATCAGTCTATGGTTGCCACTTTAGAGTTGGAAAAGGAAGAATTAAAAACCATCCTTGAAAAAGAACAAAAAATAATTAAATCTTGGATGAAAGCACCAAAACCAGATGCTGCCATTAAAAACACTTTTGCTAATCAAAGAGCAGCATATGAATCTGGAGATCTTCACTTGGCATCTATAATCACTGATTTAGATGCCCTTCCAAAACAAATGAAACCTGAAATTATTTTTCCTGAAGTTGGCAATCTGAACACTGTGACTGAAAAGGCCCAGGAACAATCTGAGGATAAATCTGAAACAGCTCAGACCACTGTTTCAGAAAAGAAGGCTAAATCCAAAAAGCCATCTCCTCAGTCTTCATCTAAGGTTCCAAAAGGCCAAAAGAAGAAGAAAAATGTCTCCCCCACTAAGCCATCTACCTCGGATTCAGGTAAGGCTCAGGTGTCTAATGAAGAATCAATTTTGTTAAGATTAGAAAGTCAATTTCAACTATTGGCTAGACAAGTGCAGAGTTGTAATGCACGTTTAAAAAATGTTGAACCTCCTCCTCTTCAACCTAAACAAAACACAAAACCTTTTTCTAAACCATTAAAGCAAAAATCTGAAAAGAAAAAGGTTGAAAGCACCATCAAACCAACTGTTTTTGTGTCATCTGAAGTGATGACTGAGATTCCCTTTGATCCTTCACTTCCTTATGAACCAAAGAAATCTGAGACTGCTAAGGGAGAGTCTAGTGAACCCATCAAGAGATGGGTTCCCAAAAAGAACTAATCTTTGTTCATGTGCAGGGAGACCGAAAGAAGAATATATGGTTTCTGGACAGCGCTGCTGGCAGAACCATGACTGGTTATCAGACCCTGCTGGAGGAATATAGGGTGCAAGAGGGGCCCTCAATAGTTTTGGAAATGATGGTAATGGAAAAACTGAGGGATATGGTGTGGTGAATAATGGTCAAGTCAAATTCACACGTGTTGCATATGTGAACGGTTTGAAATATAACCTGATCAGTGTAAGTCAACTATGTGATGATGGCTTCAAGGTTTTATTTGATATTTCACAAGGCACCATATTCAACAGAGATGGAAAGGTAGTATTGATTGCACCAAGGAAAGGAAACATTTATATCATTGATATGAATCCTTCTACCACTGAACAATGTTTCTACACAAAGGCAGATGAAGACACAAACTGGTTGTGGCACAAGAGATTATCCCATCTGAACTTCAAGAACATTAATAAGTTGTCAAGAAAACAGCTTGTTGATGGGATACCCTCTATGTCTTTCAATAAAGACAAGCCATGTACAGGTTGTGAAATGGGTAAGCAGAAAAGAGCTTCGTTCAAAACGAAACAAAGTTTCAGTATAACTGAACCTCTTCACATGCTTCACATGGACCTTTTTGGACCAGTGAATGTTCAGACCAGAGCAGGAAAGAAGTACAACCTTGTTATTGTTGATGAATATTCAAGATATTGCTGGGTGATTTTCCTCAGATCCAAGAGTGAAGCTGCTGCTGAAATCATTGCTCTCATCAAACAAATTGAACTCAAGTATAAGCGAAAAGTTTGTCAGCTCAGAAGTGACAATGGAACTGAATTCAGAAATTCCACTCTGGAGTCATTCTGCACTGACACTGGCATATCTCAGAACTTCTCCTCAGCACACACACCAGAGCAGAATGGTGTTGTAGAAAGAAAGAACAGAACGCTGATTGAAGCTGCTAGAAGTATGTTAAATGAATCTGGTCTTCCCAAGAATTTCTGGGCTGAAGCTGTTGCAACTGCTTGCTACACTCAGAACAGATCGGTCTATGTCAAAAGACACAAGAAGACAGCCTATGAAGTACTCAGAAATAGAAAGCCAAATATTGGATACTTCCATGTATTTGGATGTCCGGTATATATTCTGAATGATTCCAATCAGCTTGGAAAGTTTGATGCAAAAGCTGATGAAGGGTTCTTCTTAGGATATTCAACAAATCGCAAAGCCTTTAGAGTCTATAACAAGAGACTTGAAAAGGTTGATGAGTCAATTCATGTTACCTTTGATGAATCAAATTCTGCAATCTTTAAGAATCCAACTTCTGTACCACCCTCAGAAAGTCCAATCAGTTTTGGTGAATCTGATCCTATTGCTGAATCTGATCAGTCACCTGAACATGTTTCTGAACATCTCAGTTCAGAACCAAAAATAAACAAGACTAGCAACATTCCATTCTATCCTTCAGTCAGTTTTAAACTACCTTCTGAACTGACCATTGGATCAGATGTACATGCTGCTTCACCTCAGATATCAGGTTCCACTGAATTACCCCAATCTGAAGAGTTTCATGATGCAAGTCATGATCTGCAGGAGGAAGATGATGAGACTGAAATAGTATTTTCTGAAGCACCTCCTGAAGTAAATCAGAGGAGTTCTTGCACTGATATCATAGTTGTAACATCCCGAACTTTTATTTATGTTTGACTAATGCCGTTAAGTCAATTTGGGGTGTCGTTAAGTCTTTACTTAATATTTGAATGTAGCTATGTGTGATTAACGTAGATAAAGTAGTTAGGTTTGAGAGCCTAAATACTAATGACGAATAAAAGTGTGTTTAATGTCGCTTAAAGGCTATGTAGTGTCTTTTAATGAAGGACTAGTGTTGTATATGGTCAATAATGCAGTTTGTGACCAATAATGAAGGGTTTAGAAGTTCAAGGGCTGATTTTGACATAGGTTGAAATCTAAAAACGGGATTAAGGTTTTGATAAGTGTAATTAGGTTTACTTTGGCAGCCATTATCAAATAATTAAGCAAATAATCCTTTCTTTAATCCTAAAGCAGCTAATTGAGTATTGATCAAACGTTTTGGTGTTGGAATTGATCAATCATCGAGTCAAGCAGGTAATTATTGAATCATTGATTGTATTTTCAGATTTGAAGGTTGATTATTTAGGAATCAATCTGATTAAAATTGGATTAACAAGTAATTAAGGTTTATGTGGTGTTTTGGGTTAATTAACGTTCAAAATTGGTGTTAATTGAGTCTGTGATCGATCGAATTAATCAAGGGATGTTTAGTTGTGTCAAAAACATGTTTGGAAAGAAGCCTTGATCGATCGAAAATCTGGAAAATTGATTGAAGTTAGTCGTTTTTGATTTCTGGACGAAATTGTGTTTAAAGTCGTTTGCTGGTGCCAAGTTCGTTTAATGCAGTCTAAATTCGTTTGCCCGAACGAAGATGAAGTTCGTTGTTTAAATTCGTTGAAGTCAAATTCGTTGGTAAATTCGTTAACTAGAAAGCAGAACGAAAATGAAGTTTAAATTCGTTTAATAGCCTATCTTCGTAAAGTATAAATATATTCGTAAGAAGCTATATTCGTAAAGTAGAACCAAACGAAGATAAAGTTCGTACGAAGATTAAGTTCGTAAGAACAGAGTAAACGAAGTTAAGGTCTAAATTCGTTAGGTGTAATCCTGGAATTTTACGTAGTCAGTCTTAAGTTCGTACGAGGGTCCGTTGAAGGTCCTAAATGACTTATATTCATTATGTTAATGTACGATAGGTGTCGGAGGTTACCTATAGGCAATACTAGCTTTTGGTTGCGCACGTATACTTCTATCAGGTAAGATACACTACTTTTGTCACGCTGGGGGATCAACTAAAAGCAGGTTTCAAACTTACATACTTCCAATTGGTAACTTATAATGCATGTGGACTTATGGGGTTATTTGGGAGGTATTATGGGATTACGTAGTTGACCATGAGACCTGAAATGCAGTCCCTAATGTAGAAGAATGAAGTATTGCCTAATGTAGTGATCTATTATGCAGTTATGTAGTATAATGAAGTATTGCTTAATGTAGCATGACGCTATGCAGTTGATGTAGTCTAATGAAGTATTGTATTATGCATGAAATGTCGAAATGAAGTTGATGTATGTTGTGTGCATGTTTGTATGGCTTGAACACCTAGTGCACTAGACTTGCTAGGTTGCCATGTCACTTGCACGTTTAAGGGCCCAAAACGTAAAAGCAGTAACGCAGTAAATGTTTAGGTAATGCAGTCACCTAGACTAAATAACGTAGGTTCGAGCTCGTTAAACTTTGATGCAGTAAAGTGTTAAGCTTAACCCGTACAAGTCTTAGCCGGATGAGTACGCTAACGCAGTTGTTGCTTGGGTGGCTCCTAGCAACGTGGTCACACGCAGTTTGAGTAATTAACGGAGGATTGACCCCTCAGGATTTTGGATTACTCTCGGATTGGCTTGCCATTCCTTAACGACATACGATGGGTGGCCTTTTGGTGAACCATCAAGTCGGGTGCAATGTAGAGCACACTTAATGCAGTTAATAACGTAGTAAAGCAGAAATGTGGAAAGCAGATATGTGGTTAATGAAGTAATGCAGGATAGGCACATTTAGGATGATTATCCTATTTGATATGAAGTTGTTATGCAGATTTGTGTGATGTGTGACGTGCCTAAAGAACTTGTCTAATAATGAAGATTGTTTTAATTGGACAAAATGCTTTTAAATTAAGTGTTATCTTACTTAGCTATTTTAATAGCTAACACTTGTTTCTTTTAATGTGGTTGTTCCCTCAGGTTTAGCTTGAAGGAACTATATGCAGAACGAGTGAGGCTTGGGTAGATGCAATGCAGGAGCCTTAGCTACCCTATAGACGCTTTGTTTAGACATTCGTTTACATTCAGTACTTAATGTCGAATTTATGTAATGACGTTTGGACGGTTGTTTTATGTTGGGCAACTGTTGGGTTTTCCTTTGAACTATTCTATGATGTCGCAAGTAACACCAACTAAACGCAGAAACCAAAATGTTTTATTGGTTTTGACTTTTAAGGTCCTTTCTTCCGCAATATGACACCGTTAGGTGAAAAGTTTTTGAAAACCCATATTTTTAAACGACGGGTGTTACAATATTTATCCTGGTCATTACACTAAGTGGACAAGAGCACATCCAATTGATCAAATTATTGGAGTTTCCACTAGTGGGGTTCAGACCAGAAGAGCCACAAGCGATCATTGCTTAAATGTCAGCTTCTTATCACTGATATAACCGAAGAAGATTGATGAGGCTATGAACGACCCATGCTGGATTGAAGCCATGCAAGATGAGCTTAATCAGTTTAAAAGCAACAATGTGTGGGAACTTGTTCCTTGTCCCAGTAATATGAAGAAAGAACTAATTGGGACAAGATGGGTCTTCAGAAACAAGATGGACGAAGATGGTCATGTAATTCGAAACAAGGCAAGACTTGTTGCAAAGGGTTACTCACAAGAAGAAGGAGTAGACTTTGATGAAACTTTTGCACCAGTTGCTAGACTTGAAGCTATCAGAATTTTCTTAGCTTTTGCAGCTCATCATGAGTTCAAGGTCTATCAGATGGATGTCAAAAGTGCATTCTTGAATGGTGAATTGGAAGAAGTTGTGTATGTATATCAGCCACCAGGGTTCATAAATGAAGAAAGACCTCATTGGGTGTACAGACTGAACAAAGCTTTATATGGTCTGAGACAAGCACCTAGAGCCTGGTATGATACTCTTACTAAACATCTTCTGAAAAATGGTTTTAAAAGGGGTACAATAGATAATACTTTGTTCATATTGCATGATAAAAGTGATATCTTACTTGTACAAATTTATGTTGATGATATTGTGTTTGGGTCTACAAATGATAAAATGTGTGAACAGTTTTCTGAAATGATGTCATCTGAGTATGAAATAAGTATGATGGGTGAACTGACATATTTCTTGGGTTTACAAGTAAAACAAACCAGTGATGGTATTTTCATAAATCAAGAAAAGTATGTCAGAGATTTATTAAAGAAATATCAATTTGATTCAGTCTCATCAAAAGATACTCCTATTTCTGCACCATTAACTTTGGACTCAGATCCCAATGGAAAACAAGTGGATCCCACAAAATATCGTGGTATGGTGGGGTCCCTAATGTACTTAACTGCCAGTAGACCTGACATAATGTTTGCAACATGCCTTTGTGCAAGATTTCAGTCTGATCCCAGAGAAGCACATGCAAATGCTGTCAAAAGGATCTTCAGATACCTTAAAGGTGTCCCCAGACTTGGTCTTTGGTATCCCAAAGGCTCAAGTCTAGATCTAATGGGTTATTCAGATTTTGATCATGCAGGTTGTAAAATAGATAGGAAAAGTACCACAGGTGGTTGTCATTTCCTAGGTGGCAAGTTAGTTAGTTGGACAAGCAAGAAGCAAACTGCAGTGTCACTCTCCACAGCTGAAGCTGAATACATTTCTGCAGCCAGTTGCTGCGCTCAGATTCTGTGGATGAAGAACCAACTAACTGATTATGGTGTTAAATATACAAAGACTCCAATATTTTGTGATAACACCAGTGCCATTGCCATTTCTCACAATCCTGTCATGCACTCCAAAACCAAGCATATCGACCTCAGGTATCATTTCATTCGAGACCACATTATTAAAGGTGATATTGAACTTCATTTCATTCCCACTGATAAACAACTCGCTGATGTTTTTACAAAACCCTTGGATGTCAAAACATTTAAACATCTCATCAGTGAGTTAGGTATGCTAAATCCTGCATAGCATTACCTCAAGGGGAAAGTGTCCAATATTTTTGTATGAAAAAGAATTTTTCTCTAAGGGGGAACTTTACTTTCTGAAAAATATTTTTCTGAAATGCCTCAAAATTTCTGAAATTATTTCAGAATAATTGTGTAAACTAAGATGGTTCAGATCCAATAGTTCTGACCATGCTCAGATTTTGTATGTGAGTTCTGAGGTCAATCAGTCCTTTGTAGTGTCTTTTTGGATACTTGGTCGTTGTGTGTACACGTGAAGGATACTGTATAACGTTTGAATAATGATACCTTTTTGCTGACGTGGCACACAAGTGGCGCCGTAAATGTAAAAGTGATCATCACTTTTTATTAATGAATGTTGAAAAGTTTTCCAAAAGTGGGGGCCCAACTGCTTTGCAATAAATGCGGACGTGGAACCCAAATTATTTTCGGATTTCAAACCCGATCAAAATCGATTTCAAGTTAAATATTATTATTTTTGGGTTTGAATTTCAAAAATCATTTTATTTTATTTATTTTGGAAAAACTCTTTATATTCCATCATAAATATAAATACCTTCTATCGAAAACAATTCCTTCATTTACTTCATTTTTTCATTTACTCCCAATCATCATTCTCTCTCTATCATTCTCTCTTATTCAAAATTCCAAAACCCTAAATTCACTATCAATTTCAGTTTTCCCTTGTAGAAATTATGGCTAAACAATCTCAAGCCAAATCTCTCATTACATTCGAATACAACCCTCCATCTCCAGCAGTCAAGCCCAATTCACAATGGCCAAAGGGATTTGCACCATCATCCCTAAGGTTCAATATGAACAATTTTGTGGCACCCCTAAATGCCACATCTAAAACACTCATGGGGAGGATAAATAAATATTTAGAAGAGTGTCCTCTCCACTATGCTTTGACTGCTGATCCTCAAGTACTGTATCATCGATACTTACTTGAATTCTGGTACACCGCTGAAATAATCAAGGATGAAAAGTCCATTGCTTTTACATTAAAAGAAGGCACTAAGCGGTGTGTCATTTCTCTTGATGGGTTTAGGGAGGCCCTTCAATTGAACTATCTCAGACCTCCATCAGTCTATGCAAAAAGACTGAAAGGTATCAATTTTAGGGAGGTTCTGAGAGACATGGGTCATGATAACATGATCGATGAAGAGGGCAATCTGAAAACCTTTGGGCACATATTCTTATCCGGTTTTGGAAACTGCTGGAGGTATTTCTGGACGCAGATTGTCGAGTGCCTTGGGGGAAATTATGGTGGTTTAGACCAAATTTCCCTGCCACAAGTTGAAATGGGCTATTATATGTGGCATGGAATTGAGGCAGACTTCGCTGAGATACTCTTCTCTCAGTTATTGGTAAAGTTAAAAGGAAAAAGAAGTCTGCATATCTCTTTTCCAAGATTTTTGAGTATCTTGCTTCATGCAAATTCTGGGTGATGCATATTCTGAAGGGGGACCTGAAAGTTCAGCCACAGAGTTCTACAGGGATCTATCAATGGCTTCAACATCTGAACCTGAGCCTGAACTCTCCGCTGCAATGCTTCAGGTAATATCTAAAACTGAAACAGCACGACCGGCTGGCTCAGAAAGGCCACCAAGCGGGTCGCAAAAGAATACGAGACCCATTGGTGCGCCTGGTGGCAAAATGTTGAAGTTGTTCAAACCCAAAACAACTTCTTCCTCCCAGCCACATTCCCCATCCGATGACCAACCTGAGGATCTCCCAAAAGATCCCTCAGGATCACCAAAGGGCGTTTTAAAACATCGTAAATATAAGAAATCGTCCTCAGTGCCCAAGGACATTAGTACCGAAGCTAACCCTTCTGGTTCTTCCCAACAAGAACCAGAAGAATCGAGTTAAAGGGAAAACCCACAAGCAGCCATCTCCAAAACTTCTTTAGGAGGAGATGGTGAAGATGATACAAGTGAGCCCGCCCAACTCACAGTAGAGTCCGAGTCAACACGTGCACCCCCTGTAACTTCACCAATCTTACACTCTTCTGATGCACGAGTCGATGAAGTCTTTGGTGTGACACCACCTGAGACTGAGATTCCAGACTCTACGGCCGATGAAGTCACTCTTGATGATGGTACGAGAGTTATTAAGGCAACCCCTGTGTCTACTGTCACTGGCGATGAGACTTTGGTTGAGCCAACACAAAATCAATCTGGTGACGATGCATCTGCAGCAGCAGTTGTTGAACCAGAAGCAGGTTCAGGCACCAGTGGTCTGAACCTGGGCATATCTGATCAGACTGCAGTTTCGACTGACCTCTGGGATGAAGATGAGCCACCTCAAAGGGATATTAATTCCTTTGCTGACTTTGAGTTTGATGAGGAATTATTAAGGGAGAATCAGTCTTCTGATTCTGAGCCAACCCTTGACCTCACAAACGCCCCTCCTCCCCCAGAAATCCAAAATATTGTTGTTGAACAACCATATCAACCGCCACCACTAAGTCACCAACATCCATTCTTTCCACAAGGCTCAACACCTGCATATGTTACTTCACCAACCTTTCAACCACAATTACAACACCTTCACCCCCAAATTCACGAAGTTCCAAAGCCAATGAACTATGATGAGCCAGAGCAAAAGGAGTTGGACTCTGAAACCGAATCTGAGGGTCCAACAGAAGCTGTTGAGTCCCAATGATAATTGTAAATTTAATGATGACAAATTTGACCTATAAACACTTAGTAATCTTTTGGTTCTTGTAATCTGATCTGGGTCAGACTAAGCTGACACAACTTACGATCTGTCTCTGACCCAGATCATGCTTCATACTTGTAATTGTAATATCTTATGGAAGCAAGTGTTATTCAAGCTGCATCAAATTATATTAGCATTCAGTCCAAGTCGAAGAGGAGGATTGAAGATAGAAGACCAAGATGTTAGTGGAAGACAGCTTGGGATTAGCAGTCAGCTTGGAAACACTTAGGCAGATTGGTGCCTTGACAAACGGTCCAATCTGTGTCTGACAATCAAGTGAAGATAACAACCTGGATTGAAGATAAGGACAAATGACGTGACTAGGAAGAATCCTAGGATCCAGGTTGGTGGTTGTTTACATATGCGTGTCCATACTCCTATTGGTAGATGAAGAATGTGCATCAGTACGTGAGGGACCACAAGTACCATGAAAGGCACGATTGATTATTCCTTCATCAACCACTGAACGAATTACACGTAGCTGCAACGGACACCAAATGAATGAGCGCTTGTGCCTATAAAAGCCTCATTCATGGATTGCATATGTGTGGCATTTCCTGAGAATCATTCTTCACACAAGTTTCTCTGCTCTTACACACAGCTTAGTCTGTACGAGATCAGCTTGGGCTGATTCTTTTGAGCTGAAACTTATTGATTGTTGTTTGTCACTTCATAGGGTTGTTTAGATATCTATAGGCTATCTTTATTCCGCAACAACCCTGTAATTCTTTGTATAGATTATTTCTTAATAAAGGATTACATTTGAAAATAACAATCTGTGTTCAAGAATGTTTTAATTCCTTTACTGCTTTACTGTTTTAATGATTCCTGCACTTTACTTACTTGCTTGATATTCTTTATCTGAATCTTAAAACATTTTGTGTTTAAAAGTTTGTAAAGATTGTGGAAAGTTGTATTCACCCCCCTCTACAACTGTTCTGTGTTCAATATACTTTGGTATATTGATACACCGTGGGACGTATCAATTGGTATCAGAGCAGTGGTTGAGAATTAACTTGACTTGATCCTTGCATATTTTCATTTATAGTAAAGCGTAATGTCATCTTATATTGATAATGGTTCTTCAACCCGACCACCCATGTTTGACAAAGATGATTTCAGTGGGTGGAAAGGTAGAATGTCTTTGTTCCTTGAATCCATCGATAACAATATGCCTGACATCCTTACGGATGGTCCTTATGTTCCTACACAAACCATTGTGGTAGAAGCTGTGGTCAGGGAAGGTCAACCAACCATTCCTGCCACAGTCAAATCTATAGTTAAGGACAAGGCAGATTGGGGGATGAGGATAGGAGGTTGGCAAACTTGGATGTGAAGGCTAGAAATTTCATTGTCCAAGCTGTGCCCAAAGACCTTTACCATTCAATTAAAATGTGTTCAACAGCAAAGAAAATGTGGGGTACTTTGACTGTTATGTTTGAGGGTTGCTCTACCTCCATGGAATCCACAATTACTACATTGACCAGGAGGTATGAGAGATTTTTCTCTTTGAGAAATGAATCCTTGACTGACACTCATACCCGCTTTAATGCTTTGGTAAATGATTTAGCTGCTGTTGGAATTAATAAGAAAAATGAGGTTTTAAAGAGCAAATTTCTTGATTCATTACCACCCAAATGGAACAACTATATTTCATCTGTTAAATTAAGTTCTGTTTATCATGATCTTGATCTCCCTGGACTTTTTGGTTTGCTTCATAACCAAGAATGTTCAGAGGCTGAAAAACTAATTGCTATGGGTGATTCTTATAGTCAGCCTGCTGCTGCACTTGTTGCTTCTATGACTGAACACCCTAGTTCAATTAGTAATGAGATCATTCCTTGTGTTAATGATGATATTCCTGTGATGTCAAATCCTAACTCTGTTTGTGCTGAATCTGAGTGTGAAGAATCTGATGGTGATGAACTAGCAAATGAGGTTGCTATGTTGGCTGAAAGGATCAGAAGAAGATCCTTTAACAAGTTTAAAGGAAAAGGAAGAAGTGGCCAAGCTGATAAGACCAAGAAGCCATTTGATATGTCCAAAGTCACTTGTTACAAGTGTGGCAAGACTGGACATATGGCTGGAGATTGTAGATCCAAAGAAACTGCTCAAGCTGTGCCAGCCAAAGGTGGAAGAGGTGAAAAATACTCTAAGCTCAAGACTAAGTACAAAGCCTTGAAAGCACAAGTAGCTGAGCTGACTGAGAAGGTAAACAGAAATGAGAAGAGTCTGGTAGCCAAAGACTGGGCTGAAAGTGCCACATCATCTGATGATGAGCTGTAAAAAGATGCCAAGTGTTTCATGGCTAAAGAAGCTACTCAAAGATTTGCTGAAGATCTGGTGAAAATACAACAGCAATCTGAGTCAGCTCACCAGGCATCCACCAGTCAGACTGCTTCACCTGAGGTAAGTTCTTTTTCCAATCTGTCTGATAATGAGAAGCTGTCCAGACTGAACAAACTTGGTGATGAGGTTTTGTTACAAAAACATTTTAATCAAGAACTTAAGAAGGAAATACATCTTTTGAAACTTGATAACAGCTCTAAGAGTCACATCATTGAAAAACTAGAATCTGAAGTTAAAGCTCAAAAGCAATTAAACTCCATTTTGATTAAAGAAGCTAAAACTGCAGAAGAAAGGTTTTTAAAGGTCAAACAGATCACTGAAACATGGTGTGTCAGTTCTAAAAGAGTTGCAAAATGTGTAAATGAACAAATACCTCATCAGATCCAAGCCATCTTTGATGGTGATTATGATAGGGCCATAGCCATTGCTGAAGTATGTGCTATGGAGCCTTGTTATCAGCCTCCTTCACCACCCAAAGTCCAAACTAAAGAGACTATTTCTAAACCAATTAAGTTGGTTCAGAAATCTGGTATTGGGTTTAAAGATCCTGAAACTATGGGTCAGACCATTGCTGAAGCTGTGTCTAAAGCTGATCAGGTTGTTGAGTTAAAACCTGAAGAAAGTCTTGACCTGTCCAAGCTGACCATCACCCAATCTGTGTCAGATTCAAAGAATAAAACAAACAAGAATAATTCAAAGAGAAATAAAAGAAAGGTTAGAGATCACAGTGTTCCAAAAGAGAAAATTAAGCTTTTAAAGAGTAAGAAGTCTGGTTCTCTAGGAAATGAGTCACAAGCAAAATCTGAGTCTATTTCAAGTAACACCAAGTCTGACTCTGACAAGATGATTTTAAAATATGTTGAGTCCAAAACTGATAAGGTGTCAATGAAAACCAATTTTCTTGAGAAGGTGTCTGATCCAAAAATTGTTGATCAAAGAAAATTGAGAGCTGAATGTGTGAGTCCCTTAAGTTCGATGGTTAAACCAGGAAAGTGCAAAATACAACAAGTCTAATAAGCACTAGAATGGACTAGTATTACTTTAATATAAATGCAAGTATATAAATAAAGTAATACAAGACTTAAAGCAATAAACAAATAAAGTGGAACATTATGTATTTTTCATGGGTATTTTATTTATGATGTTAAATAAAATACAAGGTTGTTGCGGAATCAAGATAATACAATTAAGTATGTATCCTAACAACCTATGCGTTACAAATGATCTATATTTGTCAAATAACTCTTTAGGATCGAGATACTTAAAGTTGTGAAGTATCCTGTTTAAGATCGAGAGTATTTGGACAAATTCACTTTCATGCAAAGTGTATGCTTAAAAGTATTTTTCTCAAGGAAATGACTTTGTATTTATAGGCAACAAAATTCACCAGTGAATTTTGTGCCGTACAAATATGGTTGCATACATTTAATGATCCGACAAGAACATTAAATGTATTGGATAAGGAATAAGGATAAAGTCACATCAAGTGCAAGTGTATCCTTTTATCCAACCACCTTAACACACGTAAACTTTGGTAAAGAACAAGTGGATTGTTCTTTGGAAAGTGTGTAAAGGCAAAAGTCAATCCTCGATATCAGTGTTCAGACTTGCAGGATCTAGAACACTGACAATCCTCCAGTGTACAGATCTGGTAAGACTTTCCAGTGGACTCCACCATTTGTTAAGTCTTCTTTCTTCAGACTTCAGTCTTTGACTTCAGTCAGAATGTCTTCAGTAGAGTAGATCTGGACTGGGGTGAAGTCCAGTGAGCTAATCTGGAGAATACTCCAGATTTCCTATACAAGTATATGCTCACTAGTCTTCCATTATTTCTGGACAAATCTTCAGAGGGACTCCAGATTCCAAGTCTGGAGTAGGTCCAGTAGAACACGCTTCTGGACAGTTTCTTCAGTGAGGCTCCAGTAGTCGAGTCTGGAGCGAGTCCAGTAAAACATGTTTCTTAACAAACCTTCAATAAGGTTCCAGTAGTCCAGTCTGGAGTGAGTCCAGTAAGTCTGGACTAAATCTGGACCTAACAAATTCCCCCTATTTGTTTAGAAATAATGCAAGTATTTTCAGGCTTATAGATATACAAATTTGTATGCCTGGAAAACACTTGGTCGATTTAAGTCTAAAAAATCTAAGTTACTGGAAAACACTTTATAGATCATGAGTGTTTTCAGTTTCATCTTTTAAGTTCTAACTTAGACTAAATCTGATCATTTACTTATAAAAATAAAAATTGCAACTATTATTACTTTCATCAACAGGAAAATAGTTACAACTTTCATAAGACAATAATTACAATAAGTACATGATAAGAGTTAGGCCCTTCTTTTCGATGTCCTTTCTGGAGCATCTTCAGTAGCCTTCCTCTTTGGAGATGGAGATGATGGAACAGACACTGGTGGTCTAATATCCCATAAAATTAAAATAGTATAAGTAAGGTAATATGTAAGACATATATTTATTGGGACACCATTTGTAATTGAAGAAATACATTTTATCCTAGGTTTCATATTATAAAATTTCATTTTAAGATGTTATGAATAAAATAAATATAGTAGGTTAATGATTGATAACAATAAATTGAAATAAGGTCTAATTGTTTTTAGTCACATCTAGATTAGAAATGCTAAAGATGTTGGGCTAATTTTTGTGATAATAAAATAAGACAAAATTTAAGTCTAGTAGGTGTTGATCGGTTGAAAAATGTAAGAACGTATATGAATGGTCACGTTAATTAGTTACTAAATTTATGGATCTTATAAGTCTAGTATAATAATTAATAAATAAATTGCAATTAACACTACTATGGAATACACGTTAACAACAAGAAATATAAGAATTAATAAAATCATGCATGTATGTATAATAATTAGATAACGTAAAGAAATTAATAGATTATTAATTGATGACGGGAATCCGATGGTTGTAAGTTATCAACATCTAATTATTAAAAGTTATAAAGCCATACAAACTTGTAACTAAAATTAGAGATCATATGCAAAAGTCTTTTCCTCTATCTTTCGGTCTTGCACTTTCGTAGTATTCAAAGAGCAAACAAATTTTTGCTTAACTACATGGAGTCAATTATTTGATCACTATATGTTAGATTTTATCTTGGGCTGGGAGGATAACATACACATTAAAATTATATCATTTGAGGTATGTATATTTGTTTATTGTGTAATAGTAATATTATGATTATTATCATATATAAATATTAAAATTTTGATTTAACTTGGAAGATTTCATTTAATAAAATATGCATGTAAACATCTAAAAGATAATTATATAAGTGTTTTGCAAATTTTAAGTCTAGTAGGTGTTGATCGGTTGAAAAATGTAAGAACGTATATGAATGGTCACGTTAATTAGTTACTAAATTTATGGATCTTATAAGTCTAGTATAATAATTAATAAATAAATTGCAATTAACACTACTATGGAATACACGTTAACAACAAGAAATATAAGAATTAATAAAATCATGCATGTATGTATAATAATTAGATAACGTAAAGAAATTAATAGATTATTAATTGATGACGGGAATCCGATGGTTGTAAGTTATCAACATCTAATTATTAAAAGTTATAAAGCCATACAAACTTGTAACTAAAATTAGAGATCATATGCAAAAGTCTTTTCCTCTATCTTTCGGTCTTGCACTTTCGTAGTATTCAAAGAGCAAACAAATTTTTGCTTAACTACATGGAGTCAATTATTTGATCACTATATGTTAGATTTTATCTTGGGCTGGGAGGATAACATACACATTAAAATTATATCATTTGAGGTATGTATATTTGTTTATTTTGTAATAGTAATATTATGATTATTATCATATATAAATATTAAAATTTTGATTTAACTTGGAAGATTTCATTTAATAAAATATGCATTTAAACATCTAAAAGATAATTATATAAGTGTTTTGCAAAATTTAAGTCTAGTAGGTGTTGATCGGTTGAAAAATGTAAGAACGTATATGAATGGTCACGTTAATTAGTTACTAAATTTATGGATCTTATAAGTCTAGTATAATAATTAATAAATAAATTGCAATTAACACTACTATGGAATACACGTTAACAACAAGAAATATAAGAATTAATAAAATCATGCATGTATGTATAATAATTAGATAACGTAAAGAAATTAATAGATTATTAATTGATGACGGGAATCCGATGGTTGTAAGTTATCAACATCTAATTATTAAAAGTTATAAAGCCATACAAACTTGTAACTAAAATTAGAGATCATATGCAAAAGTCTTTTCCTCTATCTTTCGGTCTTGCACTTTCGTAGTATTCAAAGAGCAAACAAATTTTTGCTTAACTACATGGAGTCAATTATTTGATCACTATATGTTAGATTTTATCTTGGGCTGGGAGGATAACATACACATTAAAATTATATCATTTGAGGTATGTATATTTGTTTATTGTGTAATAGTAATATTATGATTATTATCATATATAAATATTAAAATTTTGATTTAACTTGGAAGATTTCATTTAATAAAATATGCATGTAAACATCTAAAAGATAATTATATAAGTGTTTTGCAAAATTTTAGTCTCACAAATCCGATTCATTAGAAGTACGTATATATTAATTGATTTGCAAATTAAATAAACTACATGAATTCAGAATATTTATAAAGATTATATTAATGTGATAGTTAAAACACATAAGGATGGATTTAGATATATTTTGACCATTGAAGTTTAACATATTAAGTAATTGAATAAAGTTCGGCAGATTACATGTCATTTGGAATGTAATGGAAGGAAATTAGATACTGCTTATAAGATGATTTTATTTAGAATAGCAAATTAATATTTTATTTATTTTTCTAAATCGTATGTGACTACAATACGATGTTCAGGTAGTTTGTCTAGACTTATTAAAATACATGTGGCAAAAGAAGTGAATTTTGTAATAACAAAAACAATAATCACAAAGAATACGTACATATTAAACCATACAATTTAAAGGATATTATATAGTCTCTATTTATTTAAATGTAAGTTGTGCTCATACTTTTGTATTTATTATATTTGTTAGATTTGGATATGTGATCGTATCCCTTTGATGATTCTTTCATTTTTGCAATTCTTATGAATCGGCGATAAGGTACGGATATTCTAGATCGTCTTAGGATTTTTTGGTACAATTCTTTCTTCTCAAAACTTTGTTTGTTATATATTATATATGTACGGGTATTCTAGTTGTTATTAGGATCTTGTCGGTACAATCATTCCGGTAAAATCTTTCTTCTCAAAACTTCTTTTGATTTGTATGTAAAGTTTTATGGATATAGTATATTATTTGAAATATTATCTGCTTGCTAGACTTTGTATAATATTGTGATTTTCCCATTTTGATGTACTAACGATGTCGCCTTCATGATTGTGAAATGGGAAATCATAATATTTTATTATCTATAGTTGTGTCAAAACCATCTCTTGAAACCCGATTCGAAAGTTGTTCCGAAAAAGGTGGGTTTGGTGTGTTACAGTTGATGCGATGATTTGTACACTAATATGTCCCTTGAATATTCGATGGCAGAAAGATAATACAGTCGCATATTATGAATCATATTAATTGGCCCCGAAAGATTAATACAGTCGCATTTTGTGATTCATGATATGTCCCTCGAATATTCGTTGGCCCGAAAGATAATATAGTCGCATATTATGATTCATATTCATTGGCCTGAGAAATTAATACAGTCGCATATTATGAATCATATTGATTGGCCCGAATTTATAAGTAACTCCATTGAAATTTTGTGAGAATTGGGTGGACGGAGATGTGATTTTAAGTCTATTTTTGAATGTCTCAAAATATATATAATTTTAAGTTATTTAGTTGTCCGAAAACTATTTTGTCATTTGGAAACATATTCGATATATTTAATTATATAAGTTGGTCAAAACGGTTTCTTAAGATGTGCATATAAGAGTAACCTATCCATGGAGGTCCCATGGGCGCGTTATTGTGACACCGATGACGTGGCACCGGCCGTAGCGGTGTATTTGATTTGATCTACGGCGTCTCCTTTTGATTACCCGGTAGTGGTATGTGCACTTTGATATTATATTTTGATAGGAGGCGTATGGATCGGTCCTAGGCATTTTGTAGTTTGATGGTTGGCGTTTTCGTAGTGTCATACGAAGCGTTCGACCCTTTGATAGGAAATTTTGTTTGACTCTTATGTGCATTATTTTATGAGACTTGGCTTTATAACATATTTTGATTTGTTAAGTATAAGGTATTTGTGAAACCATATGTATGTGTACTTTGATTTGAAATAAGTTTGTTAAGGTAATAAGTTTGTCTTTGAATTACGTCTCTGCTTTTCATATTATATTTCTGCTTTTGTCATATCCGTCACTGAGCTTATTGCTCAGCCGTATTCCTTTTTCTTTCTTATACGGCAGGTGATCAAGCGGGCTTTGGGAACGAGAGAAGAGAGTAGATAGAAGTGGACTTAGCACCCCTCGGCTTTAGAGTTTTATTTCAAGCTTTAGAAGTACTTATTTTGGTTTATCAGGTTGACTTTAGTTTGATTTTGAATAAGATTAACGCCCTTTTGGCCTTTTAGTTCTTTGATATCATTTTGTATTGTTTTGAAAATTAGGGGCGTTACAGAATGGTATCAGAGCATAGGTTCTTTCTTGTAGAAACTTAGTCCTAAGTTATGACCTGTGAGTTGTGGGAAAAGTGATTAGTTAATCTTTGGATCCCTTAACGTTTATACTCGCTTTAGGTTCCTTCCTGTAGAAAACTTTAAGACCTAAGTTATGACCTGTGAGATTGGGTAGACTCATCGTTAGGATATTTTGTTTCAAATTCGAGGTCGGATTTTTTTTAGGTAGGTGGAGTTAAAATATCCTAAAAACTTAAAACACTTTATTTTGAAATTACGTAAGATAATATTTAGATATATAAATATCATAATTTTTTTAAAAAAAAAACGAAAAAGGGATAGATGATGTTTAGAAATAACATTAATAGTCATTGATTCGAATGTGGTCTAATTTGTTTGATCACGTCCTTATAGAATCAGGAAAATAAAAATTAGTGGATTAGATAATAAAATAATTAATGATGGCACTAAAGAAAAATTAAAGGTTAGTTGATGTGATCGTCGGTTAAGGAAAATTAAGTGTAAGAATACATATGAATGCTCTTCTTAATGTATAAATAATAATAAAAAAATAATAATAATAATTTGTGGTGAGTTAATGATCATTCAATTAGCTATATTAATATTGTGGTCAGCTAGTCAAATATACGTACAATACATAATAATCTTAAATTCGTGGAGGAATTCTGTTAAGAAGGGTAAATTGTAATACTGTACCCTAAATTTTATAATTGAATAATAAATGGATAATGTCTAATATGTGCATGCTTAAAAGTCGTCTTATATTATAATATTACAATTACAATAATAATGTATATAAATTTTGGGAAAACCATTTAAAATGCTTTGTTATGGTGTGGATTTATCATAATATTTTAACGAAGTTTGAGTGACAAAATAAAATCATAAAGGAAATCTCTGTTTCAATTTATATAAAAAAAATACATCATTATTCGTATGATTGAATTCGAGGACGAATTCTTTTTAAGGAGGTAATATTGTAATATCCCATAAAATTAAAATAGTATAAGTAAGGTAATATGTAAGACATATATTTATTGGGACACCATTTGTAATTGAAGAAATACATTTTATCCTAGGTTTCATATTATAAAATTTCATTTTAAGATGTTATGAATAAAATAAATATAGTAGGTTAATGATTGATAACAATAAATTGAAATAAGGTCTAATTGTTTTTAGTCACATCTAGATTAGAAATGCTAAAGATGTTGGGCTAATTTTTGTGATAATAAAATAAGACAAAATTTAAGTCTAGTAGGTGTTGATCGGTTGAAAAATGTAAGAACGTATATGAATGGTCACGTTAATTAGTTACTAAATTTATGGATCTTATAAGTCTAGTATAATAATTAATAAATAAATTGCAATTAACACTACTATGGAATACACGTTAACAACAAGAAATATAAGAATTAATAAAATCATGCATGTATGTATAATAATTAGATAACGTAAAGAAATTAATAGATTATTAATTGATGACGGGAATCCGATGGTTGTAAGTTATCAACATCTAATTATTAAAAGTTATAAAGCCATACAAACTTGTAACTAAAATTAGAGATCATATGCAAAAGTCTTTTCCTCTATCTTTCGGTCTTGCACTTTCGTAGTATTCAAAGAGCAAACAAAACGATTCCTATAATGACATGGAGTCAATTATTTGATCACTATATGTTAGATTTTATCTTGGGCTGGGAGGATAACATACACATTAAAATTATATCATTTGAGGTATGTATATTTGTTTATTGTGTAATAGTAATATTATGATTATTATCATATTTAAATATTAAAATTTTGATTTAAATTGGAAGATTTCTTTTAATAAAATATGCATTTAAACATCTAAAAGATAATTATATAAGTGTTTTGCAAAATTTTAGTCTCACAAATCCGATTCATTAGAAGTACGTATATATTAATTGATTTGCAAATTAAATAAACTACATGAATTCAGAATATTTATAAAGATTATATTAATGTGATAGTTAAAACACATAAGGATGGATTTAGATATATTTTGACCATTGAAGTTTAACATATTAAGTAATTAATAAAGTTCGGCAGATTACATGTCATTTGGAATGTAATGGAAGGAAATTAGATACTGCTTATAAGATGATTTTATTTAGAATAGCAAATTAATATTTTATTTATTTTTCTAAATCGTATGTGACTACAATACGATGTTCAGGTAGTTTGTCTAGACTTATTAAAATACATGTGGCAAAAGAAGTGAATTTTGTAATAACAAAAACAATAATCACAAAGAATACGTACATATTAAACCATACAATTTAAAGGATATTATATAGTCTCTATTTATTTAAATGTAAGTTGTGCTCATACTTTTGTATTTATTATATTTGTTAGATTTGGATATGTGATCGTATCCCTTTGATGATTCTTTCATTTTTGCAATTCTTATGAACGGCGATAAGGTACGGATATTCTAGATCGTCTTAGGATTTTTTGGTACAATTCTTTCTTCTCAAAACTTTGTTTGTTATATATTATATATGTACGGGTATTCTAGTTGTTATTAGGATCTTGTCGGTACAATCATTCCGGTAAAATCTTTCTTCTCAAAACTTCTTTTGATTTGTATGTAAAGTTTTATGGATATAGTATATTATTTGAAATATTATCTGCTTGCTAGACTTTGTATAATATTGTGATTTTCCCATTTTGATGTACTAACGATGTCGCCTTCATGATTGTGAAATGGGAAATCATAATATTTTATTATCTATAGTTGTGTCAAAACCATCTCTTGAAACCCGATTCGAAAGTTGTTCCGAAAAAGGTGGGTTTGGTGTGTTACAGTTGATGCGATGATTTGTACACTAATATGTCCCTTGAATATTCGATGGCAGAAAGATAATACAGTCGCATATTATGAATCATATTAATTGGCCCCGAAAGATTAATACAGTCGCATTTTGTGATTCATGATATGTCCCTCGAATATTCGTTGGCCCGAAAGATAATATAGTCGCATATTATGAATCATATTAATTGGCCCCGAAAGATTAATACAGTCGCATATTATGAATCATATTGATTGGCCCGAATTTATAAGTAACTCCATTGAAATTTTGTGAGAATTGGGTGGACGGAGATGTGATTTTAAGTCTATTTTTGAATGTCTCAAAATATATATAATTTTAAGTTATTTAGTTGTCCGAAAACTATTTTGTCATTTGGAAACATATTCGATATATTTAATTATATAAGTTGGTCAAAACGGTTTCTTAAGATATGCATATAAGAGTAACCTATCCATGGAGGTCCCATGGGCGCGTTATTGTGACACCGATGACGTGGCACCGGCCGTAGCGGTGTATTTGATTTGATCTACGGCGTCTCCTTTTGATTACCCGGTAGTGGTATGTGCACTTTGATATTATATTTTGATAGGAGGCGTATGGATCGGTCCTAGGCATTTTGTAGTTTGATGGTTGGCGTTTTCGTAGTGTCATACGAAGCGTTCGACCCTTTGATAGGAAATTTTGTTTGACTCTTATGTGCATTATTTTATGAGACTTGGCTTTATAACATATTTTGATTTGTTAAGTATAAGGTATTTGTGAAACCATATGTATGTGTACTTTGATTTGAAATAAGTTTGTTAAGGTAATAAGTTTGTCTTTGAATTACGTCTCTGCTTTTCATATTATATTTCTGCTTTTGTCATATCCGTCACTGAGCTTTTTGCTCAGCCGTATTCCTTTTTCTTTCTTATACGGCAGGTGATCAAGCGGGCTTTGGGAACAAGAGAAGAGAGTAGATAGAAGTGGACTTAGCACCCCTCGGCTTTAGAGTTTTATTTCAAGCTTTAGAAGTACTTATTTTGGTTTATCAGGTTGACTTTAGTTTGATTTTGAATAAGATTAACGCCCTTTTGGCCTTTTAGTTCTTTGATATCATTTTGTATTGTTTATAAAATTAGGGGCGTTACACTGGTGGTCTCAAACCCAACACAGCTTCCATTTGTTGTATTCTTTTCCAGACCTTCTCAATTCTCTTCATAAAGGCCTTAACATCTGGAGACAAATTAGTTTTACCTTTAAAGGTCATTCCTATCTCCTTCAGTTCAGTCCATCCAAAAGCTTGGACTGATGTATCCTTCCTTTCATCTGTAAAGTTACCCTCTCTGGTCAACTTTATATTGAATCTGGTCATTCCTTGATGATTTTCAGCCAATTTAATTTCAGCATCAACAATCTTTCTGGCATTGGCCCTGAAATTCATCATTTCATCAAACTTTGCTTTCTGCTTTGCCATATGAATCATTTCTTCAGTTTCCTTGGATACACCACTCTGTTGTCCTTCAGTGGACTGGAGTTCTTGGCGATTAATTCTCAGAGTAGTATCCAGGGGAATGAAGGTGCTTACATCAGCATCTTTTATTTCCTTGATTTGTTTGGCAGTAAGCTTCGGCAGACCAGTCAATCTTTTTCTGTACTCTAACTCCAGAGCACCAGCATTTTTCCTTATCTTTCTCTGGAGGCTCACCAGTTCCTCCTTTCTCTATCTGATCAACTCTGGAATGGTAACACCATAAATTAATGAGTCATATACCTGTTCTTCTTCAGCGTAGAACGAGCGTATATGAACATCATTCAATGCATCTAGACACTGATGAACTCTGGGGTCATCCTTCATCCTTTTAAAAACTTCAATATTAATGCCTAACCTTCCAGCATTGTAGGAATCCAGAGTCCCATGATTAGCCATATCCCTATGATGGGCCAGCAGTTCATCTCTTTGATTATTCTTGAAAATTTCAATCATGATGCATTGTTGTTCTAACTTCCTTGAAGTTTCATTATCAACATCTTCAGTTTGCTCTTCCTCTTCACCAGACACCACTTTTTCTTTTCCTTTAACAGCCTTCAGTGTAGTAGGAATATCTGGGAAGGTTTCAAACTGGGGCTCACTGGCTTCAGTACCAGCAGCCTCTTCAGTAAGCCCGGCTTCAGTGCCATATGCTCTTTGTGTTTCAGTAAGCCCGGCTTCAGTGCCATATGCTCTTTGTGTTTCAGTAAGCCCGGCTTCAGTGCCATATGCTCTTTGTGTTTCAGTAAGCCCGGCTTCAGTGCCATATGCTCTTTGTGTTTGGTCACCAGACGACCTTTCCCCCTTGGAACGATCTCTAGTCCTGGACTTCAGATCATTCCATAATTCTTCCATCATATGCCTGTCCAGAGAACCAAAGGTCCTTCCTTGTTCTGGCATGGAAGCAGTCATACCTTTCTTGAGTGCCAGCACTTCTTTCTTCATATTTTCAATTGCTTCTGGCAAGTGCTTAGGCAACTCAGTGTCTATCATCTGAACAACTTCAGGCAACAAGCTATCTTGAATGGTTCTTAGAACAGAAGCAGAGATATCATCAGTGATTGTTTTCAGCATATCACCCCTAAATTTTCTAACAATTTCATCACTAAGGGTGCTGAAAATATCATTTTGATCTAATGTTGGCCTGCTCTCCAGTGAACCAACCCTTGTAACCAGCTTCTCAACCTCTTCTTTCAGACCTGCCAGTGGTTGAACAATCTTACTATCCACTGCAGTCTGAACAGAACTTACCAGCCTTGTTTCCAAACCCTGGACTGCCACTTTAATGTTTTCAGAATTTCGATTAGTGGCCAGTACCAGCTCATCCAGTTTCTCAAAAACTAACTTCTCATTCCCAGCAAACAAGTTCATTTCTGATGCTAAATTATTTGACAACAAGGATTTGAAGTCAGAAATAACCTGGGAAGAGCTCTGGAGTGATCTCTCCAGGTCCGCCACCTTACTTAAAAGGCCTTGGACCTCGGTTGAAGAAGAAGTGGAGAGACCAGTGGGAGGTTCAAGAGTGTAGGGTAATCTGGTCATTAGAGGAACTTGTGCCCAGTCCTCTTCAGTTGCAGCTTCAGACGTTGCAACTGGTGACTCCGGCGCACGAGGGAGGTTGAGATTCTGAAGGTTGATTGGTTGCTGGAGTGAAGTATTGGGTGTATTCTGGAATTGAAGGTGGTGGTGGTGGTGGCATGTTTGATTGTGGTGGTGGCATTTCTGGTGTAGGTGTTGGCATTTCTGGTAGATGTTCTTCTTCTTGTACATCTTCACCCAGAAAATTCATGTTAACATCGAAGCCTTCAGACATTGGGGAGTCAACATCATCCCATTCTGGATCCATCCCAACTGTCTGTTCACCAGACTGTTCACCAGTCTCTACATTTACCTTGTTCACCAACCTCAACATTCAAGTCCAGTGGAGCCTCTTGCTCACCAGAAGCATGTTCATCAGTCTGAACATCTTCTACTTCCTCAACAACCTGGGCAACATGTTCAGCTTGTTCATCAGTTCTTGTACAACAGCCTGGACATCAGTATCCACTCTCTGTTCAATTTGTACAACAGATTCAATATTCTCTGTTAGGACCAGTTCACCTGGAACTGGCCAGTCACCAGTTCACACTTACCAGTCACCAGTTGCATCTGGAGACTAGTGAAACTGGTGACCAAGATGATTTGTCGAGAAATATATTGAAGTCCAGTTGCACCGTACAGTTAAACGCAACTGAAGACTTCCTCCTCCAGTTGAGAACTGACCAAGTTGAAGAAGCATTCCAGTTGAAGTCGAAGACAACAAATGGAAGATAGAGAATGGCAATGGCAGCGAAGCCCAGTTGACATTCTAGTCAGTTAGAAACTGGAGACCATCAGTGGAAAGCCCTTACAAAGCTTTACACTGATTACGAGGAATTGACTTGTATACTTTATGTACCTTTACCCGGATAATAAGCCTTATCTTATTATTTAAGTAATAAAAGGTACATAAAGGTGGTTATGTAAAGTCACTTTAACATGCGACTTTACACTGCTTTTTAAGGAATTAAATGCTATTCCTTAAATGCTCCCAACCACATTTGAACGGCTAAAGTTAACATCCCAATGTTAACTTTGCCTATAAATACAAGTCATTGCACAACCAAGAATTCAAGTATTCGAACTCACAAGTTAAATACTTCACACTTTGCAAACCTGCAATATTCTTGGTGAACTTGTGCAATATTCTCTCAATCGCTAAAAGGAACATTCACAACTTTAAGTGTTTCGATTGTCTTGAGAAATTCCGAGTATAGATCAATTGTATTTCATAGGTTGTTAGGATATTTACATTCGTGTATTATCTTGGTTCCGCATCAACTTGTAATTTGTTTAATATCAATAAATAAATTACACATTGAAAAATACATATTGTCTCATCAAGTTATCTTACAAGTTATTTGTATTATTGCTTGTTCTTTACTTATTGTCATTTATATAAGTAATCTATATAGAACTTGGTATATACACACTGCAACTGGTCATCTCCAGTTCAGTGCATATATTGCAAAGTAACTCCACCATCGACATAGAGGTGTCTTCAGTAGTACCATCTAACGAGTTGGGACTTATAAGTGGTATCAGAGCAGAAGGCTAATAAACTTGCCTAGATCTGCTAAGATGAACACTACTGAAGGTGGAGGTGGTTCTGGTTCAGGTGAAACCCCCTTGAATAATAACAACCAACCTTTTCAAAATGTTAATGCTAATCCTCCTCCTCCTTCTACCCCAAACCACGTCCATGTACACTACTCTAACACTCCTGTTCCCAAATTCGATGGAAACAGTGAGACTTTCGGTACATGGAAAGCTAGAATGCTTTTACATTTTGGTGGTATTGAGAGGTATATGTTGAAAATCCTTAAGGATGGACCATATATACCCATGTCTCTTGGGGTGAGTCCTCTTCTAGATCCAACTGGAAGAAGAGGCTCAAGGGAAAAGCCAGAAGACCATTGGTCTGATGAGGATCGCAGACTGGTGGACTTGGACACCAGACTGAAAAACATGATCCTTGGGGCTGTCCCTGAAGACCTAATTCCAACACTTGTGTTGTTTCCCAGTGCCAGTCTATGTGGGATGAATTAGTGATTCAATTTGAAGGAGGTGATGACACTATTGTCACCAGAAAAGTTTGCTTTGAACAAGAAGTATGAATCCTTCTTTGCCTTGCCCAATGAAAGTTTAACTGGTACATATACCAGATTTTCTAGCCTCATCAATCAGTTGAGAGGATTGGGTGTAGAGAAGGATAAGGATATTCTTCTTGAGAAGTTTTGTGATATTCTTCCTTCCAAATGGGAAAACATGGTTCTTGTCTTGAGACAAGGTAAAACCTTGCACAGCCACTCTTGCATCGCTCTATGGAGCCTTCAGATTCACTGAAGATAATAATGCTACAAGACTGGTGGCTGAGCAAGATGCCATGAACCATGCCCAGAGTCCCAAGGTTGCTAGTGTAACTGAGCGACCTTGTGCTACTTTAATGTCTGCTGAGAGTGTCCAGGTACACTCGATGAAGGAGATGTTGAACAGTTTCTTAAACTCTGGACTGACCACTGAAAACAGTGATGGTTGTAATGAAACTGATGATGATGATCTGGTCGCCATGATTGCTAAAACCTTTAACAGGTTTAAGCATAAATCCAAAAGATTTAATGGTCCCAACAATGCTTCCAGCTCCAGCTCTCTGGATAAGACCAATCTTACATGCTATAGTGTGGCAAGAAAGGTCATTTTATGAAGGAATGCAGATCTAGTCAGTTGAACAACCATACTGGCCCCTCTGTCCCTAATTTCAATCGGCCTGATGATAGCTACAAAGCTAAATACAAGAAGCTTAAGGCCCAGATTGCCCTCCTGTCCATGCAAAAGGAAAAGGATCAGTGCTTAATGGCACAAACTGAGGGAAAATGGGAGTACTCTGATGACTCATCTGATGATGAAGAAGAGGAAAGGGACATGTGTTTCATGGCCTTGGAAGATCAACAACAGCAGGATGTGGTGAAAGAAGATGTCATCTCTGGAAGATGGGTGGACATCATACTGAAAAAGGTATGTGACTATGATAACCAGGTTGACCCTGAACTAAAACTGGACCTGGCTGAATCATTAAGTGGTGATTTGGCATTTGTGGAAACTGTAAGAGCTGATAGTGAAAGATATCTTGACACTATCCTAATTGAACTGAACAATGTTAAACCACAACTAAATGATTTGCAAAGTGTCCAGTTGGCTCTCAAGGAGTCAGTTTTAAAGATTGAGGCTTTAGAACTTGATAATCAAAAACTGTTTTCTGATCTTGAAAAAGAACAAAAGATTATCAAGTCATGGGTAAAAGCATCTGGCAAAAACTATGATGCATTTTCAAGAACTATCGATGCCCAGAAGAATGCATGGAAATCTGGAGATCTGGAGATGGCAGCTCTCATACCAGATCTTCATGCATTGCCTCCAGCTCTCAAGGTTGAAACACCTTATGATCAACCTGAAGCTGTTGAAACTGAAACCATTGAGACCACCCCCATTGAGGTTAAAACTAGAGCCAAACAGGCTAAAGCTCCAGTCAAAAAGGCCACTGGTAACAAGCCTTTACCTTAAAAGTCTAAGGTGCCCAAGACCCGACAGACTAAAACTCCAGTTGAACCAAGGTCCAAGGTTCAACTGCCTGAAGAAAATAATATTTTGGTTAATCTGGAAAGTCAACTCCAACTTTTGTCTCGGCAGGTTCAGAGTTGCACTGCCCGGATTAACAATCTGGAAGGAGGTTTATTACCTCCAGTTTTCAAACAAAATATTAAACCACTCCCTTCAAAACCTAATCAAAAGAATGTTCCATCTGGAACTAAAATCTGGTAAAAATAAAGGGAGTAAGTATCAAATACCAATCGTTTTTACTCCTGCACCTGGAGCTGGTGAAAAAGCTCCAGATGTAGCCTCCAGTTCAACACCTCAACAATCTACTGTGACTTCTGTAGAGAAGTCCAGTGAACCCATCAAGCAAAGATGGGTTCACAAAAAGAACTAATGATTTTTGTGTGTGTGTAGGGCGATCGAAAGAAGAATATCTGGTATCTGGACAGCGCTGCTGGCCGGACTATGACCGGATGTAAGCCCCTACTGGAAGAGTTCACTGTCCAAGATGGACCGACAGTGACGTTTGGTAACGATCAATCTGGAAAGACCGAAGGATATGGTGTGCTCAATAATGGACAAGTCGAATTCAAAAGAGTTGCATTTGTGAATGGTTTGAAATACAACCTGATCAGTGTCAGCCAACTTTGCGATGATGGCTTCAGAGTTTTGTTCGATATTGCACAAGGCACCATATTTAACAAGGATTGGAAAGTGGTGATGATTGCACCAGAAAAGGAAATGTGTACATCATGGATATGGAACCAGCTCCAAAAGAGCAATGTTTCTATACCAAAGCTGATGAGGATACCAACTGGCTATGGCATAAAAGGTTATCCCATCTAAATTTTAAAAACATTAACAAGTTGTCTCGCAAACAACTGGTTGATGGGATACCTCAGATTTCTTTCAATAAAGAAAAGCCATGTCCAGGGTGTGAGATGGGCAAGCAGAAAAGAGCTAGTTTTAAAACTAGGCAAAATTTTAGCATCACTAAACCTCTTCACATGCTCCATATGGATCTTTTTGGTCCAGTGAATGTTCAAACTAGAGCTGGAAAGAAGTACACTCTAGTTGTGGTTGATGAATTCACCAGATATTGCTGGGTGGTATTCATCAGATCCAAAAGTGATGCACCTGCTGAAATCATCTCCCTTATCAAAAGAATTGAGCTCAAGTATACTCGAAAAGTTTGTCAGTTGCGAAGTGATAATGGTACTGAATTCCAAAACAAGGTACTTGAAACATTTTGCAATGACACTGGCATCTCTCAAAACTTCTCATCAGTTCACTCTCCAGAGCAAAATGGAGTTGTGGAAAGAAAAAATCGTACACTGATAGAAGCGGCCAGAAGTATGCTATCTGAATCTGGTCTTCCCACCAGTTTTTGGGCTGAGGCAGTTGCAACTGCTTGTCACACCCAAAACCGGTCAGTCTACATCAAGAGACACAAGAAGACTGCCTATGAAGTACTCAGGAATCGTAAACCAAATATTGGATATTTCCATGTATTTGGTTGTCCAGTTTATATACTGAACGATTCCAGTCAGCTTGGAAAGTTTGATGCAAAAGCTGATGAAGGAGTATTTTTAGGCTATTCAGATATTCGAAAGGCCTTTTAGAGTTTATAATTATAGACTCCAAAAGTTCATGAGACAATTCATGTCACATTCGATGAATCAACTGAAGCAATCAACAAGAGACCAAGCCTTGATATTTCTCCAGTCATTCCAATCAATTTTGGTGAAACTGACCAAGTTCATCGGTCAGTTGTTTCACCAGAAGATGTTTCCAGTTACAACAAACTGGAACCAGTTAAGAAGAAGAAAAGCACCAGTGACACATCATTTTATCCCTCCATCAATTTCAACTTGCCACAAGAATTGGTGATTGGATCAGATGTACGTGCCACTCCAATATCAGCACCAGTTCAAACACCTACTTCTCCAGTTCTTCATGAAATACCTTCTAATGAGGAATTTCATGATGCTAATCGAGACCTCATTGACTCTGATGAGGATGTAGAAGTTGTTTGGACTGATCCTTCTCCAGATGCTTGCAACTGAAGAAGATCGACAGGTGACTTGCACTGATATTGTAGTTCACCAGCCTAGTCAATACACTAGATGGACTCGGGCCCACCCAATTGAACAAATTGTGGGTGATCCAACTAGTGGGGTTCAGACTAGAAGAGCCACCAGTGAGCAATGCTTAAACGTCACATTCTTATCTTTAATTGAACCAAAGAAGATTGACGAGGCTATGGCAGACCCAAGCTGGGTGGAAGCTATGCAAGAAGAGCTCCTCCAGTTTGAAAGGAACAATGTTTGGGAGCTTGTTCCTTGTCCACCAGGGTTAAAGAAAGAACCCATTGGTACCAGATGGGTCTACCGAAACAAAATGGATGAAGATGGCCATGTTGTAAGAAACAAGGCCAGACTAGTTGCCCAGGGTTATTGTCAAGCAGAGGGCGTTGACTTTGATGAAACTTTTGCTCCAGTTGCAAGACTTGAAGCCATAAGAATATTTTTGGCTTATGCAGCCCATCTGTAGTTCAAGGTCTTCCAGATGGATGTCAAAAGTGCGTTCCTAATGGAACATTGGAAGAAGAAGTTTATGTGAAGCAGACTCCAGGTTTCATCGATGAGAAGCATCCACATTGGGTCTATAGACTGAACAAAGCTTTATATGGTCTAAGACAAGCCCCAAGAGCCTGGTATGATACTCTAACTAAACATCTTCTTAAAAATGGCTTTCAAAGAGGTGCAATAGATAATACCTTGTTTATCTTGAAAGAAAGAGGTAATATCTTATTGGTACAAATTTATGTTGATGACATTATTTTTGGTTCAACTGATGATGCAATGTGTAAAAAGTTTTCTAAAATCATGTCATCTGAGTATGAGATGAGTTTATTGGGTGAATTAACATTTTTCTTAGGTCTTCAGATTAAGCAAACTGAAAATGGAATTTTCATAAACCAAGGAAAATATGTCAGAGATTTGTTAAGAAAATACAAATATGATTCAATCCCATCGAAAAACACACCTATTGCAGCACCATTGAATTTGGACTCTGGCCCAACTGGCAAACCAGTTAACATAACTGACTATAGAGGTATGGTTGGTTCACTGATGTACTTAACTGCCAGTCGACCAGATATAATGTTTGCAACATGCTTATGTGCCAGGTTTCAGGCTAACCCTAAAGAATCACATTTGCACGCTGTAAAGCGTATCTTTAGATACCTGAAAGGGTGTCCTAATCTTGGTCTTTGGTACCCCAAAGGTTCAGGATTAGATCTAATGGGTTATTCAGATTCTGATCATGCAGGTTGTAAGATAGATAGAAAATCTACAACTGGTGGTTGTCATTTCCTTGGAGGAAAACTGGTAAGTTGGACCAGCAAGAAGCAGACTTCAGTCTCTATGTCCACTGCTGAGGCAGAGTACATTTCTGCGGCCAGTTGTTGTGCCCAGATTCTCTGGATCAAGAACCAGTTACTAGATTATGGTCAAAGGTATACCAAGACCCCAATCTTTTGTGACAACACCAGTGCAATTGCTATATCTCACAACCCAGTGATGCACTCCAAAACAAAGCATATTGACATCAGGTATCATTTTATTCGAGATCATGTTATGAAAGGAGATATTGAAATTCATTTCATCCCCACTGACAAACAGTTAGCTGATGTTTTTACTAAGCCTCTCGATGAGAAAACCTTTAAACATCTCATCAGCGAACTGGGAATGTTAAATCCTTAACTGGAGCTTTCTTTGTTATTGAACGCATCAGTGACACTGATGAAGTTCTCCAGTTGAGGAGGTCCATATAATCTTTGCTCGCCAGGCTATCGAACGCCTTTGTGATACTATCCTGGCACTAATTGATTTCTGGATCATCATTTTAGGGGGGAAAGACTCAAAATAATTTTCTGACTAAAATTCGTTTTTTATTTGAAAATGCAACTGGAGAACTCTTCAGTTGGAAACTGGCACTGGACTGATCCTCCAGTGACCAGGTTCAGTCTTGATCTTAAAAGGGATTTTGTTTATTAAAATATGATTTTTGGTATTTCCTTGGGATCTTGAATCCCTTATAAATACCCTTATTTACTCCGAACTCATTTACTTCTTTCATTTACTTCCTTCTACATTCTTTCATTTACTTCCAATCATCAAAATTGCTTCATTTTTCTCTTTGCTTCACAAATCAAAAACCCTAAATCCCAAATTTCATTTTCATTCTTCTATGGCTCCTAGATCATCACGTTCAAGAGATGTAAATCTCTTGACTGTTCCATATAATCCCTCACCAGATGTCAAAGCGGCACCTGGTGCCCCTAGCAATGCTTCGGTCATCAAACTTAATCCTAATAATCCGATGGCAAGCTTGCAAGGATCTCAAGGGTCCAATACCCTTATTGGTAGAATCCAAAAGTTCTTGAAGGATTCTCCAATAGGACCCTCATTCTCTCGAAGCCCACGCAAGTTGTTTCACAACTACTTGTGTGAGTTTTGGTACACTGCTGTTCTTTCTTCCGATTGTTCCTCCATCAGTTTCACATTAAAGGATGGAACAATCCAGTGTACCTTGACCACTGAAGTGTTAAGGGATGCCTTACACCTTAACTACTGGAGAGAGGGTGAATCTCCAGTTGTCTTGCCCCCGAATATCAATTTTCGTCAAGTACTCCTCGAGATGGGTCATAAGGAGTGTTTGGATAATGGGGTGCTGAAAACTAAGGGTGCTATGACCATGAAGGGTCTTACACCTTCATGGAGGTATTTCTTCATACACCTGGTGGAGAGCATGGGTGGGAGTTCTGGTGGACTTGACCAGATTAACTCCTCACAAGCAGAGATGGCTTACTGTTTGTGGAACGGATTGAGAGTAGATTTTGCAGACATTTTGTATAGAAGCCTAGTACAAAAGCTGAAGGGCTCCAGGGGTGTGTGTATCCCCTTTTCAAGATTTCTCTCTCTCTGTTTTCAACAAATTCTGGGCAATGAAGAGTATAAAAATACAGATTCACCGTATACAAGGCCAGATTTGTTGAGGAATCTAGACTCTCTGGTGTCTGAAGCTGGAGAGGTCAAAATTCCAGAGCGAATGCAACTGGCATTTGCTAAAACTGATGCACCTTTGGAAAGTGAATCAGAAAGACAATTGGGCGGGCCTCAAAATAATGAGGGACCCTCCAGTTTGTCTCAAGTTGTGGTTGATGATAGAACAACCATAACTGAAGCAACTCCTATCACGTCTATCCCTGGTGAAGATACTTTGGTATCTGATCCACCAACAGATGTACCCATCCAGGAAACTGGGGAAGGTCATCTGGAGCCTGACCAGGAAACTGGTCAGCCCTCTGTCACATTCATGGATCTGGACATGGGTGTTAATGACGAGGAAATCCTGATAGAGTCTTCGGATTCTGAAGGAACTGAAACAGACTTGGAGATTCTTGATGCTTCTGTACAAGCTCAAGACCCTTCATCTCCAGTCTTACCTCCAGACGCATCAATTTCAGTTTCACCACCTGAACAAAATGAGCCTACAGATATTCCATTCCCAACATATAACTATATGTCTGGAAACAGACGTATGGCACCTTCACCATCTGGCAATTCTCACTCCTTCGAGAAATGCCACCCCCACCGCCGCCGTTGTTCACACCTGAGCATTCTCAGCATGAACAACAATTTGATTTTCCAGTCCTTTCTTCAACCACCACTCCAATTATATCTTCAACTGCTGGTTTGACAACTGGGGAGACTTCCATCAGTTTGCCTCCTCCAGTTGCTCCAGTAGTAACTGTTAGTGGTCCAGTGACACCTTCTCCTTTGTCACTGGACAGTCAAGTTGTCTCACTACAAGCCGATCTCCAAAACCTTCTAACCAGGGTGGAGGAGATTCAGAAGACACTTGACAAGAACACCAAGTCCTTCTCCAGATACCACAAGGACTCCTTAACAAATATCAAGGTGGTCGATCTGGGGATCAACAAGTTTTCATCTAATGAAGACTTGGTGTTCAGAAAGCTTAATGAGTTGGTCACTGGCTGCAACAATCTGGCTGGTACTCTAAAGGAAGCCTTTGACCTAACTCACTCCAAGGTCTCCAGTTCAATCTCCAACTTGCTGGGAAATACTGTCAGAACTTCAGAAGTTGACTTGAAAGAGATTGAAAGGCAGGTTAAAGAACTTATTGAAAGACCTGGCCTAGATGTAACTGGCCTTAGAGAGCAGTTGATGACTTCGGTTGGTCAGAAAATAGAGGATACGTTGGGTGCTAGAGAAGAGCAATTGGTTGAAAGGGTGATGTCTGAGATCACCAAGCTGGCCACTCCTCAGGTTGATCTGGCCCCACTTACCAGTGAGATCAACCAGTTGAGAGGCAGCATAGATAGTTTGAACACCCAGGTATCTCTACATGCTCAATCTATAGAGAAACTGACAACTGAAGTGGAAAATCTGAAGAAGATGGATGATGAAGTTAAGGATAAGGTTGTCTCCGGTTTGGATGAGGACTCCAAGATCTTGAATGAATTGAAAACTGGTCAAGAACAAGTAACTGCCAATGTTTTGACTCAGTCAAAGGAGACGAACCACTTATGGAGGTCCTTTAGGATGATGTGTGGCATCTTCAAAGAGTGTAAGGACTTGCAAACATGGCAGCCTCTTGACCGGTTGCCATCACACCCCTCTGAATGGGAAGCAATTAGGGCAGGTCTAGATGCTGCCAAGGGGGAAAGAAGTCAAGTCCTTGCACCAGTTGCACCTGGAAGGACTCCATCTGGAAGAGAAATGATTGTGGCTACCAGTACTGAAGCTGGTGAGCAAACTGGTGGAGATGTTAGTGTGAGGGGGAATGTTGTGTTGGATAAGGGTAAAGGTTTGGCTGTTGAAGCATCTGCCCAGCCGGCCACTGATGAAATGCTTGAAACTGGTAATGCTGATGTACTTCCTCCAGTTTCAGATAGTGATAGTAGAAGACTGGCCAGACTTGGAAATGATATTAAAGAAAAGAAAAAGATGAAACAAAGAAACCAAGCTGAAGCCAGGGCACATCTTGAGCAAATCAAATTGCTTGATATGAGTGATGCCAATCTTTTGGGTATCACTAAGGAGGAGTATCTTAGGATTAAAAATGATCCCAGGATAGTTGACCAGTTGAATGAAATGCTGGATGTAGAACTGGACAGACACTATCCTGAGGATGAAGCAGAATTTGATGCCAGAAGTTTAAACATTTCAGTGGAGAAGGCTAAGGAAATAAGGGCCAGTGGGATTCTGAAGAGAATTGCCAATGTTAAGAAGGTTGTGCAGAAAGTAATGAATCCACCAAGGAGAAGGATTCCACAACCAAGAAGACCACTGACAAAAGATGCAAGGGATGTTGACCTTAGCACATTCGTTGAACCAACTGGCGAGGTTTCAAATGAAGACATTAAGTCCGCTGTACTGGCTGCTGGTGCTGGGAGTATAAAATCACAAATGAATCTGAAGCTAGAAATTACTACTCCCAGATCATGTCAACCAGAAGACATGATGGTACTATCACTAATGTCAATGTTACAATCAAGCCAGGCACCAAAGTTTTTCAAGTTGAAGTTAAGTATGCTGGTGGGCCACTGGTTAAAACTGATGATCCTGGTGTGTTGCAATATGGGTTCAGCGAATGGGTTGAGATGGTGAATATTTTGGATGCGAAGGCACAAAAGAATAGGTTTGAGAAAGCATGGGTGAACTTCTTAAAGGGCAAGATTCAACACAAAGAAAATCTGGAGCTAAAGTTGAGTATTGACCCTGAAGACTCACAACCTATCTCTTCAGTTGCCAAGAGAAGAAGAACTGGCGAAGGGCCATCTGTTTAAGTTCTTTCTTCAGTTTATCTACTTGTAATTTGTATTTACATTCTGTAACTTGTATAAATTTCATTCCTTGTATAAATGAAGTTACCAGTTTGTAACCACAAGGTAGATAATAGATTAAAATCTAACAACCTAAAAGAAAAACCTAAGGCATTTATTGATCTATAAAAATGCCTTAGAAACTTAAATAGATTTAAATCGAACAAGTCTCTATAGTTCACACTTGTATAGATACATGAACTAGAAAAAGACTTAGACTATATTTCTAGACAAATAGGGGGAATTTGTTAGGACCAGTTCACCTGGAACTGGCCAGTCACCAGTTCACACTTACCAGTCACCAGTTGCATCTGGAGACTAGTGAAACTGGTGACCAAGATGATTTGTCGAGAAATATATTGAAGTCCAGTTGCACCGTACAGTTAACGCAACTGAAGACTTCCTCCAGTTGAGAACTGACCAAGTTGAAGAGCATTCCAGTTGAAGTCGAAGACAACAAATGGAAGATAGAGAATGGCAATGGCAGCGAAGCCCAGTTGACTTCTAGTCAGTTACAAACTGGAGACCATCAGTGGAAAGCCCTTACAAAGATTTACACTGATTACGAGGAATTGACTTGTATACTTTATGTACCTTTACCCGGATAATAAGCCTTATCTTATTATTTAAGTAATAAAAGGTACATAAAGGTGGTTATGTAAAGTCACTTTAACATGCGACTTTACACTGCTTTTTAAGGAATTAAATGCTATTCCTTAAATGCTCCCAACCACATTTGTACGGCTAAAGTTAACATCCCAATGTTAACTTTGCCTATAAATACAAGTTATTGCACAACCAAGAATTCAAGTATTCGAACTCACAAGTTAAATACTTCACACTTTGCAAACCTGCAATATTCTTGGTGAACTTGTGCAATATTCTCTCAATCGCTAAAAGGAACATTTCACAACTTTAAGTGTTTCGATTGTCTTGAGAAATTCCGAGTATAGATCAATTGTATTTCATAGGTTGTTAGGATATTTACATTCGTGTATTATCTTGGTCCCGCATCAACCTTGTAATTTGTTTAATATCAATAAATAAATTACACATTGAAAAATACATATTGTCTCATCAAGTTATCTTACAAGTTATTTGTATTATTGCATTGTTCTTTACTTATTGTCATTTATATAAGTAATCTATCTAGAACTTGGTATATACTCACTGCAACTGGTCGTCTCCAGTTCAGTGCATATATTGCAAAGTAACTCCACCATCGACATAGAGGTGTCTTCAGTAGTACCATCTAACGAGTTGGGACTTATATTCTCTTCTTCAAAAATAGGAGACCATCAACATTCATTATATCACCAGGATGGGTTGATGGATTTACCTGGACTCCACCTCTCATCAGACGCCTATGTGATCTGGGTCGTCTGGAAAGCTCAACAATTGCTTGTTGACCTTCTGGAGCAACTTGTCTTATGGGCTGTACAGCCTCTATTATCTGTACATCATCACCAGATGGTCCTTCAACATCTTGAACTCTATCTGGACCCATTTCAACTTCTTCCCTTTGGAAGGAAAGCATGGACTGAGGAATATCTACCTCATCCACTGGAGACCTAAGGTTGACTAGGTCCCTCATATACTCACTCACAGAAAAGTGAGTAGTATCCATTTCATACTGGTCGCCAAGTGCATTCTTAAACATCAGTGAAAGGAATCGAATATAAGGAACAAATGGCTTTCTTCCTTTCACTCTTAGGCGCTCAACCAGGTCGTCAAAAAGAATTTGGGCAAAGTCCACCCTAAGCCCAAACCACAAGCAATAGGCAATCTGGAGGTGGGTTTGATTGATCTGGTCTAACCCTCCAGAGCTGCCTCCTAGACACTCAACAATATGAGTGAAGAAATATCTCCATGAGTCTGACAGCTTGCTCATTTAGATAGTCCCTTTTCTGGATAGTTGGCCATGCTCATCCAATATATCTGTATGCCCCATTAGCCTGCATACTTCCCTTGTATTTATACCAGTGGGAAGTTCAATAGGCAACTCATTCTGTTCAAGATAGTTCAACTGGAGAACAGACCTGAGAAGACTAGCTGTGAAACCAAGGGATCTGGTACCTCCCTTGAGAGTATAGTTGATCGATGAAGTTTCATCGTCATAGGTTGCAGTGTACCAGAATTCACACAATATTCATGGTACATCCTTCTGGATTCAATGTTAATGCACCATATAATGGGCAAGAGAGAAAGAAAGAGTTTAATCTTCCAATGATCGATTGGGCATCATGAACACTGGACAGAGAGAGTCTTGCCATCCAGTTATTCATATTGATTCTTATGGCACTTGCCTCAAGATTGATGTGAGGTGCCCTAGCAACATTATCCGAAGGAGCAAATTCGTTGGCAAGCAAATTTCTAAGAGATCTTGACTGTCTAGGTGCCATTTATGAGAATAGATGAAAATGAAATTGAATATTTAAGGTTTATGATGAAGAAATTAATGAATTTGCAGTTAATATGAGAGATTTAATGATTGGAAAAGAATGAAGAATTGAATGAAGGAATTTGAAGATTTGGGAGTAAATGTTCGAAGTAAATGAAATTGAAAGTGAAAGTGGGTATATATAGGAGAGATAATGTGGAACTCAAACAGATTAATTTGAAATTATCAAATATAATTTTGATCGGGTTTTGAGATCCGCATTAAGTATATCACATCACACATTAATGTGTGATGGTTCACCGCCCACAAAAACTAACAACTTGTTCTTTTTATCTTCCCAAGGTAAAAATATCATCATTTCGTTTGAAAAATTACATGCCACGTAGGATTTATAAGATAAATATCTTTGAAAAGTTTGCTTACGTGGCACACACAAAGACCAAGTATTTTAAAAAATATTATGACATATTTCAGTGCATCTGGAGGTTGACTGGACACTCCAGTATCACTGGTGGATTAGTCCAGTGAACATGTACTGATGGTACACTGGAGGGACACTCCAGTAAAGTACCAGTGAATACCATTTTTTGAAAGACTGGTAACCTCAAACATGCACGTCAACTAATACAGACAAATGAGAGGGACACATTTACAAGAAGACATAAGTCAACTCAAACACGCACTTCAACCTGTCTAGTTACCAGTGAGAGGGACACATTTACAAGGCACCAGTAATATTTTCTGAAAAATTTGTCCAGTGAGAAAATAAATTCCCCCTGAACTTAAAACACTTTTAATAGAAAAATATTTTTCAAGTCTTCCCTGGAATGTTGTTCCAGAAATCTAATAATGCAAAGATAGTACACAAAGGCGTTCAATATCTGAGCAGTCACCAGATTTAAGGATTTAACATTCCCAACTCACCAACAAGATATTCAAAAGTTTTGACATCCAGAGGTTTGGTAAAATGTCAGCGAGTTGTTTGTCAGTGGGAATAAAATGGAGTTCAATGTTGTTTTTCATAATATGATCACGAATGAAATGATACCTTAGATCGATGTGCTTCGTTCTGGAGTGCATGACTGGATTGTTTGAGATAGCAATGGCACTGGTATTATCACAAAAGATTGGAGTCTTTGAATATTTAATACCATAATCAAGCAACTGGTTCTTCAAGGTGTGTTGCTTTGATTCTCTCTTCGACAATAACTTTTAAGGACAAATTGCATAAAAGTAAAAGTAGCCTCAAACAATAATGGTAAAGATCATCCACCTTGACTCCACTAGACTTCAACTATGATTGCACACGTTAAAGATCAAATTCTTTAGAGTTGACAAGATAATCGTGAAAGGATAAAAATGCTCGCGTGGTACCACCAACCGCTCACAAATCACCCAAACACCTAAGTTGCTAGTTTAATTACCCAAGCCGGTACCACCAATGCCTAGACAACCTTACCAACAATTAGTTTGCTTGACTATCAAATTACCAATTGTGCCTATGTGAAAATAACGTGGTACCACCAACCGTTACAAAACACGTTGACAAAATTATTCCTTTTATTAAAATGACATTCACTATCATACCATGAACTAGTGATAATTGCTCATAGACAAGCAACCGTTTGAAAATCACATATGTATTCAACTAGTACCACTAACGAAGAACACACATGCCACCAATATCAAATTAATACAAATAAAGGAATTAAATCATCAAGATCACGACACAACGATAATTGAAATCAACTCTTGAATTAAAACATATAGCAATCACATCATTCGTCTAGTTTCATCAAGGTGGGTGATTAAAAGATTAGCCACTCATAATTAAATTGAAATAACAATCAAAATCAAGGAAGAACATGATGTACCAATTGTTTGAGAAATGGAAATTGCAAGACAATAAAATAGATACGATCTAAGTGGGTGCACGTGAATCTTCAATGAATCAGAAGATGATGAAATCTTGAGTTGATCCTTGAAGGTGTTCCTTGAAGTGCAGCTCTAAGAAAGAAGACTTGATAAATTGGGGATTAGGTTTTTTTTTTATTTATACCCCCTAATTTGGTGCAAAAGCTGCCCAAAACTCTTCAGCATCGTCCCTTCACTGCGGCGCAGTGGGCGAGTAATGCCCCCACTGCGTCGCAGTGCATATACACTGCCCCAAATGTGCTCTTTGTCAAAGCCGACTGCGGCGCAGTGGGCACATGCATATCCCACTGCGTCGCAGTGCAAATGTACTGGTTGAACTCTCTTCCACTGGCTGACTGCGGCGCAGTGGTCCAGTCCACCACCACTGCGTCGCAGTAATATCTTACTGGATTCGAAGCACCTTACAACATGGATGACTGCGGCGCAGTGGGCGAGTAATGCCCCCACTGCATCGCAGTATGAATACAACTGGTCCAAAGGCCCACATCACTAATGAAGACTTGCATATTCTCTATCTCTTTTCACCTCTCGAACTCTCCAATCAACTTCATGGCCTCAAAATTACTCGAAATTGCACCAAACGGAACACGTCACCTGTTTAGAACCTGAAACCACTAACAAAACCCATAAACGCGCCAAATGCCAGCAAAATCGACTAAAAACATATAATAAAAAGGCCAATAACGATGTGGGCGATGGGTATAAATTGGTCACATCAAATCCCCCCACACTTGAGCATTGCTTGTCCTCAAGCAAATCCAACATTTAAAGAAAAAGTAATCCCTGGCAAAGAAGCTAAATAAACAATTACGAGTATCAAAAAGAAGCAACACCAAGTATGTCAAAGACAAAGAAGTTGGGTGAAGCAGTTTTAATCTTAAATGAAAACCCGAAATGTTTTACAATATCTGAACAATCCACAAGCCTCAATAACACGACTATGCACAAGTGAAACAAATGAACCTATCAATATCATTCTACTCCAACGAACTTACTTTTGGGGTTGAATATATCAAGAATCACTCATAGCACGATCGTGATGCATATCTTACCATAGGCTTGAACAAGGATCATAGCTCCACCGACATGGCGTAAGCACCAAGTACATCATCAAAATAGGCATATAGGACGGTTGTATAGTTAGGCTAAGGTATATATAATGGATATTTACAATGAGTGAGGGAGTGTAGGTTAGAAATGAAAGGAAACAATCAAAAGTATAAGGTAAGTATGAAATATGTACAAAATAGTCTAATCAAAACCCGTACCATTGATTGCCAACAAACCAACCCATAAATTGCTCATCCGCCAAGACACCTCAAAAATACCAAGCAAACTCGACACCATTGTGGTGTATCAACTTCAAACAACTTAAAATCAACCAAGCCCTCCATTCTTAACGATACAACACAACTCTAGACATATAAATGAGAAGTACCCACTAGTAGCCCAAGTTCTTTTTCTCTCTTTTTTTTTTTTTTTTTTTTTTTTTTTTCAATTTTTCACTTTTTTTTTTTCTGAACCACTTTTACTCTACTAGTAGGCACCCTCTTACAATGATGAACATGTCTAACACACTTACTTCCTTTTGAACAATCCAACACATTCCCATAGACCAAAAATATTCCACCGACACCCCATTGAAGCTCTCCCAAACCGTCCAACAAACCAATGACAATCAATGGCCCCCAGATTAGACTATCGGTATAGTAAGGTATGATTAGGTAAAGTTTACATAAATGAGTGTATATATTCAATGGAAAAGGCTAAGTTAAAAAGATGTATAAGAAAGGTGGTAATGTATGTAAGTGAGTATAAGTATAGTAAGGGTATGAATATACAAAAGGAAAAGTGAAAATAAAGAAAGAAAGAAAAGTATGGGTCAAACATATATGCCAATTCGTCATCCGATGTACTTTTATCACAAAAGTGATCTCACTGCGGTCTCGTCACGATCACAAGGCCAAGTTCTAGCTCAACACATCACCGGCACACTCAAATCAAAGAAAAGAACCCGGAAATGGAATAAATTAACCTCAAATTCGCACATCTTAGTGCAAAGTTCGAAATGGAACCCTTACTCCCGAATAAATCCA